>MEJB01000035.1:204615-330218 GCA_001752375.1 Rhazya stricta
TTRKAAAKCCKYYGGTTGCTTTAATCAKTCCTCATAGCTTTTGGGTTTTCGAGGGAAGCAACGGCAGTTTTGAGTGCTGAAGTGAACTTCCATTTGGCAAGTAAATGGGATGCTGCCACCTGTTTTAGTTTCTGTTGTAATATTACATCAGTTGACTGGCCTCTCCCTGGCCCTTGATTGCTATAACAAATTTTCTGGCCAACTCAGATTCCACTATGGTTTCCCTTGGCTTGTACCTTCTGTTGATGTACTTGATCCCAATTTCTACACAGTTAGCGAATCTAAAGTGAATTAAATAAATCAAAGGAAATAAAAATGAAGGAAAATAAAATAAAAGAAATTGTTATTCAAGGGCTGCCTCCCTGTAGCTCTTGTTTTACAGTCATCAGCCTAAGTACATTGTACCATTACTGTGCTTCATTGAGTGTTAAAAAGGACCTTGCTCCTTTTTGCTCCCCACTTTGATAGTGCTTCAACCTCTGCCTATTAACTTGAAATGTGCTTCCACTCTTTTCTTCATTCAACTCTACTGCTAAGTAAGAATGTACTTTAATGACCTCAAAAAGTCCTGACCATCTAGACTTCAATTGTTTAGGGGGAACAGTTTGAGCTTAGAGTTGAATACTAATACTTTCTGACCTTTCTTGAATTCTCTTTTCAAAATTTTCTGATCATACCATCTCTTGGTCTTCTCCTTGTATATCTTGCATTCTCATAAGTAGCATTTCTGAAATCATTCATATCATTAAGTTATAGAATTCTGTGTTGACCAGCCAACTTTAAATTGAGATTCAATGATTGACTGCCCACTGTACCTTATGCTCCAACTCAAATGGCAAATGACATGCCTTCCCGTAGATCAATGTAAAAGGAGACGTTTCCAATGGTGTAGCAATTTTATGCCTCACTCTATATTTAGCAAGTGCCTTCTCCGTCAGTTTATTCCTAAAATGTGTTCCTTCATCACTAATCAATGCCCTTGGTGTAAAAAATCTGGGAACGATGTTCCTTTCAAAAATCTTAACCACTACCCTAGCATCATTGGTTGCAATGTTTAACTTGAATCCATTTGCACACGTAATACAACCACCAAAAATATAAGTATTTTCAAAAGAGTTTTGAAATAGTCCCTTGAAGTCAATTTCCCATACATCAAAAAGTTTAACCTCTAAAATGTTGTTCAAAGGGAGTCTCATTTCTTTGAGAAATGCTTCCCATTTCAGTTTCAATTTCCCATTACCAGTAATCCTGATCCAAGTCTAGATCCAGAAGCAACTCAAGAAAATGAATCACAAGGATCTGACTCAAATTACTCTTCTGAAACTAAAAATTCACTTAATAATAATGATATTTTGGTCATTCAGGTTTTTTAGAAGATGAACAGATTGACGTAACAGCTATCTTTATGGCTGATCCACAACCATCAGAACCATATGTGTTTGAAGATATTGACGAAGAAAATGAAGCTAAAAGTTCACAAGCAAGATCTCAACCTTCAAAAGTAAAGAAAGAACTTCCAAAAGGACCTTGGTTTTACAATGGATGATGTTCCGGTCAATAAAAGAAGAGAAAAGACTACAAGAATTCTTTGCCTGGATAAATTCCAATCTACAAAAGGGAGAATTTCTTCCTAATATACTTGGTAAATTCTATTCTAGATTGACTGGTTCAATGGGTGATTGGTTTGCAAATCTAGATTCTTAAAATCAAACAAAATTGTTTGGTCTTTCTTTTGAGGAAACATTAGGACTCTTGCATAAAGAATTTGTTGGGGATGTAACTTTGCATGCTAGGCAACTCAGAACATGTTTATTTTAAGATGAAATGTTGTTCATTAAAACTCACTGATCTGAACAAACATTTTAAGAGAATGTCTGAAATATTTTATATTCTTGGTGGAACTCCTGATTTAAAGTAAACTTATCTGACATCTCTTCCACAAGAATTACATCCTAATATTGAAAGCTCAGGCTTGAAGCCAATAGAAGCCTAGAACATCTTGGTATAGGAGAAATTCATCAGATTACTCTCACTGCTCATGAGAGATTATGTCATAGTCAGCAAGTCATTGCTGATTATTTCAAGAATGAAAATGATATCYAGAAAGCATGCTCTAAGAAATATGAAATTGGGTGTTCAAAGCATGAAACATGTGTCTGCAAGAAGTCCTCCGAAAAGAAGAAATTCCAAAAGAAATCTTCATCCAAAAAAGGCTGGACGTTCATGAAATATTTCAGGAAGAAGAAATTTTTGAAAGAGCTTCAAAACAGATTGATGTCACATACGCAAGCAAAAGGGCATTTTGCAAAAAATTGTCCTCAGAAGAAACCAAAGGCAATGAAGATGATTTCACAAATGATGGCAGATCATCCAGATTCATATCTTGAGCCAGTTTACTCTGAACAGAGTCGACCAGATAATGATATAGTATTTGCCATAGAAGTCACGGATATAGGGAGTAATTCTGATACTGGTTCTGATAGTAGTTCACAAAATTCTTTTCCTGTTTATCCTATAATGCTTGTTAATTCTATAACTTGTCAACCACATATGCAGGTTTCTTTATTAACATCAAAATATGCTAAGCCTATTAAGGCTGTAGCTATGATTGATACGGAAGCATACAAGACCATGATAAATCCTGATTTAATATCAGGAGATATATGGGAACCATCTAATACTAAATTTGTAGCAGCCAATGGTGCAACATATGAGGCAGGATTGATATCTAAGAGACCTATTGGGATTAAATTCTTTTTTGATGTGTTGTTTCGTTAAAGGTCTATGGAAATGGACTTCATGGGAAGAATGTTTTGCTTGGATGGGATGCTATCTGTAAAGCATAGAGATTAAGAATTCTCCCTGAGGGAATTCGTTTTAAGTATTCATTCCAACCTTATCTATCATTTGCACTCATAGAAGTTCCTGATAGATTTAAGTTAATATCTCAAAAGTTGCTTTCTTTGTGTGCAGATTCACATGATAAATTCAAACATCCAAGGCCATTATGGAAGAATGAAGAATTCTTTGCTGAGCTTCCTTTTAAGCTTAACAAGGATGTTGATCCAACAAAAGTGACTCAACCAAGTATGTTACCTGATGATCTTAAATTAGCAGGAGCTGAGTCTGAAGAGCTTTTAAAATAAAACTTGATAGAACCAACTAAGTCTAGTTGGGCATCTCAAGCGTTTTATGTGAACAAAAGAAGTGAGCAAATTAGAGGAAAGCAAAGGCTTGTCATAGATTATAAGCCTTTAAATCAATTTTTGTAAGATGATAAATTTCCTTTGCCCAGCATAAGAAATATTTTTATACATCTACAAGGGGCAAAAGTTTTTTCAAAATTTGATTTAAAAGCAGGTTTTTGCCAATTAGGAATTGTTCCCGAAGAACGTTACAAAATAACTTTCTGTATTCCTAAAGCTCAATACCAATGGACTGTCATGCCATTTGATTTAAAGATTGCTCCATCTATTTTTCAAATATGATGACAAACTTCTTTGAGCGAATATTGTCTACTCCTTTGGTATACATTTGATGATATTCTTCTCTTCAGTAAGGATGAGCTAGATCATGAGAAACTTTTAACCCAATTCTTTGATATTTGCGATTCTCATGGTATCATGCTCTCAGAGAAAAACAGTCACATAGGTCTTCCTGACACTGAATACCTTGGCATGAAAATTGCCAATGGAGCTATTCAACCAGGACCTCATCTTGTTGAAAACCTTCCTCAGTTTCCTGATGAAAATCTTTAAAAAAGGGAAATTCAACAATTCCTCGGTATCATCAATTACATAAAAACTTTACTCCCTAGAGTTTCTCACCATACAGGCCACTTATCCAAACTCCTAAAGAAAAATTCACCCATTTGCGGCACACCTCAAACCAAAGCCATCAAAGCCTTGAAGGGAACGTGCAAACAACTGATGCCTCTCAGGATTCCTACCACAGGTCTTAGGATCTTACAGATCGATGCAAGTGATGAACATTGGGGTGCCATTTTACTTGAGAAAATTAGTGGAGAAAGACACTATTGTGGACATACTAGTGGTCAGTTCAAAGATGCAGAGAAGTATTACCACACCACAATCAAGGAGATCTTGGCCGTCAAAAATGATATTAAACGCTTTAAGTTTCAGTTGATAGGCCATGAATTCATTGTTCACATGGATAATTCATCATTTCCCAAAATCCTTGATTTCAAAAAGAAAATGATACCTCAAGCCAAATTATTGAGATTAAAAGATTGGTTTTCCCGATATCAGTTTAAAGTCCAAGACATAAAAATATCCTTGCAGATCTATTATCCAGGCCTAAAGCATCCATATTGTGCAAAAATGAATACATTTCATATAAGCCAGCCAGAGAACAGGATACTCAATTTCCTAATATGATATTAAGCCAATGTTCTCATCCGATATCTGTTATATTCATGGTAAATCCTCCAAATCATCAAAATTTTCTGTTTGCTCCAGGATTACCTGAATATCCCTCTATCCCTCAAATAATTAAGCATTCAAAGACACATTTAAATTATTATCTACATGCTTATTATCTTGAACAAATAAGAAGCATTCCTAAATCCCAATTTTGACTTTGAATATCCATGGAAAAATATAATTAATGTTTTATCAGGATTAACTAAAACGGTTATTATTATTTATGGTGTGTATCAGTCTTATTCTATCATGCTATAAAAGTTAATACCCATGATTTAAGATCATATTTGACAGAACCGAAGAACTCTGGAGATTATCTGTGGAATTATTTGATATGGTATGCTACTCCTATAGAATGGTAGGATAAAATTGCAGATTCTACACAGCCTCCATTCCTGTATCTCATTTTGAAGAGACCTTATCAATTGGTGGGTGAAAAACTATCTTATACCTCTTATGGTTTTAGAGCTCAGCCTCATCTAGTAATTAAGTATCTTTACATATACTATGAAACTTTTTGAAAAAGACAAACAGGCCTTCACGCATTTGTGTTCCTATATATCTATGCTTAATGGGAAATATGAACCATCTATTCCCCCAGGATATAAAATGGAATCAGATACAAGCTTGCTAGCTCCACAGTCTCCTTTAGAAGCTATAGCATCTCAAGAAGATGATATACCTGATGAAGAATTTAAAATAAATTGGGAAGGACATGGCGTCTATTGGAAGGATCCATTCTCTGAAAAATATCATGAGTATCACAGCTGTGACTGATTAAAGTCACTACTACTATTCTATATTGAGTCAGTCAGCTTTATTAAAGTATCTTTTAACTTTATCAAATTTAGTCAACATCACCTTTTATAAAAGAAGCTTTAGTCGATGTCAGCTTTTGTAAAAGTAACTTTAATAAAGTTACGTTAGTGTGATCTTATCTTTTACTTCATATACGTTTGTAATCATTTGAAGTCCGCCCTCTATATAAGGATTCATTTGTATCAGTTGAAGGACAGACTGAAATTAGACCTCAATTTTAGATAGTCTTGAATTTGAAGTTGTATGTTTCATTGTGAAATAAAATATGTTTTGCTAAACACTTGGTCTCTTGAAACTCTCTAGTCTCCATTATATTGTTCTTTCTTCTTCTTGAGTATTGTGGCTTGTACGTAGTTGTTTGGTGTATTAGATAAGTGAGAGTAAAAATCTGAAGGCAGCATAGAGGCGAAATAGGCCAGGGAGTGGCGCTGAAAGTAGCCTAACCATTGTTAGTAGGAATCATACTTCCTTCTTATCTAAAAACTTCAATACTATACACCGGTATTACATAGTAGAAAGCAAAGTTTTCATTGCTGTTGCTGCTTCATCCCTTCTCGTTTGCTAATATACCTAATGTTGTGGTAGGAATGCTATAGCTTACTATGATAAATTGGAACCATCAGTACTTAGGAATTTTGTGATCTCAAGTGCCTTTAACTTTTGAAAACTTATTTGAGTAACTCTAATATTGAATTTTGTGTATTAGAATAGGAACTACTACTTTTGTGTACTTGATGATGTAGATAGATTTCGAGGATGTTCCTAGTACTACTTAATGGTTGTAGCCGTTTGATTTGTTTTGAGATTGTGATGCATCTGATTATTCGGGCTAGTGGTGTTTACATTCTAGTGCTATGATCCCCCTAGCCCCTTTTTATTTAGTGGTGTTGTACTCTAGTGCGTGATCTTGACCSTTGAGAGACACGCGATGCATGCATTGCACCAGTCATATCTAATAGGGTTTAGTGGGTCGTCATAGTTGGTATCAGAGCTTAGGGATATTGTAACAACCCACATTAGGAACTGTCTTAAGCCGAGAGTATTACATTACCTTACTCATAAAATAATAATCTACTATAGGAAACAAAAGAAATCGTAACCCTTGTCAAAGAGTTTTATAAAAATTTGACAGAGTTTCCTTCGTAATTTCAATAACTACCTCCTGCATACATTCAAAAGGCTCTCAACATTTTCAACACCCATTAACAACATGCATTATAATGAGTGATGTGCTTCGATAAATCTTTTACCAATCTAACATTTATTCAAACTGAAATTTGACGAAACCAAGAAAAATTAAATCACAATTAGCTAAACCAAATAAGAAATATCCTAATGATACGCAAAAACCATTCTAGACAAATAACTATCTTATTCCATAAAATTTATCTAGAATATGCTTCATGGTATTATGGCTTGCCCACAAGCGACCTCTACGCACCATCTGGCTACACATCACCTGAAATGAAGAGTGAAGGAAATAGAGTGAGCTATAAAGCTCAGTAAGCAAATCTCATGCATAAATGCATGAATATACCCTACATGTCATTAATTATAAAATCTCACTTTCTCAATGAAAACTTTCTAAAAATTTCTATTCCATAACCTTTTCATAAATATCTTTCCTTTCAAAATGGAAGACTTGTAAAACCTTTCATTTCATTATAGTTGTGAGCTCACTTAGTATTACGCCTAGCTATTAAGTTTGCAGTGGGACATTATTTTTTGGAACCCAATTACATTTCGACTGGTAGAATCGCAATGCGGTTAACATTACATTACTTTTCCTTTCATCTTTTCACCTCCAAAGAGGCGAACACTACATTTCTCCCTACCCTCCAAGAGGGCTGAGTAGTGTGCATCGGTCCCTCACGCCCCATTTCCTACTCACATTTTTCATGGCTAGGTTTACACTCCTTTTCAAAAATCTTAACATTTTTCTGAACATGTTACATTTATAAAATTCATTTCCTAAATCATTCGCTTTCTAAATCATTCGCTTTCGAACCGATGACTGAGAAGTTCTTGATGGCAGCAACAAGAATAGCAAAATTTTGGATCTGGGCAACACACCCTTGCACGGGTTGCAGAAATCGACAACTCGTAAGAAGAGATCCGTCGACTATGCATGCAGAGGGGACGAGCGGGTTCGATGTCCGAACTAAACCGCTCTAGATTTCCGATGGCGAAGCTGCGTCGGGCAAGAGGAAGAGGAGAGAAGAAGAAACACAGCGGTTGCCAGAGAGAAGAAAGGGGGAGGATGGCGATGATTGGTGCGGCTTCAATAGAGGGAGGAAGAGGAAGCGTGAGCGGCAGAAGGAATTTTCAGGAATGGGGGTGGCAGCGGGTAGGGTTTGGGGAGGAAGAAGAAGGCTTAGGGTTTCTTTCCTTTTCTCTCTTCTTTTTTTCCTTTTTTTAAAAAAACTTGGGCCCTAAACCAAACCCTTCAGGCATTCCCATTCCGTAACCAATTCAGTCCATTAAATTAAATTCTACGGTCTTGTCTTTCGATAAAAATCTAGTTCCTGACTGAGAAACGAATAGGCCCAACAAGTCGAGCTTCTAACCAACCAAGGACACCTCATTCCATTAACACGATAATCTCAAACTTATTAAACGTACAATTAAACAATAACCACATAGAATTTATCTAACCCTAGTTGGCACACAAATTCACATGATCAAACAAAATTTCATAAAAGAAAAATTCCAGGTATTACAGATATGATTCTAAAGACATGGTTCTTGGAATACTTAAGGTTGAACAATTCGTTGAAACTAGTATTTTGTAGTTTTATGCGTATAATGACTTGGAGGCATTATGAATCTGGTTTTATATGGTAATTTAGTTTAGAATAGAAATAAAATTTATGTCTACGACTTGGTCTCATGATGCTATTAACATAGACTTATAATTGGTCAGCCTGAGTTTATACCTATGATAACTCAATTTTGAGTGTGGGTTGTAGATGCATAATATTTGTGGTACGGGACATCAATGGTATTTGTAGAAAGTTATAAGGAATCGATTGACGTGAATTAAAAATTTTGTGATATTATTGGTGTTATATAGGGTTGAAGGACGGGAATTGTTATTTCCTATTGAATGAAGGATGCAACTAGTATTAATGGTATGATCATGGATTGACTTGGGAACATGTAATAAGCTGATGAC
This sequence comes from Rhazya stricta, assembly GCA_001752375.1. Taxonomy (NCBI): domain Eukaryota; kingdom Viridiplantae; phylum Streptophyta; class Magnoliopsida; order Gentianales; family Apocynaceae; genus Rhazya; species Rhazya stricta. The sequence goes on from MEJB01000035.1 coordinate 213,052, forward strand.
TAGGTCACTCAGGATTTGAGCATCAACCAGCAAGCTCGTGTAGATTTTGTCAATCTTCTGTCGTTTGGACCTTTGTGCTTTCTTCTCCCATGAAAGTTTTCCCATAATATGGATAATTCATTGACTAAGTATTCTATTAACATGGAGGTCCAAAGAAGATCCACTACATAAGGTGATAAAGAATAGACTTGTTCATGTGAAGGATACTATCAAGAAAAGACTTACTTGTGGGACTAAAAATTCTACAAAATTTACAGAACACAAATCCCTTCCATTTCCTGTGTCATACGAATACCATGTGGACAGTGTTTACAATTTGAGAACATGTTCAATAGAATTTCTTGCTCTAATGGAGACCACCACAACCATTTTGTTATCGACTTTAAACATATTTTTGTAATATCAGACCATACATCTAATTGTAAGTAGCTATTATAAAATTCCTGGACAAGAATATGCCAATTTATGAAAAATGAAAGAGTTACATACATCGTGTGTGGTTACGGATCCTCCTGGTCAAGGTTGGACTGACTATGGGACTGCCTCCCAACATAATGAAACCTGAGTATACGTCCCCTAAGGAGTAATGGTATATCTATTGTCTAATGAAGTAGAATTGTTTCACAAAAGTGCACTAGATAGCATTGATATGGTTGACCAATGAAGCTTTATCTCTTGCTTATGAATATAACAAGCATTAATTTTCTCTCAACCTATTCTTCTTTTCTTCATAGGTATATTTMCTGTATTAGATATAGACACAACAATGTGAATATATAACTTTCCATTAACCCACAAAAAATAGCTTGAGGATTTTAAGTCTGCAATACAAGATTATAGAAAAGAAAGATATCTTTCACACAAGGGAACAATATTATTTGTCATGAATTTTGGATTTTAAGTCTGCACATGAAGTACTATCATTTTACAATATTTGGAACCTCATTTGCATTACTCATAATGGCATAACAATTAATACAATTGTGTAATTTTAATTAACAATCACTGTTCTCGATGAGATTTGGTTGCATAAGATAATAGATAAATGATAAGGATCTAATTTTAGGCTTCTTATGAATTCCTATTTTTTTACGGTCGTTTGAATACTAGGAAATGTTAAATTCTACCTCATAATAGTTTAAAATTACTTTTCTTTTGATAAATTGTCCCCAAAAGAATTGAACTACAATTCAATCAGGAAAAAAAAATGTCTCTAAAACAGCATTGAAACTAGTAGAAACTTAAAAGACCTACAAAGTTTCGATGAAAATAGAAGAGGTAATTTATAATTTTCTCTAGACGCCATAATAGTGAGAGAGACTAGGCCCTGGACTCTGATTCTAATGCTGAAATGGATTTTCTTGGAAACCATTTTATCCCTGACAGTAGAGATAAATAGGAGAATTATATAATCTTAAAGGAAGAACATACACGACGTCGCTGTAGCTTCCATTTTGCTCTCTATCCTAAAGGATCGTTTGGTCGTGTATGATCAATATAGTCAGAGGAATTTCTAGTTTCATTTCCATGTCTGTTCTAGCACATATTTCTTAACAAAAATTTCAACAGTTCACTTCAGGTTTTTTTAAAGTAATACAAGATTCATGCTTATTCATTGCATGGATAGTTCATCAATGAGAAGTCAAAAATGTAAATTTACATCACATAGTTCACCAAATACATTTCTAATAAATACAGAAATAGCTACACAAAATAAAGAAAATAAAAAATCTTCCCCAAATGAAAAGTAAAATGCAAACAAAATGCAGCTCCATAAACCTTGAAGACATTAGTTCTTTGGACTTCATCGAAAACCTTAACATGGGTAACAGACGTCGCATGGTTCCTTGTCCAACTCAAACTAATATAACGAATGAACCACCTAAGTTATAAGAATTTTTATGAAAAATTAATAGTAGCAGCCCCTTGATTCATTAGAATAGAACTCGGAGAATGCGTCACACCTACAACCCTTTGTTTCATCGAAATAGAACTAGGAGAATGCATCACAGCCATAGCTTGTAGATTCATCATAATATAACTGAGAGATTGCATCAAATGCATAGCCTGTTGATTCATCGGAATATTTATGAAAAACTAATTATAGCACTTTTATTCTAACATTTCATATGACAGATTTAATTCTAGTACTCAGGATAAGTATTCGACTAACACGGAGGTTCAAATAAGATCCACTGCAAGGTGATAAAGAAGAGACTAGGTCACGTGGAAGATACTATCAAGAAAAGAAAGACTAATGGGAGGAAATTCTACAAATTTACAGAACACAAATGCCTTCTGTTTCCTGTGTCATAACAATACCATGTGGAAAGTGTTTACACTTCGAGAACATGTCCAATATAATTTCTTGCTCTAATGGAAACCACCACAAAACCACTTTGTTATCGATGTTTAAATATCAGACTATACATCTACCTGTAGGTAGCTGTTGTAAAATTGTTAGACAAAAATATGACAATTTGAGAAAAAAGAAAGAGTTACATACATCTATGCAGTTATTGATCCTCCTGTTCAAGGTTGGGCTGGCTAGGGGACTGCCTCCCAACATATTGAAACCTAAGCATGCATGTCCTCTAAGTAGTGTGGTTTAACACCCCCAGATTAGGAACCTTATCCTAACCTGGGAATGTTACGTCATTCCATTCGCAAATAATCAACTATCATTTAAAACTCAACATTTATTTAAAGATGAAGACAGCGGAAGTCTCAACAATTTAAACTATTCAAAAATAAAGACAGCGGAAGCTTCAAGAATTTAAAGCATTCAAAAATAATATATCTTATTACATAAATCGATTCGAAAACCAGTTCCTGGGTATCATAGCTCGCCCACAAGTAACCTCCTTGCCCTGTCTGGTTACATATCATCTGAAATGACACATAAGAAAAGGAATGAGCTAAAAAAGCCCAGTAAGTAACCTCATGCATGAATATATGAACATGTCTTACATGTTGTGAAATTTTAAGGTTTCGCCTTTTAAATGAAAATATTTTTAAACATTCCCTTTTCAAAATTCCTTTACAAAACATTTCCTTCGAAATTCACTTGCAATAAAAACTTTCCATTTCCTTTCGTTCGTGAGCTCACTAYAGTGTAACGCCTAGCCACTAAGCTTGCAGTAGGCCATTCTTATTTGGAACCCAATTCCATCCCTACCGGTAGAACCGCAAAGCAGTTGACATTAAAAAAAAAAAAAACGTTTTCTTTCCATTCTTTCACCTCCAAGGATGTAAACATTCCATTCTTACCTACCCTCCAAGAGGGTAGAGTCGAGGCTTCGGTCCCCCACGCCCCATTTCCCACTCACATCTTTCGTGGCCAGGTTTACACTCCCTTTCAAAAAACTTTAGCATTTCAAAACTTTACATTTTCCTTTAAAATTCTATTTCCTAAACCATTCACTTTCTAAGTGTGTGAATGGCTCATGCCAAATGTGATGTAGAATTCTAACTACATGCTCATGACATGAAATGCATACAACTTTATACAATATAACATTCAACAAATAGAACAAGATATGAAATATAATAGCATATCACTTGACATAAAAGTGCTACAAGATATAAACACATTAACATTCCACACCATTATACACACATCATCATACAATCCCATACACAATATATTCGAGCAAACAAAACAGTTCAATTACATTCATTCATAACCTTAATGAGATGTGAGGGTTACTTACCCGAAGTCTTGTACGTAAACGGGTTCTTACTTAAGTTTCGAAGTGGACTCCTTCAATCGATCTCAATGTAAGGCCTTGAAATGACCTAGTTAATTATAGAAGGAGGGTCTACTTAGTTCGATCGTTTCAACTTAGATATTATGCGTTTAATCCAAAAATGTCCTTTATAAATTTATAATTTCATATTTACTTTTCATATTATCGAATATCACGTTTTAAGGTTACAATTCAACTCCTTCGTTCAGGTATAAAATAATATATATTCTCTTGTCAATTCACTTRAGGGTATAATTATTTACAAGTCATACAATTTCAATATTAAGTGTTAGTGTTTTTCACCTTAAATTTCACGATATCCAGATGTTGCGGGAGCAGTAATGGATTCCCGAATGTGCGTTCAAGGGACGCGCACAACGGCCCTAGTTGTCTGGGCGTCAGTGTGCCTGGGCATTGGTCGTCTGGGCGTTAGGCGCCTGGGTGCCTAGCACTGGCATTGGGCGCCTGGGCACTGCTGGGCACTGGGAGCCTCGTGCTGCTGAGTACTGGCCCTGTCCTTGGCCAAACAAACACTGGCAATGTTTCTGGTCAACTTTTGGCGAACTGCGACAGCGAGCAGAACCGTGTCGGCGAGCAGAACAGCATCGACACAGGTCTGGTCAGCAACAAAAGAGAGTCAACGAGCAGAGGCGACTGTTTGGCATGGAGATTCCATTCGACTAGAACCGGAGATGGTGTCTCAGCAAACAAACTCGGCCATGTTGATGGCTCGGAGGATGAGATCTCTTCTGGTTCAGAGCCCATCGGCAATGATGTRGCAGTAGAAGCTTTCCGTGGACATGGATCGTGCGCCACTGGCATGCCGTGACTTGCCGCGAGGTGACCAGAAATGGGGGCAAGCAGCAAGTGAAAGTGGACGACGCGCAACAGCGTGGCAATGCGTACTGCGAGCGGTCGAGCACCGGCGTGGAAGGGATGATCTGACAGACAACAGCTGCGGACCAGCAGATCTGGACCGCAACGAGGGTCGTACGCTTTGTCGAGCAATAGGAGCAGAAAGAACTCCGGCCCAGTTAGAAAAATTATGAGGGCAGCATGCTGGTGGCGGCTCCGAGGTTGCTGTGCAACAACGAGCAAAGATGCGGAGAGGCGAGAGGCCGGTAGAGGGAGAAAGAGGCAGGCGGAAAAAGTTTTTAAGAAGGCGGCGCCGAGAAGAGAGAGGAATGAGGGCGGCGGTAGGGTTTGGGCGGCGGCCGCGCCCAGGAAGAAGTTGAGAAATATTCTTTAGGGTTTTTCTTTTTTCTTTTCTTTTCTTTTCTTTTTCTTTCTTTTTATTTTCTTATATATTTTATTTTATTTTATTTTTTTAAATTTATCTTTTGGGCCGTAACCCGAACCCTTCGGGCCTTCCCATCCAAATTTAACTCAAAATTCGTAAATTTAATATAACGGGCTTCCTTCCGATAAAAAGCCCAACTTCCGACTAACAAACAAATAGGCCCACGAGTCGAGCCTTTAACCAAACGATAATTCTCATTCGACATGGACAATATTTTCGTACTTATTAAACATACGATTTAAAAATATTAATCACATATAAAATGTCCAACCCTAGTTGGCGCACAATTTCAGGAGATTAAACAAAAATTCATAAAAGTAAAATTCAGGGTGTTACAGATGGTATATCTATTGTTTCATGAAGTAGATCTATTCAACAAAAGTTCACTGGATAGCACTGATATGGTGGTCCGATGAAGTTTTATCTCTGCATATGAAGATAATAAACAGTGCATTAATTTTCTCTCGACCTATTCTCCTTTTCTTGATAGGGGTATTTGTTGTATTAGATATAGACAAAAGAATGTGAAAATATAACTTTCCATTAACCCACAAAGTATGGCTTCAGGGATTACAAAAAAGCAAGATATTTTCTACACAAGGAAACAATATAGTTTGTCATGAATTTCACAATATTAAAAATGATACCTTTCAACATTTCTTGTTAGTAGAAATAGAGCACGTGGTTCGCATATGAAGTAATATCATTTATAATATTTGGAACCTCATTTGTATTACTCATAAGGGCATACCAATTAATATAATTGTGTAATTTTAATTAGGATTTACCATTCATGAGGAGATTTGGTGTCATAAGACAATAGTTAAATAATAACTATTTCATTTTAGGCTTCTTACGAAATCCATTTTTTTTTACGGTTGTTTGAATACTAGCAAATGTTAAATTCCACCTCATAATAGTTTAAAATTACTTTTCTCTTTTAAATTCTATATCAGTTGGATATCTGCTCCCTCCAACCATCACTATCAGCAACCTCATTCACAAARYTTGAATGAACTATAAATACAAACTAAAAATGTTTTAAATTCATAGTATTCATTCTTACGGGAATGGGAATGAAAAACAAGAGATACTTTTTCTAGAAATATGGACAAATGGAAGTTTAACTCTAAAAGAAGCACTTCATGAAGCACCCCAGAATTTGATTGATTTGTTTATTCCCTTTTTACATATGGAAGAAGAAAAGTCACATTTAGAAAACAATGAACACGCGGTTCCTTTATCCCCTTTTACCTTTCACGATAAATTGGCTAAACTCATAAAAAAGAAAAAAAGAAATAGCATTGAAATCGATTTTTATTGACCAATCATAATTGCCTCCCAAGATCTATAATTGCCTCAAAAGGTCCAATATATATACACTATTGGACCTTTTGAATAACGGCCAAGAAGATCTTATGAAAATTGACCATTTTTGCATAGAAGATGTAAACAGATATTGATCGTTCTAGAAAAACATTTGGAAATTATTTTTACCGATTAAGTCTATTGAGTTTCATTCGTCTTTTTTTTTAATTTTAAGATGAAAATCGATTTTGAATCTTTAGTACAATTCATATATTCCAGATAGATTCAGAATTTAATTGAATAGATGTATCTAGGGTTAATTCACATTAGAAGCGACCATTCCCCAGATACACATGTCGTGTTATTTCACAATTGAATTTAAATTAAAAAAGACCTAAAGTTAGGAATTTATTAATAGGTAATGTTGCACTAATACCCAACCAAAGGGCAACTGCGGTACCAATCAAAAAGACGGTTGTCGCTATCGGACAACGAAATGGATTTTGAAATTTATTAATATTTTCTAAAAAGGGTACTGTTAATAATCTCACAAGCACTGAAACCATTAAAAGAACACCCAATAATTTATTGGGTACTATATGAAGTATTTGAAATACGGAAAAGAAATACCATTCGGTAATATTTCCAAAGGAGTTGCAAATGGATCTGCCAGTTCACCAATCATTGATGGTTCTAGAACTGCTAAGCCTACGTTACCTGCAATAGTACCTAGAATTACTATTGGGAATATATATAAAAGGTCGTTAGGCCACATAGGCTCTCCGTAATAATTATGACCCATACCTTTAGCCAATTTAGCTCTTAATACATGATCATTCAAGTCAGTTTTTTTGTTATTGGGATAGGTAAATTCTTATCGATCCATCCCCCGAAGGAACTGGACATGATAATTTTTCATCATCCAGCTCGAACAAGAATCAAAAGAACCAAACGAGTCCAGATACAATCTATATCTTTCACAATCCCTAGAGAGATGGTTCACTACATCGAGGGATAAGTAATTCGACTCATTCACATCCAGATCGTGAATGTTTGGAATCCATATTATGCAAGGGGACATTGCTTTTGCTAATTTGAATTGAAGTGTGATATAAAATCGGTCTATTTTTGGCATCATATCCATAGTTAGCGCATTCATCATAGTTAGCAGCCAACTCTGTATCAAGGACATGATCGGTATCGTCACTATCATRAACTGGCCCTACCTTCAACATCCTCCTCGTTGCAGTTAAGGTAACAACTTCAGGCATGGCCAGCTCCCACAGTGTGATGGGTGGTGTATACAAAGCCCGAGAATGGATTCACCATCGGTAAGACGCAGCCTAAAAGCTAACATAACCCATCATGCGACAAATACATGGTCAGTTTTGAGGGCATTTCTGTAAAGAATTTCATAAGAAGGGGAGATTGCTTTTGCTAATTTGAGTTGAAGGGTGATATAAAATCGGTCTATTTTCGGCATCATATCCATAGTTGGCGCATTCATCATAGTTAGCAGCTCCAGCTCCGTATCAAGGAGGACATGATCGATATCGTCACTAGCATCAATATCATCACTATCATCAGTTGGCCCTGCCTTTAGCATCCCCTCCTTGCGGTTAAAATAACAACTTCGGGCATGGCCAGGTCCCATAGTGTGACGGACAGTGTATACAAAGCCCAAGAACGGATTCACCGCCGATAAGACGCAGCCTAAAAGCTAACATAACCCATCATGTGACAAATCCATGATCCGTTTTGAGGGCATTTTTGTAAAGAATTTCATAATAATTTTATCCAAGTGGATAGATAATAGAAGAGATACAAATGAACATCATACTAAAAGAAATGCTCAGTTTACATGCGAAGTAATATATGTATAATTTCTGAGTATTCTTATTAGCATTTTAGGTAACCACCCAATACATCTTTTAATCTTCAAAACATAACTAAATTAAAAATATTACCTAGGGGTCTTGTTATAGATATAAAAGAGAAAATTTCCTTATGTTCCTGATATGAAAGTACTTTTCCAATTATCTCATCTCTTTCATGCTTTTTCATGTAAAAGACGATACCATTAGAGTTTCCACTAATCTCTCTATACCAAAAGATTTTGTTCTATGTACAATCAATATTGTTAAAGGAATTCCTAGTTTCATTTCCATGTCCATTGTGGCACATATTACTTAATAGAAATTTCAACATTTCACTTCAAGTTTTTTAAAGTAATACTAGCATCATCCTCGTTCATTGCACTGACAGTTCATCAATTAGATGTGAAAAATGTCAATTTACATTACATAGACAACAAAGTATATTTTGGACAAATTTGAAAACAGTCACTCAAATAACAAAATTGAAAATGTTTCAAAAAATGAAAAGTGAAATGCAAACAAAATGCAGCTTTGAGAACTTTCTAGACATGACCTCTTATGGACTGAACTTAGGACCTTAACATGGGTAACACGCGTTTCACGGTTCCTTGTCCAACTCAAACTAATATAATGAACCTCCTAACTTGTAAGAATTTTCATGAAAAATTAATAGTAGCAGCACTTTAATTCATCAGAATAGAGAGGCTAATATGCATCACCCCTGCAGCCCTTTGATTCATTGGAATAGATCTAAGAGAATGCATCACGCCCGCTGCCATTTCATTCATCAGAATAGAACTAGAAAAATGCATCACCTCCATAGCCTATTGATTCATCGGAATAGAACCGAAATATTGCATCGAAATATTGCATCACACCTGTAGCCTGTTGATCCATCGGAATATTTATGAAACAATAACTGTGGCACTTTTATTATTGCATTCTATATGACATATTTAATTCCATTTCTCAAGATAAGTATTCTACAAACACGGAGGTCCAGTGAAGATCCACCGCATAAGGTGTATAGAAGAGACTAGTTCACYTGGAAGCTACTATCAAGAAAAGAATTACTTGTGGGATGAAATTCTACGAATTTGTATAACAAAAATGCCTTGCATTTCCTGTGTCTTACCAAGACCATGTGGACAGTGTTTACTATTTGTGAATATGTCCAATAAATTTCTTGCTCTATGGAAACCACTAGAACCACATTATTATCGACATTTAAAGCATTTTTGTAATATGCGACCACACATCTAACTGTAGACAATTATTTTAAAATTTCTGAACAAGAATATGACAATTTGAGGAAATGAAAGAGTTACATAAATGGTGTGTGGTTACTGATCCTCCTCTTCAAGGTTTGGGCTGGTTGGGGACCTTCGCCCGACATAATGAAACCTTAGCATGCACATCCCCTAAGCAGTGATGGTTTATCTATTGTTTGATGATGTATATCCCTTCAACAAAAGTCCACTGGATAGCTTTGATATGGTGGTCTGATGGAGCTTTCTCTCTTACTTAAGAAGATAATAAACAGTGCATTTATTTTCTCTCCTCCTATTCTTCTTTTCTTCATAGGGATGTTTGATGCATTAGATATGGACAAAAGAATGTCAAAATATAACTTTGCATTATTAACCCAAAAAATATAGTTCTGGGATTTATGCCTGCCATATGGGATTATGAAAAGCATGATAGAAAGATTAATCATAAAGAAAAATTTGGGCTATTGTTGTGCTAACCAAACGATTGAATGCGTATTTATATAAGTGAAACTCACTGTTGTTGTTGTTCTTGGCCCTAAAATAAGTGTTCTTTTTCTTGTGCATGACACCAATATCAGAGTTCTATTTCCACTGGCATGATAAAAAAAATGCTTACTTTATGTGTGAAGTACTATGGGCATTTAATTTCCAACTATTGTTATGTGTACTTTGAATTAAATGCACTTAAAATATTTTTAAAGCTGCAAAACACACCTAAATTATGAACATTCTCTTGGGACTTCAATATTGATATCGAAGATAAATTTGTTTTTAATTTTCAAGAGTTGAAGTTCTTTGAAACTATTTTTTCAATGATCTCAGCTTTTGTGTTTTTAGATGATTATCTACGATAAAGAGTATGTCAAAACAATGAATGTACTGAATGATGACAAAAACATTATTTCACACACTTTTAGTAACCATTACCTTTGATGTTATATATATCATATAAAAAAAAATTTTGATAATCCAGGAAACACAATACATTCCATCAGGGCTTTGTTATATGGATAGGAAAGATGAAAATTTCCTCATATTATATTTTATGAATATATTACTTTTCTTCTCAATATAAACTTTTTTCTAGGATTTCAATGTAAAACAATGGTAATATTTATTTTTCTCTTAAAAGAATTTGTTATGATTTTCGATAAAATATCTTTTAGTGCCTTTTTTAAGGGAAGGTCCAATGTAGGATGAGGAATTTTACTCTTGAAATTGAATATACAATAAAAATCAATTTGGAGTATATGAAAAAGATAAAATAAGTTAAGCTGACAGAAAAGTTATTTCATGCGCTTGCACATAAAATATTTCTAATTTTGCTAAACAATATTATTTAATTTTTCTAAATAGAATATCGAAGGTGCTATTTCTAAACCTTTCGAATTTGATTAGTTGTTACTGGCTAATATATTGATTCGTATGCTAAAAAGATTTGATTGGTTTTTGTCGATCGAAATGAATAGTTCAGTTGCTAATTGATAATCTAATTTGATATGCAATGTGTAGGTGTACATTAAGCTTTTATATATAGCAATTGAAATTACTTATAATGTTAGGTAATAATGGGATTTATATTATATATATAAGTGTGTAGTAATATTAGATTGTCGATAGTGTAGACACAAATTAATTGACTCATATCTTCTCTTCTAATGGTGTCTTCAAATGGCTATAAATAGAGTTGTTATATATTTGTATCCATCACAATAACATATGAATTCCCACATATTTTCATAAGCTAATATATAAAAGAATGATCTCAATTTTCATGTCGTCGTCAAAATCCATAAATGTGCCCAATGGTTATTTGATATTAAAGAGAAATTGGGGCATCATCATAGAAGCCAAAATATTGAATGACTACTGATACAAGCAAAATCCATGGTTTTCTCGAAATTAGAACAAGAGTTCCTATGCCTGCCCATGATATCGACATTGGAGGCACAGTTCCATCGAAATAGTAAAAAAATTACCACTTTATGTGTGAAGTACTATGTGAATAGTTTTCAACTATTGCTGTGTTGAATTAAATTCAGCAAAAACGTTTTTTTTTCATGTTAAATATACAACATCTAAAACCATTCCATAGGCACCGTAATAAAAGTAAATCAAAAGAATTCGATCAGGATATGTTTATATGAATGTGAAAGACAAAACTTTCCTCATATCTATATTACTTTTACCCTTAAAATAAACCCGTTTATGGGGGTTTCTACTAAAATAATAGTAATAATTAGAAATTTTTATTCTTTCTGTCGAGGGAAGAGTATATATTAAAATGATGGGCATTTCATATAAAATCATTATCATATATTACATCTAATAAGTATTTTTAGTTTTCTCTTAACAAACGATTTCTTTAAGATTTTCATATTTTATTTTGTTAGTCCCTTTTTTTAAGGGAAGGTCCAATATTGAATGGAGAGCCATTTATTCTTAAAATATGAATATACAATGCAATGTTTATATAGAGTATATGAAAAATATGAATAAAGTCTAATTCTAAACATTTCAAATTCGATCAGTAGTTATTGACCAAAATATTGATTGGTATAAGAGGAGAAATAGCGTTTGCCTCTCTTTAATGGAACTTGTTCGGGTCATGTAAACTCCATATATTTCTTTATATTAAGAAAGAAGCTCCCGATTGGATATTGAAGATAATAAATTAAAAACCATTGAAAAAACAAGAAAAAAAGAATACGAGAGAGGAAGCCACCAATTAAATATTTGAAAGTAACTGGTAAGGAATTCATTAGTCCAACAAGAAATACAAAGAGAGAACGAATGATCACTGTGTCATAAATTGGCATCTACTGGCATTAGATCATCCACGATCAATGTCAAATACTTATTTAAAACATATAATAGTTCTTTGAATTCCTATAATTTTCGCTYAAGTTTCACTGCATTAACCAGAAAGGTTGAAATCATGCTGCAATATTTTATGGGAAAACAACCAACATGACCTGCAAAAAAGTCCAATATCAATATTCGAACCAGATATGTAAAGTTCGTACAACAAATGCAAGGAAAGCCAATTGATTTCAAGCACAAATGCCAAAAAGCATTGGGATAACAAGTAGAGATCTAAAGATTGTCTACATGAACCCCTAATCTAGAGAAAATAAAAAGCAAATAGCAAATGGAGAATCAGACCTGAACTGCTCCTGCTGCAATGAGTGAACAACTCATCTAGTCACCAGCAAGTTTACCACTAGAAGTAGTAGAGATTATTCACAAGTTGCCTTTGAGCTGAACCAGGCCAGGAATGAAATATGAACAAGAGATATGAATCATATAACATGTTCCAATGATCTCATCTCTTTCATGCTTTTACATGATTATCTATTTTTGATATAGAGTGTGTGGAAAAAGATAAATGATAGTCTATGATTACAGGAAAGGTATTTCACACGTTTACACGCGTAATATTTATAATTTTCCTAAACAATGTTATTGAGTATTTCTAAATAGAATATGAAAGGTTATACAAAAAGGTTACTCCACATGAACTTTAAAAACTATTTTCTTTCATGTTATAAATATCATATCGAAAACATTTTCTTAAAACATGAAAGACAAGTTATTAAAACTATTCCATCTGGGCTTTGTTATATGGATGTGGAAACTAATTGTATTAAAGGAGGAGAAACAACTCCACAAGCTAGGTTACCACCTAAAGTAGCAGAGATTATTCTCATGTCGGCATAGAGCTGAACTAGACCATCTCAGGAATGAAATATGAAGAGAGATTTGCCAATGTAACATTTTCCCTGATTAAAAAAAAAAAGAATTTGTACAAGTGAAATGGAGTAAAAATATCCATGCCAGATATATGCCCATTCTTGCATTATTTGTCCTCATACTCGTATGAAAAACATTATTTCCATACATTAACAAGGGTATTTTGATCAAGCAGCACAACTTTTTTGGTGCCCCTCAAGTAATTTTGCATCTATTCCTTTAAAAAAAAAAAAGAAAAAGGTAACTGTGCATCTACAAGGTGATAAATAGATCACAACTTCTGTAATAGGCTACAAGTCGCTACCTTCTCTTCTTGAAGACCTAGATCTAGACATTAATTCTTCTGGACTTCACTAAAAACCTAGAACACAAATGCCTACATTCCTATGTCATACCAATACCTTGTAGATAGTGTTTACTCTTTGAGAACATGTCGAATAGAATGTCTTGCTCTATTGGAAACCAACAGAACCACTTTGTTATCGATATTTAAAATACTTTTATAATATCTCATTGTAGACAACTATTCTAAGATTCCTGAACAAGCATATGACAATTTGAGAAAAAGGAAAGAGTTACATACCTCGTGTTTGGTAACTGATCCTCCTAACTTCATGATTGTTACCGCCGCCCACCATGATGAGACCTGAGCATCCACGTCCTCTACACAGTGATGTATATCTATTACCTGATGAAGCAGATTTGTTCAGAAAAAGTCCACAATAGATAGCTTTGATACAGTGGTCTGATTAAGCTATATCCATTGTTTAAGAAAATTATAAACAGAATATTTATTTTCCTTCCTCCTATTCTCCTTTTCTTTATAGGGTCATTTGAAGTAGAAGATATACACACCAGAATGTCAAAATATAACTTTGTACTAACTCAAAAGGTATAGCATAAAGGATTTATGCCTGTGACATGGGATTACAAAAAGGCAAGATGTCTTCCACACAAGGAAACAATATCTTTTGTCATGAATTTCGCTATTAAAAATGATACCTTTCTATGAAGTAATATCATTTACAATATTTAAAACCTCATTTGTATTACTCATAAGGGCATAGCAATTAATGCAATTGTGTAATTTTAATTAGGATTTACCATTCCTGAGGAGATTTGGTGCCATAAGATAATATTAAATAATAACAATTTTATTTTAGGCTTCTTACGAATTCCTTATTTTTTATATGGTCATTTGAATACTGGCAAATGTTAAATTCTACCTCACAATAGTTTAAAATTACTTTTTCTTTTGATAAATTGTCCCCAAAAGAATTAAACTACTCTTCAATCAGGGAAAAAAAAAATCTCTAACAGCACTTAACACTACTACACTTAAAGACCTACAGGTTTCGATGAAAATTCAAGGGGTAAAATTTGTATTTACTCTAGACTTAATAGTGAGAGAGGGTAGGCATCGCCTGATTCGACGCTGATATTGATTTTCTTGGAACCATTTTATCCCTGGGACAGGAAGAAAACTAAGTAGGAGAATTATATAATCTTTAAGGGGGAAAAACATACAGAGTCGTCAAAGAAATGAATACCCACCGGTGCTTCCACTGTGCTCTCTATGATAAAGGATCATTTGGTCGTGCAAGATCAATGTAGTGAAAGGAATTTATATTTCATTTCCATGTTCATTTTGACATATATTGCTTAATAACAAGTTTAAAGATATGTGGCCATGAAAGATGGATTGAAATTTTCACTTCAATTCTTTTAAATAATATTATCTTCATGCCTGTGCAACGCACGGATAGTTCATCATATAGATGTCAAAAATGTCAATTTATAAGATTTTTATTGAAAAGGGTTTTTACATTAGATAGATCTCCAAACAGGCAAAAAATAAAAACGAAAATGTTTCCTAAAATGAAAAGTGAAGTGGAAACAAAATGTAGCCTAAAATATTTTGCTATGACAAACTGGGTTTTTAAATTGGTATTTGCATATTAAATAATAAGTGTTCAAATTGATGGAGAACTTTTTAATTCCAAGTAAAATTGTAAAACATTAAAAAAAAAATCAAAGCAGAAAAATATATTTTTACTTATCTAAAAAATAAATATTCTTCCTAAATAGTCCAACTTCTTATAAAAATACCATAATTTTCATTGCTTTTTTCATATACAGAGCATAATTAATCTTATAGTACCGTTAAGAATTCTGCAATTTTTTGTGGTAAAATGCCCAAAGCAATCTCAAGTGCTTCTTTCGAAGATGTTGAATGCTTCCAAGGAACAATTGAGATAGCTGTAGGACTTAGGACTGCTAGTGCAATATACCCAAAGAGTAAGAAAGTTAGATGATCTTATGATGGAAGTGGAACCAGAATTGAAAAGGAATAATTGTCTTGGGGCTAAGAAGGAGCATCAATAGTTGGTATTGCTCATACTTGTAGCCATTCAATAGTTAGGCTAACACAATGATGCCCCAACTTTTCTTTAAGATCAAATACCCATTAGGTGCATACGTTTTTCAAAATTGATGCTTCTTTGGTACAAGGAATTTTGTGTTGTGCCTATCAATATAGTTAGAGGAGTTTCGAGTTTCATTTTCATTTCCATTTTGGCAAATATTGTTCAATAAAAATTTTAAAAGTTTCATTTAAAATTTCTTTTATTAGTTTTTTGCTCATGCGACGCACGAGTAGTTCATCCATTAGATATAAAAAATGTTTCAAAAAATGAAAAGTGAATTGCAAACAAAAAGCACCTCTACAAACCTTCTAGACATTATTTCTTATGTACTTCACTGAAAACCTTAACATGGGTAATAGACGTCCCAAGGTTCCTTATCCAACTCAAACTAATATAATAAACCACCTAACTTGTAAGAATTTTCATGAAAAATTAACAGTAGCAGCCCTTTGATTCATCGGAATAGAACTTGGAGAATGCATCACACCTGCAGCCCTTTAATTCATTGGAATAGAACTGGGACAGTGCATCACATCCACAGCCCTTTGATTCATTGGAATAGAATTGGAAGAATGCATCACACCCATAGCTTGTTGATTCATTGGAATAGAACTGACAGATTACATCACACCCATAGCCTGTTGATTCATCGGGATATTTGTGAAAAATTAATTGTCGCACTTTTGTTATTGCATTCTATAAGAAAATTTTAATTTCATTCCTCAAGATAAGTATTCTAAAAACATGGAGGTCCAAAGAAGATCCATCGCATAAGGTGATAAAGAAGAGACTAGTTCACGTGGAAGATACTATCAAGAAATGAATTACTTGTGGGACGAAATTCTACAAATTTGCAGAACAAAAATGCATTCATTTCCTCTGTCATACCYATACCCGTGGACAGTGTTTACTCTTGAGAACATGTCAAATAAATTCCTTGATATAATGGAAACCACCAGAACCACATTGCTATCAGAAAGTAAAACATTTTTTAATATGAGCCATACATCTAATTTTAGATAGTTGTTCTAAAATTCCTGCACAACAATATGAAAATTTGAGAAAAATGAKATAGTCACATATATTTTATGGGGTTACTGATTCTCCTCTTCACGATTGAGCTGACTACGGACTGCTGTGACATAATGAAACCTGAGCATGCACATTCTTTAAGTAGTGATAGTATATCTATTATCTGCTGAAGTAGATGTGTATAACAAAAGTCCTAAACCGCTCTGATACAGGTCTGAGGAAGCTTCATCTCCTGCTTAAGAAGATAATAAACAGTCATTTATTTTCTCTCCTCCTATTTTCCTTTTCTTTTGATTAGGGATATTTGATGTATTAGATATAGACAATAGAATGTCAAAATATAACTTTTGCATTAACCCAAAAAATATAGCTTGAGGGATTTATGCCTGCCACATGGGATTACAAAAAGAATGATAGAAAGTTCATCTTAAAGAAAATTTTGGGCTTTGTTGTGCTAACCAAACTATTGAATGCTTATTGATATAAGCAAAACTCGCTGTTAATGTTGTTCTCACCACCAAAATAAGAGTTCTTTTTCTTGTACATGACACCAACATAAGAGTTCTAATTTCACCGACATACTAAAAGAATGCTTACTCTACGTTTGAAGTAATATAGACATTTAATTTTCAACTATTGTTATGTGTACTTTGAATTAAATATACCGAAAATATTTTTAAAGCAGCAAAGCACAGCTAAATTATAAACATTCAATGGAGACTTCATTATTGATATAGAAGAGAAATGTTTCTTTAATTTTCAGGAGTTGAAGTTCTTTGAATGCATTTTTTCAATAATTTCAGCTTTGGTGTTTTTATATGATTATCTACGATATAGAGCATGTCAAAATAGTGAATAAAATGATTATGAAAAACTTATTTCACACACTTTTATTAACCATTGCCTTTTATGTTATATATATCATATCAAAAACATTTTGATAATCCATGAAACACAATACATATCATCAGGGCTTTGTTATATGGATATGAAAGATAAAAATTTTCTCATATTACATTTTATAGATATATTACTTTTCTTCATAATATAAACCCTTTTTGAGGGTTTCAACATAAAAAGAATAGTAATATTCATTTTTCTCTTAACAAAATATTTCTTATGATTTTCGATAGAATATCTTCTAGTCCCTTTGGAAGGTCCAAAGAAGGATGAGGCATTTTATTCTTGAAAATGAATCTACAATACAATTTAATGTGGATTATATGAAAAATGATAAATTAAATTAAGGTTACAAAAATGTTATTCGACACACTTTGCACGTAAAATATTTCTAATTTTTCTAAAAAATATTAATTAATTTTTCTAAATAGAATATGGTAGGTGCTAATTCGAAACATATCAAATTTGATRGGTTGTTACTGGCCAATATAATGGTTGGTGTGCTTAAAAAATTCGATTGGTTTTTGTCAATCCAAATAAATAGTTCGGTTGTTAATTAACAACAAAATTTCATATGCAATGTGTAGGTGTACGTTAAGCTTTTATATATAGCAATTGAAAATACTTATCATGTTAGGKAATAGTGAGATATATATTATATATATAAGTGTATTGTAATATTAGATTGTATATAGTGTATACACAAATTAATAAGAAGACACTATTAATAATGGCTATAAATAGAGTTGTGTATTTTTTTCAATCAAAAAAACATACAAATTGCCTTATATTTTCATAGTCTTTCAACTATCATATCATTGTCAAAATCCATAGATGTGCCCAATGGTTATTTGATGTTAAAAAGAAGTTGGGGCATCATCATACAAGCCAAAATATTGAATAGCTACTGATACAAGCCAAATCCATGATTTTCACGACATGGGGACAAGAATTCCTGTCCATGACACCAACATAGGAGTTACAATTCCACCGGTGTGCTAAAAAAATGTCCACTTTATGTGTAAAGTACTATGTGAATAATTTTCAACTATTGTTACGGGTTGAGTTAAATACAATGAAAACATTTCCAAAGCTTCAAAACACCACTAAATGAAAAAAACAATTCCTTGCACTTTGGTAATTGATACATTAGCAGGATTTTTGTTTACTTTCTGCTTATGACAATGATTTTCAATAGTGAATAGCTTAGTCCGCAAGACATGCCCCAAAATTTTTTAAGAACAAATGCCCATTGGGCACATCTAGGATCTTCAAGAATGAAGCTTCTTTAGTACAAGGAATTTGTGCTGTGTATGATCAATGGGGTAGAGAAATTTCTAGTTTCATTCCCATTTTCATTTTTGCAAATATTTCTTAATAATATTTTCCAAAGTTTCACATCAATTTTTTTTTCTTTTAGTAGTACTAGCTTAATGCTCGTGTGCTGCAAAAATTGTTAATCAATTAGATATGAAAAATGTCAATTTACAAGATTTGGTTGAAAAAGGGGTTTACATCAGATAGACCACCAAACACATTTTCAGCAAGCTTTGAAACTATCACTCAAAACATAAACTTAAAAATGTTTCGAAAAATGAAAATCAAAACAAAAATGTTAACAAAATGCAGCTTAAATATAATAAGATGCAGCCTAAAAGCTAACAGAACCCATCAAGTGAAAGGCACATGATGAATTTTCAGGATATGTCTCAAATTACATAAAACATTTATTGAAGTATATGGATAATATAAGTGATACAAATCAAGATCATGCGCAAGGAATTTTCACTTTATGGGCGGAGTAATATATGCATAATTTCTAGCTATTGTTGTCTGCATTTTAATTTACAATCAATACATCTTTTAAGCTGCAAAACACAACTAAATTAAAAATATTACCTTGTGGCCTTGTTATAGATATAGAAGAAAAATTTTTCCTTAATGTTCATAAGTTGAAAGTATCTCTTAGAGGATCTCATCTCTTCGATGCTTTTGCATGATAATCTACTTTTCGTATTGATACAAAGTATGTGAAAAAGATAAATTAAGTTCAATAATTCGAAAAGTTACTTCGCATGCTTTGCATGTGTAAAATTTTTGCTACACAATGTTATTAAGTATTTTTAAATAGAATATGAAGGATTGTAAAAAAGGTTACTTCACATGCACTTTAGAAACTATTTCTTTTTTCATGTTAAATATGTGGTATCAAAAACCTTTTCTTAAGACGAGAAACACAAGTAAATTAAAAGCATTCCGTTTGGGCTTTGTTACATGGATATGGAAACTAATTGTACTATACGAGGAGAAACAAGGCCTTCCTTAATAAGACTTTTTTTATTCATATAAACTTCACATATTTCTTTATATAAAGAATGAAGTTTTGTAACGGGTATCAAAGATGATAATAATAACTATTTAGGGAAAAAAAAAAAAGCAAAAAGAACATGAGAATAGGCCACCAAAATATTGGATCATTCTTAACTTATGAGCAAAATTTGAAAAGGTTGAACAAGGAGAAACACACCACAAGTTTCAAAAGTATTGTTCTAATTCACACATAAAGTGATAATCTCGACTATATTTTCTCAAGAAGYAACARAAATTAATGAATGGCCTTCAAACTAAGACTATAAAAAATGTCAATGGATTCAATGCAAGGAATGTGAAGGCTATGGACACATTTAAACAGAATGTGCAAATTTTCTCGAGAAGAAGAGACGTGCTATGACTGCTTTATGGAGTGACAATGATTATGAAGTTCAAGAAGACAATGGATTAAGCGCAATAACCCAGCATTTGTGGTGAAAGATTGAAAAGGATGATGTACAATCTGACATTGTTGATGAAGAAGTACAATTCAACATTGATGTTGAGGACCTTCAAATTACTTACGATGACATGTACAGAAAGTGGATAATTTCTATAAAGCAAATTAAAGACACTGATATGAAAAGTCTTCAACTTGTAATAGATAATTGTTGTTTGATTGAGCAAACTAAAACATTGCAAAAGGAGCTCAATGTTTCTCAAACAAAATTGACTCAAGATTTGAAAGAACTGGAAAGTGCAAATAGTATCTTAAACAAGTTTAAAATGAGTACCACAAAACATGATTCTAGAATGCGTGCAAAACAGAACCAAATGTATGTAGAAGGACAAAAGATAAACATTTTTAGCAATAGATGGACATTCATAAAGTACAAAAGTTCCTTTCTAATTGTCATTTTTATGACAAAAATGAGGACATATTAGACCAAAATGTTTAAGCTATATTTCTATGTGCATAAATGAATCAAAATTTTCTGCTCTTCAACTTCAAAGGAAAAGAGTTGGTTAAAATGAAATGGGTTCCTAAAAGTATTTAGTATATTTTTTGCGATGGCTATTATTTCTTGTTATTAGTATTGCAGTATGTTAGATTTCATGTGAACCTATTTGATGTAAGTGTTATGAATGTGAGCTTATGTATTGATACTTATCTTAATTGGAAATAAAGAATGCATACTATGATGATTGATCGGATATCTTGAAGACTTGTGTTTTCCTAGAAAGTTTTCAGGCACATAGTTTCAATGTAATGTCATTGAGACCATTCAAATTCAACTATGTATGGCTTGTCAATGTTCTATTCTAATATACTGCTTGGCATGATATGTAATATCTAGGGTTTTACTTTTTTATGAATTTTGTATGGTCGTATGATTATGTGTGTCAACTAGGGTTGGATAATTTTCTATGTGATTATTATTTCATCGTACATTTAATAAGTATAAGATTATCGTGTTAATCGAATGAGGGTCCTTGGTTGGTTAGTGTCTCGACTGGTTAGGCTTATTTATTTCTCATTTGGAAAATAGATTATTACCGAAAGAAAAGTCCGTAAAATTTAATTTAATGGATTAGATCGGTTATGGAATGGGGAGGCCTAAGGGTTGGGTTAGGACCCAAGTTTTAAAAAAAAATAAATAAAAAGCAAAAGGGGAGTAGGGCTTCAGCCACACCTAACGCCGCCGCCCCCACTCCCAGGAAATTCTTGCTGCTGCCACCTCTCTTTTCACCGTCTTCTTCTCCCTCTCTCCTCGCCGTCTTCCCCTTTCTTCTCTCTGGCAGCCGCTGCTTTTCTTCCTCTCTCATCTCCCTCCTGCCCGACGCAGCTTTGTCGTCGAAAATCTAGTGCTGCCATGTAGATCTGGAGCTTCCCTAGCGGTGCGCTTGCTGTTGCCGTGACCAATGCTGTCCGGGCGCCGATATCTATCTCATCAGGTGAGCAGAGCCAGGAGCAGGGGTCTTCGAAGGCCATCAGGCTCCCCGCAGCGGGGCGCCCAGTCTCCCAGTGACCAAGCGCGCAGACGCCCAGTGACTAGGAGCCTAGATGCCCAGCGACCAGGTGCCTAGACACCCAGGCGACCGGGCACCGTGCGCAACCAGGGCTGTTAAGCGCGCACTGACTGAGCGCACGCCCGAGGCGCAACGCCACTTCTGTACACTTAGAGTTTGTTGATTTAAAGGTGAAAATATTACTATTCAATATTGGAATTTGATGACTTATGTATTTATGTCCTAAAGTGAAATTGTGGGAGAACATGGATTAGGTTTAATACCCGATCTAAGGAGTTTAAGTTGTACCTTTAAGAATGTGATGATTTAGTAATGTGGGAATTAAGTATGAAGTTAAAATTGGCAAATGTCATTCATGGAATAAGCGTTAAATCTTGGACAATCATATTAAATGGACTTTCTTTTGTAATTACAATTAGGTCATTTTCGAGCACATTGACGTTGAGAACAGTAGAGAGACTCCACTTTGCAATTTAAATAAGAATTTTAACGTAAAGGACTCTATGTAAGTAAATTCTCACATTCTCATTATCGCATATGTGTTGATGTTTTTAAATTTCTCTTAGGTAAATTGAATATGTTATTGAATATGAGTTCTATGTAAGTGAATCTCCATACCCATCTACCTTTTCTTGTGGTATGAAATGTGTTATAATTGTATTGAATGATTTCACGTAATATGTATATTTTGTACTGTTATTGTGTTGAATGGTTTTTATATATGGTTTTATGTAGTTCATGTCATGACATATAGTTATAGTATTCTACATCATTCTCGGCATGAGCCATTTGTACATTTAGTAAACGAAGGGTTTTAGGAAATAAAATTTTAAAGGAAATGAAATTTTATAAATGAATTATTATAAAAAAAAATGATAAGATTTTGGAAAGGAGTGTTAACCTAGCCATGAAAAATATGAGTGGGAAATGGAGCGTGAAGGACCAGCGCACCTGACCCAACCCTCTTGTAGGGTAGGGATATAAGTAACGTTCACCTCTTGGGAGGTGAAAAGATGAAAGGAAAAGTTAAGTGATATTAACCATATTGCGGTTCTACCGATAGGAAATGTGATTGGGTTTCAAAGAACAATAGCCCACTGTAAGCTTAATGGCTAGGCGTTACACTAAGTGAGCTCACGACTTTAATGAAATGGAAAGGTTTTTACGAGTTCTTACATTTTGAAATGGAAATTTTATGAAAATATGCAAAAAGTTTTATTGAGGAAGTGAACTATGAATTTGTAACATATAGTGTATTTCACATATATTCATGCATGAGATTTGCTTATTGAGCTTTATAGCTCATTCCATTTCCTTCATTCTGCATTTCTGGTGATGTATGGCCAAATGTTGTGTGGAAGTCGCTTGTGGGCAAGCTTTGATAGCCCAAAYTGCTATTTAAATAAATTTTAGTGAATAAGATAAAAGGTTGACTAGAGAAGTTTTATGTGTTGTACAAGACATTTCCTTATTTGTTTAACTAATCGTGTTTTAAATTCTTTCAAGTTTCGCAAATTTCAGTTTTGGTAAATGTTAGGTTGGAATACATTATTTATTATATTGGATATTTATTGGGTTGGAATGCATGTTGTTTACGGGTATTGAAAATGTTGAGGTCCTTGAATGTATACGAGATGTTTTTTATGAAATTACAGAGGAAACTCTGTAGGAATTTTTATAAACCTTTTTAGTCAAGTGTTCAGATCTCTTTGGTTTCCTACAGTATCTGATATGATTAGGAGTAAGGTCAGTAATACTCTCGGCTTATGACAGTTCCTAATCTAGACGCGTTACATAATAAATATAGCGTTTATGTTGATTGAAAACCAGAAAGATGGAGATTGTAAAAGTATAGGTTTTTGGAGTTATATCATATGATCAAATATTCAAAATGATTTTCATTGTGTCCATATTCTTGCCCTAATTTATTCTGAAAATATATCTTTAGCATATGACTAATAGGATATATCTATCTTATTATAGGTACTTTATTTATCTACATGGAGTTTTTTTTGATATAGATAGTTTAGTATACAAGTTTCAATATTAAAAGTCGGACTCTGATGTATCATTATTAGAATTGTCCTAATTCTTGTAGAACTTGTATCTTGAGTATCAACAACTTATCTAACCCTAAATATTCTGATATATATGTCGGGCTTTGGTGAAGGTTGCTTGAACAAGAGATAGAGCTAATAACTTGAGTTTGAGCTTGGAGAAAGTGTCATTCACGATGTAGTCATACCATACCCTGTTAAATTGTGTGTCTCATGTTTTGATTGTTTCCTCATTCACTAAATGTTAATCGGTTAAGTAAGCTACTGAATAAACATATTAATCGAAGTACTAATCAACACCTTACACATAACACCTACCATTTCCTTTGTCCTACCAATAGGATGTGGATAGTATTTTCTCTTGGAGAACTGTCCAATAGAATGTCTTGCTCTAATTTAAACCACAAGGACCACTTTGTTATTTACATTTAGAACATTTTTGTGATTTCATACCATATATCTCATTGTAGACAATTGTTCTAAACTTTCTGAACAAGCATATGAAAGTTTGAGACAAAGAAAAGAGTTAAACATCTCGTGAGCAGTTACAAATCTCCAATCTTCGTGGTTGGGCTGGCTAGAGGATCATCTCCCGACATAATGAGACCCAAGCATGTATATCTATTGTCTAATGAGGCATATATGTTGAACAAAAATCCATTAGATAGCTTTGATACGTGGTATGATGAACCTATATCTATTGTTTAAGAAAATCATAAATAGGGTATTTAGTTTCTCTCCTCCTACTATCCTTTTCTTGATACAGATATTTAAGGGACTAGATATACACACAAGAATGTCAAAATATATAACATTGCATTTACCCAAAATGTTTAAGCAAACCACATGCAGTTTCGGAGAAAGCAACCATGCGACCTGCAAAGAAGTATCAGTATTTGCACCATCCTATGTTTATAACGCCTAGATGTCATCAAATCTTTAAGTGTTAATAAAACTAGCTGTATATAAGAGCTTCTACCATTACTAGGACGAAGACAATCCAAATGGATCATAACATGGTGAAAAGCTATGAGGTGGCATCAAGGATGGGGTCCAGCTAAGGGAAAGATTTATGCCCGCAACATGGGATTACAAACAAGCAAGATAGAAAACCTGGGGGATCCTCGTGCTAGCCAAACCATTGAATAGGTACCGTTGTAAGCAAGACCCGCAATTGATGTTGTTCTCATAACTGACCATTTGCTTTTTCATGTCACCAACAAAAGAATTATAGTTCCACCATCATACTAAAAGAAATGTTCACTTATGTATGCCACTTGTATATTGTATTTGGCCGAAAAAGCATCAGACAGGTTGGAGTTCTTACCTTCTTGGGACTCCATGGACCAAGATCTGCTTTTATTATATGGTCAATACTGATCTACTTTAGTAGATCATATGGATGTAGAAAAGGCTTATAATTTGGATGAATTGGAAACATCTTTTTTCCATTTCTACTTACCCAATTCATATCTTTGTTTCGTGTGTTCCRGGGAGAAATTATATCTCTTCAATCTCGGAATACCGCCTAAATAACTGCGGCCAGAGAGTAAAATAGGTCGGGAAGAAAGAGTCTGAGGTCGGGTTGGACGACATACATCTTGGTTGGTCCCACCACCACTAGAGATTGGCGCATTTAATTAATAGTTAATCTTTCTTCTAAAAAAGATATTCTTAAATATAAATTTGTAGCTGCTTGACCAAAACGGGGTGCAAAAAACTGAAAGCCCTTCTTTTATTTAAGTTCCTCTCAGATACATGACTTACATACCTGGCTCAACATTCTTGGAAAACTATCGGATCGAGGGTGTTAAGCAGAGAATTTGCCATTCAATCTTGTGAACTAATRGAGACAAAAATTGGAAAAAGAGATACGAACGGAGAGGAATAACCAATCGATGAAAGAACATGAAACCATTCTGTTTCAATAGAGGTACGAGAAAGGGTTGGGGGCAATGAAGATCCAACCACTGCTGGATGTGATTCCAAGAGCCGAACGAGAATGAATACCACACAGAAGAGTCAAGACCAGGCTCCCTAATAGAATGTTTAACCGATCCATTCCGGATTGACCGAATTGGTACAGAAGTTGTAACATAGGAAAACCACAGAAAACATGACTTATTTGAATAACCCAGTGACCTACCAATTGTAGAAGTAGGATTTTTGGCAAGCAATAAGCACTTAAATAATACAATTCAAGTGTACCATCTTCTTTCTCATTTCGAGGAAAAGGTGCGGAAGGAAAAGGAAACAACGGAGGGATCCGAATCGGACCTAAATGGGAATGACATGAAAAGTCTCTTTCAAAACCTAGCATTAAGGGCATTATGATGATATACGAGAGGAATAGAGAAAAACTCGTGATTGGTATGGAGCGGAAGATCTGTTTATGATATAGTTCAAGAAAGAGTCATTTCATTTCCTTACTTCTTCGTTTTTTCTAGTTCATTCACTTCTAGACTGGTTCTGAACGCCGCATAACATCATCATAAACCAACCTCACAGATCCTATTTAGATGTATCGTACGAGCACGTCCTCTGTCACCCCCCACKGCGCTTATGGCCAATACCCCAGATCAGATCATCGTTCTAAAAAGAGATCATAGTTCTGGATGGCTCTCATAATCCGGCGATAGGGAACGCTTTCTCGGGTTCCCCCTCTCCTTATCCTTAGTCRGATCTTGACATTGATCTCCGAAGCTTGTTCTGATCTTCGTACTCTCTCCAAAGTTTAGCAATTCAGTTTTGTAGGTGCTAAGTATGCCTTGCATAGGGTGAGCAATGCGCAAAGATAGCGTTCTTTAAGTACTAGGCAAGCCTAGTRTACTAAAGTAAAGGAAGGACTTCCCAGACCAGTCTGAAAGTTGCTTCATTGGTTGCTTTTATAGATTAGAACTCACATGGCTAGGCAACCAGCTCAGCACACCTTGTACTGATGCGATTTGGACACTGCATCTCATTCGTCCCAGTGGAGCTCACACTTCTTCAGTGCGGCCTGTATACTGAATTCAATTGGCATTGACATAATAGGAATATTTCATCTATTGAGGAAGATTCCCCAAATACCTGAAATAGAGATGATCATAGAAAATGTGAAATATTTGATAGGATCCATTTCGGGAACGTAGAATGTAAGAGAAATTCAAATGTTATAAATGGGTGTAATTTCCAATTATTGTTATGTGTATTTCATATTAAGTACACCTAAAATATTTTTAAAGCTGCAAAACACAACAAAATAAAATTCCCTTGGGACTTCATTATGGATATAAAGGAGGAATTTTTCTTTATTGTTCAAGAATTGAATTTTTTTGAGAATATTTTCCCAATTATCTCATCTTTTTGTTTTTTAGATAATTATCTACTTTTCTTATTGATATAGAGTATGCAAAAACAATAAATGAATTGAATGATTACAAAAGAAAGTTATATAATAACGATTTATTTTTAGGGTTTTTACGAATTCCTTTTTTTTAATGGTAGTTGGTATATTGGCAAGTGTTAAATTCTACCTCGTGATAGTTTAAATTACATTTTCTTTTGATAAATTTTCCTCAAAAGAATTGAGCTACTATTCAATCAGAAACAAACCTCTAAAACAACACTGAAAATAGTACAAACTTAAAGACCATGACATTATCGAATGAAAATTCAAGGGGAAAATTTATAATTTACTCTTAAGGCCATAATAGTGAGAGAAACTAGTCCTTCGTCTTTGGTTCCGACACTGATGATGATTTTCTTGGTAATCATTTTATCCTTGAGAGTCGAGGTAAGCAGGAGATTTATACAATCTTCAAGAAAGAAGATACATGATGTCGTCAAGAAGACGAATTGCATGACACCCATAGCCCATTGATTCATTGCAATATTTATGAAAGCATAATTGTAGCACTTTTATTTGTGAAAGATACTATAAAGAAGAGAATCACTTGTGGAAAGAAATTTTGTGAATTTGCAGAACACAAATGCCTTCCATTTCCTGTGTCATACCAATACCATGTGGACAGTGTTTATTGTTTGAGAACATGTCTAATAAATTTCTTGCTCTAATGGAAACCAATAGAATCACATTGTTATCGATATTTAAAATATTTTTGTTATATGAGACCACATATCTAATGGTAGACAGTTCTAAAATTCCTGAACAAGAATATGACCATTTGAGAAAAATGAAAGAGTTATATATATTATGTGCAGTTACTGATCCTTCTCTTCACGGTTCGACTGGCAAGGGAATGTCGCCAGACATAATGACACCTAAACATGCACATCCTCTAAGTAGCGATGGTATATCTATTGTCTGATGAAGTAGATTCGTTCAACAAATATCCACTAGATAGCTTTGATATGGTGGCCTGATGCTGCTTGATCTCTTGCTTAAGAAGATAATAAACAGTGCATTTATTTTCTCTCCTCCTATTCTCTTTTTCTTGATAGAGATATTTATAGACACAAGAATGTCAGAATATAACTTTGCATTAACCCAAAAAATATAATTGAGGATTTATGCCCGCCACATGGGATTACAAAAGGCATAATAGAAAGTTTAATCGTAAAGAAAATTTGGGGCATTGTCATGCTAACCAAACTATTGAATGCATATTGATATAAGCAAAACTCACTGTTGATGTTGTTCTAGAGATCGAAATAAGTGTTCCTTTTCTTGTACTTGACACCAACATAAGAATTCTATATCTATTGACACACTAAAAATGCTTACTTTATGTGCGAAGTACTAAGGACATTTAATTTCCAACTATTGTTATGTGTACTTCGAATTAAATACATTGAAAATATTTTAAAGCTGCAAAACAAACACCGAAATTATGAACATTCATGTCGTACTTCGTTATTGATATAGAAGATAAAGTTTTCTTTAATTTTCAAGAGTTGAAGTTCTTTGAAAGCATTTTTTTCAATGTTCTTAGGTTTTGTGTTTTTAGATGATTATCTACAATATAGAGTATGTCAAAACAATGAATGTACTGAATAATAACAAAAAAATTATTTCATGCACTTTTATTAACCATTGCCTTTCATGTTATATATATCATATCAAAAAAATTTTGATAAATCCGCGAAACACAGTACATTCCATCAGGGCTTTATTTTATGGATATGATGAAAGATGAAAATTTCCTCATATTATATTTTATAAATATATTACTTTTCTTCTGAATATAAACCCTTTTTGAGGGTTTCAACATAAGATAATACTAATATTTTTTCTCTTAACAAAATATTTCTTATGATTTTCAATACAATATATTTTGGTCCCTTTTTTGAAGGAAAGGTCCAATGAAGGGTGATGGATTTTGCCCTTGAAAATGTAGAGTATATGAAAAAGATAAATCGAGTTAAGCTTAAATAAGAGTTATTTGACGAGCTTTGCACATAAAATATTTCTGATTTTACTAACAATATTGTTTAATTTTTCTAAATAGAATATGGAGGGTGCTATTTCTAAGCCTTTCAAATTTGAGTGGTTGTTATTGGCTGATATATTGATTTGTATGCTAAAAACATTTGCTTGGTTTTTTTGACCGAAATGAATAGTTTGGTTGTTAATTTACAACCACATTTGATATACAACGTGTAGGTATACATTAACCTTTTATATATAGCAATTGAAACAACTTAGCATGCTAGATAATAATGACATTTTATATTATATACACAAGTGTATCGTAATATTAGATTGTAAATAGGGTAGACATAAATTAATTGACTCACATCTTCTCTTCTAATGGTGTCTTCAAATGGCTATAAATAGAGTTGTTATATATTTATTTCATTCTCAGCGACATACAAATTCCATTATATTTTCATAGGCGAATATATAAAAGAATGACTTCAACTGCCTCATCATTGTCAAAATCCTCAGACTGCCCAATGGTTATTTGATATTAAAGAGAAGTTGGACATCATAATACAAGCCAAAATATTGAATAACTATGGATACAAGCAAAATCAGTCGTTTTTCCCAAATTTGGTACAAGAGTTCCTTTGCCTATCTATGACACCGACAAAGGAGTTACAGTTCCATCGACATACCAAAACAAATCTCCACTTTATGTGTGAAGTACTGCATGCATAGTTTTCAACTATTGTTATATTGTTGGATTAAACATTTTCAAAGCTTCAAAAAACCACTAAATAAAAAGCATTCCTTTAGACGTTGTCATGGATATACCAAGACACAAGCAAAGGAACTCGTGTCCTTGTCAAGAATTAGTTTCATTAGTAACAATAGCTATTCAATAGTTTGGTCAAAATGACATGTTCCAACTTTTTTAAAGACCAAATATTAGTTGGTCACACCTAGGGTATTCACAAACAAAGCATCTTCGGTTGAGGAATTTTAGGCTATGAAGAAATTATATGGTTAGAGGAATTTTTTTCCTTCCCATTTTCATTTTTGCAAATATTGAACGAATTTTTCGAAAGTTTCACTTGGCATTTTTTTTCTTTTGGTAGTATTAGATTAATGCTCACGTGATGCACAAATAGTTCATCAATTAGACGTGAAAAATGTCAATTTACAATATTTTTCTGAAAAGGGGGTTTACATTAGCTAGACCACCAAACATGTTTTCATCAGTTTTGGTAACAATCAATAATAACAGAAACTAATTTTTTTAAAATGAAAATAGAAAACTAAAATGTAAAAAAGGCACAGCTTAACTAAATATATATAAGACACAGCCTAAAAGCTAATATAACCCATCGTGTGACAAATACATGACCAGTTTTGAGGCATTTCAGTAAAGAATTTCATAAGAATTTTATCCAAGTGGATAGATAATATAAGAGATACAAACGAAGATCATATTAAAAGAAATGTTCACTTTACACGTGAAGCAATATGTGGACAAATTCCAACTATTTTATTGGCATTTTAATTACCACCCAATACATCTTTTATTCTTGAAAACACAATTAAACTAAAAACATTATCTCGAGGTCTGATTGTAGGTATAGAAGAGAAATTTTTCCTAAATCTTCCCGAGTTGAAAGTAGTGTTCCAATGATCTCATATCTTTCACTATTTTTTATGTAAAAGACGATATCACTAGCATTTCCATCAATATCTCTATCCTAAAGAATCATTTGGTCGTGTATGATTAATATAGCTAGAGGAATTTCTAATTTCATTTCCATATCCGTTCTGACACTTATTACTTAAGAAAAATTTCAACAATTTCACTTCAAGTTTTTTCAAGTAATATAGCTTCATGCCCATTGACTGCATGGATAGTTTATCAATTAGATGTCAAAAATGTAAATTTACATTACATACTCCACCAAGTACATTTTTGATAAATTTAGAAATAGCCACTCAAATAAATAAAACTGAAATGTTTCCCAAATGAAAAATGAAATGCAAAACAAAACGCAGCTCCAGAAATCTTCTAGACATTAATTCTTATGGACTTCACCAAAAACTTTAACATGGGTAATAGACGTCCCATGTTTCCTTGTCCAATTCAAACTAATATAAGGAACCACCTAAGTTATAAGAATTTTTATGGAAAATTAATAGTAGCAGCCCCTTTATTCATCGGAATAGCACTGGGAGAATGTATCACACTCACAGCCCTTTGTCTCATCAAAATAGAACTACGAGAATGCATCACACCCATAGCCTGTCTATTCATCGGAAAGAACTGAGAGATTGCATCCCCACCCATAGCCTATTGATTCATCCGAATATTTATAAAAAAATAATTGCATCACTTTTATTCTAACATTCTATATGACAAATTTAATTCCATTCTTTTGATAAGTATTCTACTAAAACGGAGGTCCAAAGAAGAGCCACTGCATAAGATGATATAGAAGAGACTAGTTCACATGGAAGATACTATCAAGAAAAGAATTACTTGTCGGATTAAATTCTATGAATTTATAGAACACAATGCCTTCCATTTCCTGTGTCATACGAATACTATGTGAACAGTGTTTACACTTTGAGAACATGTCTAATAGAATTTCTTGCTCTAATGGAAACCACCAAAACCACTTTATTATCGACATTTAAAATATTTTTGTAACATCATACCATACATCTAATTGTAGGCAGTCGTTGTAAAATTCCTAGACAAGAATATTACAATTTGAGAGAAATGAAAGAGTTACCAATATCATGTGCAATTACCGATCCTCCTATTCAAGGTTTGGCTGGCTAGGGGACTGCTTCCCAACATAATGAAACCTGAGTGTGCACGTCCGCTAAGCAGTGATGGTAATCTATTCTCTAATGAAGTGGATATGTTCAACAAAATTCCACTAGATAGCATTGATAAGGCAGTTTGGTGAAGCGTTATCTCTTGCTTATGAAGATAATAAGCATTAGTTTTCTCTCAACCTATTCTCCTTTTCTTGGTAGGGATATTTGTTGTATTAGATGTAGACACAAGAATGTGAAAATATAACTTTCGATTAACCCACAAAATATAGCTTGAGAGGTTTATGCTTGCGACAGGGGATTACATAAAATCAAGATATCTTCTGCACAAGGAAACAATATCTTTTGTCATGAATTTCGCTATATTAAAAATGATACCTTTCAACATTTCGTGTTAGTAGAAATGGGGCATGTGGTTRGCARATGAAGTAATATCATTTACACTATTTGGAACCTCAGTTGTATTACTCATAAGGGCATAACAATTAATACAATTGTATAATTTTATTTAGGAATTACCATTCCCGAGGAGGTTTGGTGTCATAAGATAATATTTAAATAATAACGATTTAATTGTGGGCTTCTTACGAAATCCTTTTCTTTATGGTCGTTTGAATACTTGCAAATGTTAAATTCTACCTCATAATAGCTTAAAATTACTTTTTCTTTTGATAAATTGTCCCCAAAATAATTGAACTACAATTCAATCAGAAAAAAAGTCTCTAAAACAACATTGAAACTAGTATGAACTTAAAGACCTACACAGTTTGATGACAATTCAAGAGGTAAATTTGTAATTTACTCTAGACGCCATAATAGTGGGAGAGACCAGGACTCGACTATGATTCRGACGTTGAAGTGGATTTTCTTGGAAACCATTTTATCCRTGACAGTAGAGGTAAGCAGGAGAATTATATAATTTTGAAGGAAGAACAATCATGACGTCYTCAAGAAGATGATATCACAGGAGCTTTCACTGTGCTCTCTATCTTAAAGGATCGTTCAGTCATGTATGATCAATATAGGCAAAGGAATTTTCAATTTCATTTCCATGTCCATTCTGGCACATATTGCTTAATAAAAATTTCAACAGTTCACTTTAAGTTTTTTAAAGTAATACTAACTTCATGCTCATTCATTGCACGGATAGTTCATCAATTAGATGTCAAATATGTAAATTGACATTACATAGTCCACCAAATTCATTTTTGACAAATTTAGAAACAGCTACTCAAATATACAAAATCGGAAATTTTTCTCAAATCAAAAGTGAAATGCAAACAAAGCACAGCTCCAAAAACCTTCTAGACATTAATTCTTATGGACTTCACGAAAAAACTTAACATGGGTAATAAACATCCTATGTTATAAGAATTTTTATGAAAAATAAATAGTAGCAGCA
Organism: Rhazya stricta; assembly: GCA_001752375.1. Taxonomy (NCBI): domain Eukaryota; kingdom Viridiplantae; phylum Streptophyta; class Magnoliopsida; order Gentianales; family Apocynaceae; genus Rhazya; species Rhazya stricta. The sequence goes on from MEJB01000035.1 coordinate 246,662, forward strand.
ACTTGAATCATCGGAATAGAACTGGGAGAATGCATCACACCTACAGCCCTTTGTTTCTTCAGAATATAACTAGGAGAATGCATGACAGCCATAGCGTATAGATTCATTGGAATAGAATCGAGAGACTGCATCAAACCCATAGCCTGTCTATTCATCGAAATTTTTATGAAAAAAATAATTGTAGCACTTTTCTTCTAACATTCTATATGACAGATTTAATTTCATTCCTCAGGATAAGCATGCTACTAACACTAAGATTCAAAGAAAATCCACTGCATGAGGTGATAAAGAAGAGACTAGTTCACGTGGAAGATACTATCAAGAAAAGAATTACTTGTGGGAGGAAATTCTAAGAATTTAGAGTACACAAATGCCTTCCATTTTATGTGTCATAAGAATATTATGTGGGCAGTGTTTACGCTTTGAGAGCATGTGCAATTGAATTTCTTGCTCTAATAGAAACCACCAAAACCACTTTGTTATTGACATTTAAATTTTTTTTTTTGTTTTTTGAAATATCAGATATACATCTAATTGTAGGCAATTGTTGTAAAATTCTTGGACAAAATATGAAAATTTGAGAAAAATGAAAGAGTTATATACATCGTGTGCGGTTATTGAACCTCTTGTTCAAGGTTGGGCTGGCTATTTAGGAGACTGCCTCCCAACATAATAAAACCCGAGCATGCACGTCCTCTAAGTAATGATGGTATATCTATTGTCTGATGAAGTAGATCTGTTCAACAAAGGTCCATTAGACATCATTGATACAGTGATCTGATGAAGCTTTATCTCTTGCATATAAAGATAATAAACAGTGCATTAATTTTTTGTCAACCTATTCTCCTTTTCTTGATAAGGATATTTGATGTATTAGATATAGACACAAGAATGTGAATAATTTTCAATTAACCCACAAAATATAGCTTGAGGGATTTATGCTTGCTACATGGGATTACAAAAAAGCAAGATATATTCCACACAAGGAAACAATATCTTTTGTCATGAACTTCACTATATTAAAAATAAGACCTTTCAACATTTCTTGTTAGTAGAAATAGGGGACGTGGTTCGCACATGAAGTAATATCATTTACAATATTTGGGAACCTCTTTTGCATTACTCATAACGACATAACAATTAATACAATTGTTTAATATTAATTAGGAATTACCATTCCCGAGGAGATTTTGTGTCATAAGATAATAATTAAATAACAACGATATAATTTTAGGCTTGCTAAGAAATCCTCTTTTTTATGGTCATTTGAATACTAGCAAATGTTAAATTCTATCTCAGAATAGTTTAAAATTACTTTTCTCTTTTGATTTATCCTCAAAAGAATTGAACTACTATTCAATCATACAGAAGCCACTAAAACAGCACTGAAACTAGTACTAACTTAAAGACCTACACAATTTCGATGAAAATTCAGGGGTAAATTCATAATTTACTCTAGACTCCAAGATTGAGAGAGCCCTCAACTCTGATTCGTAATTCGTAATTCGTAATTTTTAAATGCTCACTTGAAATTACTGATTTATTGAGAATTTGAAGAATGTTATCATGATTTCAGGAAAATCCATTTTTACTTGAATCTTTGATGATGTGCATTGATTTATCTTATGAAAATAGTATACTTGACAGCTATGGACAACAGCTTCTAATGGCTTCTACGAAATTAAATTTTTAACGTTGTTCATGATAATTGATGGAAATGCATTGAGCCTGACATTGCTTGATTGAGACATGCTTGTTGGGACTTGATGGGTTAGTCAAAACTTGGCCAAAGTCTATGGTAATGCTTGCGGCGGACAGTAGCCCTCGGATTAAATCTTCTAATCAAGGCGAGAAACAACAATGAGTACTCTTGCTTGTTTACAAGGTTAAAAGGAATCTCAACGATGAAACTGAGAACTTTTAAAAGTTGCTTATGAATTTCTACCTTTGAAGTTGTAGCATTGTTACTGACCATTGCAAACTTGATGATCGTAATATATCTTTGGAGATGTAATAGACTATGCATCTTATTATTTTACGGGGATACTTAATCCCTAGGGACTGATTATGGGTTGTGATATGGACTTTAAAATTTATGCTTTCGCTCTAGTGATAAAATTGGGATAGTATCGACTAGCAGAGGATGGGTCGCCACATCATTGGAAGGCAATGAAGGCTCCAAAGGAACAATTGGAAAGATGTAGGACTTGTGACTATTGGGGCACAATAATGGAGCTAGAAGATCTTAGGATGGAACTGGACTTGCCATGCAGGTGTGATGGGCAAGCAAATGAACTATTTTCTCGAAGACAAGAACAGTATCAATAGATGATTTTGCTTGTATTAGTAGCCATTCAGTAGTTTGAATTGTACAACGATTCACCATTTTCATTTGAGATCAAATACCCACTGGACAGATACAGGATGTTCAAGATTGAAGCTTCTTTGGTAGAAGGAATTTTGTGATGTATGCAATTAATATAGTGAGAGAGATTTCAAGATTCATTTCCATTTCAAAAATTGGCTGATAAAATCTTCAAAAATTTAACTTCAATTTTTATTTTATTATATATATTTTTTTTGCCGTTACTAGCTTCATGCACATGCGATGCATGTTCATCAATTAGATGTAAAAAGTTTGAATTTATCTGCATTTATTGAAAAGGAGTTTTACATTAAAAATATGACACCAATATGTTTCCAGCGAATTTTGGAACAGTCACTCAAACAAAAAAATAAAAAATGTTCCAAAAAGGAATATTGAAAAATGATATGCAAACATAACTCATCCTAGATGTTTTCCTGTGATGAACTGGATTTTTTAGAATGAGTATTCAAATTGATGGAGCACTTCGATTTGKAAATAAAATAAAATTAAATATGGCTTTGCTTTTCACAAAATTATAGTTTTTTCATGTTGAATGCATCATATTGAAAAGTAAGCTGCAAAACACAAGTAAATAAAAAGCATTATGTCTGAGCTTTGTTATATGTTTATGGGTCTTGAGTAGAAGGGAGCATCAACATGGTAGAGTTTCCTTTGTTTCATTACCATATATCGTTAGCAATTTCCCTTTTCACACAATTATCCATTGATAAGAATTTTGATCTAAGTGGATGGAAATATAAGAGATGCAAATGAAGAAATTAAAAGAAATGTTCACTTTATGTGCATAATTTCCAATGATTGTTATGCGCATTAGATCCAAAATCCTTTTCAAGCTCTAAACATTCCGTTGAGGAATTTGGTATGAATATAGAACATAAACTTTTTCCAATGTTCATTAGTTGAAAGCTCTTTTACAGAAAATTTTCAATGATCTCTTCATTGATGCTTTTGCATGATTATCTAGCTTCTCAATTGGATATGGGTATATGAAAAAGAAAATGAAGCCTACAATTACAAAAAAGTATTTTCACATGCTTTGCACGTAAAGTATTTCTAAATATGCTAAATTATGTTATTTAGTATTTTTACTAGAAAATGATGGGGTTAAGTGTACATCACAATAACCTAAATTAATACCTTTGACTGATTAATATTCATGAGTTGAGAAAAACAGCGATTCAGCAAAAAGCATTCATTTCTCAATCAMTTCTCATGCAACTTGTGATTTTGGATAAAAGAAAAAATAATCTACGCCCTCTGTCAAGGATTGCAAACCATGAATGCATGCAAATTATTTGATTTCTGATAAAAGAAAATTCTTTTTCTTTCGATAAATTCTCCCGAAAGGAATTACTATTATTCAATTAGAAAATAAATCTCTAAAATGACATTGAATTTGTACAAACTTAAAGACCTAAATAGTTTTGAATGAACATTTAAGGGGAATATTTGTAATTTACTCTAGAYGCCACAATAGTGAGGAAGACTATGCCTTCGACTTTGGTTCCGATTCCGATGATGGATTTCTTGAAAACCATTTTGTCCTTAATAGTCAAGGTAAGGAGAAGAATTATACAATCTTGAAGGAAGAAGATATATGATGCCATCAAGAAGATGATATCACTGGAGTTTCCACCGTCTTCCATGTACCAAAGGATTTTATGCCGTGTATGATACAGTTACAGAAATTTCTGGTTTCATTTCTATGTTCATTTCGCCACATATTGCTTAATAAAGATTTCAAAAGTTTCTGGTCAAGTGTTTTTAGTAATACTAGCTCCATACCCATATGATGCAGGATAGGTCATCAATTAGATGTCAAAAATGTCAATTTACAAGATTTTATTGAAAAGGGGTTTTAAATTACTTAGGAAAAACTTTATAGTAGTTAGGCCTTAATTTTTTGGTAGCCAATAAGTTATATCCAATCCAATGAAATGAAACCATGTGTAAAAAATTATGAGTTGGTTTGTATTACACGTCGTATCGTTATATTAGATATAACTTTTTMGCAGCCAACAAGTTTCTTATCCACCCATCATTAACCTACTAAATTAGATAGACCATTAAATACGTTTTCAAAATGTTTTGAAACTACCACTCAAAATAGAAAATAGAAAATTGATTAATATTCAGTTAAAATGATCCATTTCTAGATCATTTCTCATTGAATTTATGATTTCTAAAAGTGCTTAAGGTTATAATCATGACTACATTTTCCCTTACATACTTCGACATATAATAATCATAAAATCTTCCATTTCCTCTTGCTAGAATCTACAAGGATTAATCCCAAATAAACATCTTCCTTCATATATGGAATTCAAAATCATGATATCCATGTTGCAGAACATGGATACATGCAAAGCACTAAGCAAAGATTGGAAACCATACATATCATGTTCAACATTTACGTTCTTGTGTCAATTTTTTTTTTTTTTTTTTGTATTACTCTCTTCATGCTTGTCTGGCACACGAATAATTCATCAATTTAATGTGAAAAATATAAATTTACAAAATTTTGTTTGAAAAGGGATTTACATTAGATAGACCAACAAATGTATTTCCAATAAATTTGAAAATAATCACTTGTTATATATTATCATAATTATCTTTGGTGTTTCCATACAAAAAACATAATTAACTGACAGTTCACTTAGCAATTGTTTAGTCATTTCCTCAACATTCTTAGCAATGTGGCTCCATCAGTTGGATATCTGATCCCTCCAATCGGCACTGATCAGCAACCTCATTCATATACCTTATAGTTGAGTGTGCATTAAAAGCTCATCGAACCAAGTGAAGCACCTTATCTTGAATGAATTGTAAATACAAACTCATGCCCTCATCTCTAAGGTCTTATGATGTCGAGGGGGAGGATTTATATAAGGAGTGGTCACTTGTGATAAAATAGGCTACTTAGGTAATTGATACATTAGCAGGATTTTTGTTCACCTTTCTCATCAAAATGATTTTCGGCGGTGAATAGTTTGGTCAGCATGACATGCCACAAAGAGTTTTAAGATCAAATGCCCATTAGGCACTTCTAGGATGTTCAAGAATGAAGCTTCTTCAGTAAAAGGAATCTGTGCTACGTACGATCAATTGGTTAGAAAAATTTCTAGCTTCATTCCCATTTTTGTTTTTGCAAATAGTTCTTAATAATATTTGCAAAAGTTTCATTTCAACTTTTTTCTTTTAGTAATACTAGCTTAATGCTTATGTGACGCACAGATTGTTAATCAATTAGATGTGAAAAATATCAATTTACAAGATTTGGTTGAAAAGGGTGTTTACATTAGATTGACCACCAAACACGTTTTTAGCAAGCTTTGAAACTGTCACTCAAAACATAAAGTTAAAAGAGTTTCAAAAATGAAAACCAAAATAAAAATGTTAACAAAATGCAGCTTAATTTTAAATAAGATGTAGCCTAAAAGCTAACAGAACCCATCAAGTCAAAGGCACATGATGAACTTTCAAGATTTCTCTCAAATTATAAAACTTTTATTGGAAGTTATGGATAATATAAGTAATACAAACGAAGATCATGCTAAAGGAATTTTCACTTTATTGGCGAAGTAATATATGCATAATTTCCAACTATTGCTATCTGCATTTTAATTTACACCCAAGACATCTTTCTATTTGCAAAAGACAACTAAATTAAAAATATTATCTTTCGGCCTTGTTATAGAAACGTTTTTCCTTAATGTTCAAGAGTTGAAAGAATTTTTCCAATGATTTCATCTCTTCCATGCTGTTACTTGATTATCTACTTTTTCTATTGACACAAAGTATGTGAAAAAGATAAATTAAATTTGATAATTAGAAAAGTTATTTCACGCGCTTTGTATGTGTAAAATTTCTGCTAGACGATGTTCCTAAGTATTTTTAGATAGAATATGAAAGATTATAAAAAAGGTTACTTCACATGCACTTTATAAACTATTTCCTTTTAATGTTAAATATATGGTATGGAAAACATTTTCTTAAGACGTGAAACATAAGTAAATTAAAGCATTCCGTCTGGGTTTTGTTACATGGATAAGGAAACTAAWTGTATTATATGAGGGGAAACATAGCCTTCCTTAATAAGACCTTTTTCTTATTCGTGTAAATTTCACATATTTCTTTATATAAAGAATGAAGATTGTAACGGGTATCAAAGATGATAATAAAAATCACTTTGAAAGAAAACAAAAAGAACAGAACAAGCCACCAAAATATTGGATCACTCTTAACTTATGAGCAAAATTTGATACCCATTACGAAATGGAACAAGTTTCAAAAGGTTGAAAAAGGGGAAACACACCACAAGTTTCAAAAGTATTGCTTTAACTCACATACAAAGTGATAATCTTGAGTATATGTTCTCAAGAAGAACACAAAGGAATGAATGCCCTTCAAACTAAGACTAAAAAAAAGGAAAAAGGGATTCAATGCAAGGAATGTGAAGGCTATGGACACATTCAAGCAGAATGTGCCAATTTTCTCGACAAGTAGAGATGTGCTATGATTGCTTTATGGGGTGACAATGATTATGAAGTTCAAGAAGATAATAAACATGACCACAATTACCTAGCATTTATGGTGAAAGATTCAAATAAGGATGATGTATAATCTGACATTGTTGATGGAGAAGTACAATTGGACATTGATGTTGAGGACCTTCAAATTGCTTACGATGACATGTATAGAAAGTGGATAATTGCTATAAAGCAAATTAAAGACACTGATATGAAAATTCTTCAACTTGTAATAGATAATTGTTGTTTGATTGAGCAAACTAAAACATTGCAAAAAGGGCTCAATATTTCTCAAACAAAATTGACTCAAGCTTTGAAAGAACTGGAAGGTGCAAATAGTATCTTAAACAATTTTAAAATGAGTACCACAAAACATGATTCTAAAATGCATGCAAAACAGAACCAAATGTATGTAGAAGGACAAAAGATAAACATTTTTAGCAATAGATGGACACTTATAAAGCACAAAAGTTCCTTCCTAATTGTCATTTTTATGACAAAAATGAGGACACATTAGACCAAATGTTTAAGCTATATTTCTATGTGCATAAATGAATCAAAATTTTATGCTCTTCAACTTCAAAGGAAATTTTCTGCTCTTCAAAAAGAACATCAGAACAAGCCACCAAAATATTGGATCAGTCTTAACTTATGAGCAAAATTTGATACCCATTACGAAATGGAACAAGTTTCAAAAGGTTGAAAAAGGAGAAACACAACACAAGTTTCAAAAGTATTGCTCTAACTCACACACAAAGTGARAATCTTGAGTATTGTTCTCAAGAAGAACACAAAAGAATGAATGCCCTTCAAACTAAGACTACAAAAAAGGAAAAAGGGATTCAATGCAAGGAATGTGAAGGCTATGGACATATTCAAGCAGAATGTGCAAATTTTCTCGAGAAGTAGAGACGTGCTATGATTGCTATGAAGTTCAAGAAGATAATAAACGTGAGCACAATTACCTAGCATTTGTGGTGAAAGATTCAAATAAGGATGATGTACAATATGACATTGTTAATGAAGTAGTACAATTTGATATTGATGTTGAAGACCTTCAAATTGCTTACGATGACATGTACAGAAAGTGGATAATTGATATAAAGCAAATTAAAGTCACTGAGATGAAAAGTCTTCAACTTGTGAAAGATAATTGTTGTTTGATTGAGCAAACTAAAACATTGCAAAAGGAGCTCAATGTGTCTCAAACAAAATGAACTCAAGCTTTGAAAGAACTAGAAGATGCAAATAGTATCTTAAACAAGTTCAAAATGAGTACCATAAAACATGATTCTAGAATGCGTGCACAATAGAACCGAATGTATTCCACAAGGACGGAAGGTAAAATTTCCCAGCAAAAGACGAATGCTATAAAGTATAAAAGTTCATTCCTAATTGTCATTTTTGTGGSAAAATGAGGACACATTAGACCAAAATATTTTAAGCTATATTTCTATGTGCATAGAATGATTCATGAATCAAAATCTTTTGCTCCTCTACTTTAAAGGAAAACAACTGGTTAAAATGAAATGGGTTCCTAAAAGTATTTAGTATATTTATTGCGATGGCTATTATTTCGTGTTGTTAGTATTGCAGTATGTCAGATTTCATATGAATCTATTTGATGTGACTCTTATGAATGTAAGTTTATGTTGATACTTATCAAAATTGGATAGATAGAATCGGTACTATGATGATTGGTAGGATATGTTGAACACTTGTGTTTTCCTAGAAAGTTTTAAGGCACTTAGTTTTAATATAATGTCATTGAGGCCATTCAAATTCAACTACGTTTGGCTTGTCAATGGACTACTCTAATATACTGCTTGGCATGATAAATATAGTGTTCGTGTTCATATGAAAACCAAAGAGCGAGATTGTATAAGTATAGGTTTCTGGAGTTATATCATATGGTTAAATATTCACAATGATTTTCATTGTGTCCATATTCTTGCCCTAATTTATTCTGCGAATATATCTTTAGCATATGATGAATAGAATATATCCCATATTTATATTCTAGGTGTTTTATTTATCTATATGGAGTGTTTTGAAATAGATAATTTTGTATACAAGTTTAATTATTAAAAGTATCACTCTGATATCTTTAATATAAGATTAATAGGATATATCTAGATTTTTGGTGTAGGTATTTTATTTATCTACATGGAATGTTCTGATTCAGATAATTTAATATACAAGTTTTAATTTTAAAAGTAGGACTACAATGTATTCTTATTAGAATTGCCCTAATTCTTGCAGAACTTGTATCTCGCATAGTCCTTCCTTATACAACGTTTCTAACCCTAAATATTCTGATATTGGCTTTTCGTGAAGGTTTCTTGAATGAGACATAGAGCTAACAATGTGAGTTTGAGCTTTGAGAAAGAGCGTCATTCAGGATGCAGGCATTCACGTCATACCATGTTAAATCATGTCTCTAATGAAAACCACAAGGACCACTTTATTATTTATATTTAAAACATTTTTGTGATGTCATACCATATATCTCATTGTAGATGTTCTAAAATTTCTGAACAAGCATATAAAGTTTGAGAAAAAGAAAAGAGTTATATATATCTTGTGTGGTTACTGATCCTCCAATCTTCATAGTTAGGCTGGCTAGAGGATTGCAGCCCAACATAATGAGACCTAAGCATGTACATCCTCTAAGCAGTGATGGTATATATATTGTCTGATGAAGCAGATTTGTTCAACAAAAATCATATTGTTTAAGAAAATCATAAACAGGGCATTTAGTTTCTCTCCTCCGACTCTCCTTTTCTTGATAGGGATATTTGGGGTGCTATATATACAGAGAAGAATGTCAAAATATAACATTGTATTCACACAAAATGTTGAAGCCAACCAGAAGCAGTTTCGGAGAAAGAATAATTGRGACCTACAAAGAACTATCAATATTTGCACCATCCTATGTTTATAAAGGCTATTTCAAATCTTTACGTGTTCACAAAGACTGGCTGCATGTAAGTGTTTCTACCATTTCTAGGACAAAAACAATCCAAATGGATCATAACATGTTGAAAAGCTATGAGATGGCGTGAAGGATGAGGTGCAGCTTAGGGAGAGATTTATGACCGTGACATGGGATTACAAACAAGCAAGATAGAAATTTGGGGAATCCTTGTGCTAGCCAGCTATTGAATGGGTACTAATATAAGCAAGACCCGGAATTGACATTGTTCTCATAACCAAGACAACAATCCATTTGATTTTTCATGTCACCAACATAAGAGTTCTAGTTCCACCAATTTATTTTTTTTGTTCATGTCACAAACAAAAGAGTTATAGTTTCACCTTCGTACTGAAAATTCAAAAAAAATTCCCTTGGGACTTCATTATGATATAAAAGAGGAATTTTTCTTTAATGTTCAAGAGTTGAATTTCTCTGAGAATATTTTCCTAATGATCTCATCTTTTGGTTTTTTAGATGATTATCTATTTTCTTATCATATAGAGTATGTGAAAACAATAAATGAGTTGAATGATTACAAAAAAAGTTATATAATAATGATTTATTTTTAGGATTCTTATGAATTCCTTTCTTTTCTTTATGGTTGTTGGTATACTAGCAAATGTTAAATTCTACCCCATGATAGTTTAAAATTAACTTTTCTTTTGATAAATTGTCCCCAAAAGAATTGAACTATTATTCAATCAGAAAATAAATCTCCAAAACAACATCAAAATTATTATAAACTTAAAGACTTAGATAGTTTCGAATGAAAATTCAAGGGAAAAATTCATAATTTAGTCTAGAGGACATAATAGTTAGAGACTATTGGTCTTCGACTCTAGTTCCCATGCTGATGATGATTTTGTTGGAAATCATTTTATCCCTGATAGTTGAGGTAAGCAAGAGATTTATGCAATCTTGAAGGAAGAAGATACACGATGTCGTCAAGAAGACAACATCACCAGAGTTTCCACGGTTCTCTCGATACTGAAGGATTTTTTTCRGTGTATGATCAACATAGTTAGAGGAATTTATAGTTTCAATTCCATGTTCATTTTGACACATATTGCTTAATCAAAATTTAAAAAGTTTCACTTAAATTATTATGTTTAATTAATATCCCGTGCGATGCATGGATAGTTCATCAATTAGATGCCAAAAATGTCAATTTGTAAGATTTTGGTGAAAATGGATTTTACATTAGATAGGCAAGCAAACACGTTTTCAACAAATCTCGAAACAGTCACTCAAAAAAAATGAAAATGTTTCCAAAAAAGAAATTGAAATGCAAACAAAATGTAACTAAAATATTTTTCTATGACGAAATGGTTTTTTGAATTGGTATTTGGACATTTAATAATGTGCCTTCCAATTGATGGAGAACTTCTTAATTCCAGGTAAAGTTGTAAAATATAAAAAAAAATTGAAGGAGAAAAATATATCTATACTTATAATAAAAATAAATGTTCTTCCTAAATAGTCCAACTTCTTAAAACATTACCATAATTTTCTTTGGTTTTTTCATACGCAGAGCATAATAAATCTTATAGTTCACTTAACAATTTTGCAATTGCTCATTGTAAAATGCCCAAATCAGTCTCCAATGCTTCTTTGAAAGACGTTGAAGGCTTCCTAGGAACAATAGAGATAGTTACAGGACTTGGGACTAGTTCTACAATATACCCAAAGAGTAAGGAGTTTGATGATCTTATGATGCAACTGGATAGTAATTGTAAAGGAATACTTGTATAGATGCCAAGAAAAAACATCAATAGCTGGTATTGCTCATACATGTAGCCKTTCAATAGTTAGGCCAGCACAATGATGCCCCAAATTTTCTTTATGATCAAATTTACCCATTAGGCACATCTACGATGTTCAAAATTGAAGCTTCTTTGCTACAAGGAATTTCTTGTTGTTTTCTATCATTATAGTCAGAGGAATTTCTAGTTTCATTTCCATTTTTGCAAATTTTGTTTAACAAAAATTTTAAAAGTTTCCATTTGAATTTCTTTTATTAGTTTTCTACTTGTGCAACACATGGATAGTTCATCCATTAGATATTAAAAATGTCAAATTACAAGATTTTTTTGAACAGAGGGTTTACATTAAATACATCAAAAAAACATGTTTTTAGCATTGCCAGATTCTTTAAATATGTCAAAATTTTACTTTTTTTCAAAATAAATGTCTTTTCTAGATAGTCCAAATTTTCTTCTTATCACAATGCCYTAATTTTCTTTTAACTGTTTGGTGAAAACGACATGTCCCAACATTTTTTAAGATCAAATACCCTTTAGGCACACCTAAGGTATTCAAGAGCGAAGCATTTTTGGCATAAGGAATTTTGGGCTGTAGACGAACGATGTGGTGAGAGGAATTATCTCATTTCCATTTTCATTTTTGCAAATATTTGCTTAACAAATTTCTCAAAAGTTTCCATCAATTGTTTTTTGTTTTGGTCATGCTYGCTTAATGCTCGTGTGATGAACATATAGTTCATCAATTAGATGTGAAAAATGTCAATTTGCAGGATTATGTTAAAGAGGGGGTTTACATTAGATAGATGAACAAACATGTTTTTATCAGTTTCAAGACAATCACCCAAAACAAAAAACTAAAAATATTTATGAAAATGATAAAAAACTAAACTGTAAATAAGGTGTAGCCTAAATGTATATAAGATGGAGTCCAAAAGCTAACAGAACCCATCTCGTGACAAACACGCAACCAATATTTAGGGCATTTCAGTCAAGAATTTCATAAGAATTTGATCTAATTAAGTGGATGGATAATATAAGAGATACAAATGAAGATCATACTAAAAGAGATGTTCAGTTTACGTGCGAAATAACCACCCAATACATCTTTTAACCTTCAAAACACAACTAAATTAAAAATATTACCTCGGGATCTTGTTATACATATAGAAGAGAAAATTTCCTTAATGTTCCTGATTTGAAAGTACTTTTCCAATTATCTCATCTCTTTCATGCTTTTTCATGTAAAAGATGAAATCAGAATAGTTTTTGCTGATCTCTCTATACCAAATTTTGTTCCGTGTATGATCATTATAGTTAGAGAAATTTCTTGTTTCATTTCCCTATTTGTTCTGGCACATATTACTTAATAAAAATTTTAACAATTTCACTTGAAGTTTTTGATAGTAATACTAGCTTCATGCTCATTCGTTGCACGAATAGTTCATCAATTAGATGTCAAGAATGTCAATTTAAAATACATAGACCATCAAACACTTTTTCGACAAAACTAAAAATGTTTCAAAAAATGAAAAGTGAAATGCAAAAAAAATGCAACTCTAGGAACTTTCCAGACATGACTTCTTATGGAGTCTACTGAAAATCTTAACATGGGTAATATGCGCCTCATGGTTCCTTGTCCAATTCAAACTAATATGATGAACCACTAAACTTGGAAGAATGTTCATGAAAAATTAATAGTAGCAGCCCTTTGTTTAATCAGAATAGAGATTGTAAAATGCATCACCACTAGTGCCTTTTGATTCATTGGAATAGATCTGGGAGAATACATCACGCCACAGCCCTTTCATTCATCGGAATAGAACTGGCAGTAGCCTGTTGATTCATCATAATAGAGCCAGGAGATTGCATCACACCCATAGCCTGTTGATTCATCATAATATTTATGAAAAAATAATTGTATCACTTTTATTATTGCATTCTATATGACAGATTTAATTCCATTCCTCAGGATAAGTATTCTACAAGCACGGACGTCCGAAGAAGATCCACCGCATAAGGTGATATAGAGGAGACTAGTTGATGTGAAAGATGCTATGAAGAAAAGAATTACTTGTGGGATGAAATTCTATGAATTTACAGAACACAAATGCCTTGCATTTCCTGTGTCATACAAATACCATGTGGACAGATTTTGCTGTTTGTGAACATGTAAATTTCTTTCTCTTAGGGAAACCACTAGAACCACATCATTGTCGACATTTAAAACATTTTTGTAATATGAACCACACATCTAATTGTAGAAAACTGTTCTAAAATTCCTGAAAAATAATATGACAATTTGAGAAAATGAAAGAGTTACATATATCTTGTGCGGTTACTGATCCTCCTCTTCACGGTTAGGTTGGCTAGGGGACCGTCACCCAACATAATGAAACCTGAGCATGCACATCCACTAAGAGGTGATGGTATATCTATTGCCTGATGAAGTAGATCAGTTCAACAAAAGTCCACTCGATAGCTTTGATACGGTGGTTCGGTGAAGCTTTATCTCTTGCTTAAGAAGATAATGAACAGAATGCATTTATTTTCTCTCCTCTTATTCTCCTTTTCTTCATAGGGATATTTGATGTATTAGATATAGACACAATAATGTTGAAATATAACTTTGCATTAACCCAAAAAATATAGTTGAGGGATTTATGCATGCCACATAGGATTACAAAAAGCATGATAGAAAGTTTAATTGTAAAGAAAAATTTGGGGCATTGTCATGCTAAACAAACTATTCAGTAAATATTGATATAAGCACAACTCACTGTTGATGTAGTTCACGACACTATAATAAGTGATCATTTTCTTGTATATGACACCAACATAACAGTTCTATTTCCACTAGCATAATTAAAAAATTCTTACTCTATGTGCGAAGTACTATGAACATTTAATTTCCAACTATTGAATTAKATGCACCGAAAATATTTTTTAAAGCTGCCAAAAAAAATGTTTCTAAAAAGGAAAATTGAAAAATGATATGAAAACATAACTCGTCCTCAATGTTTTGCTATGACAAACTTGATTTTTTGGAATGAGTATTCAAATTGATATAGCACTTTCGAATTCCAATTAAAAGTGCAAAAAATATAATTAAATTAAAAAATATGGCTTTGCTTTTCACAAAATTATAGATTTTTCATGTTAAATGTATCATATTGAAAACTAAGCCGCAAAACACAAGTAAATTAAAAGSATTCCATCTGGGCTTTCTTATATGGATATGGGTCTTGACTAGAAGGGAGCTTCAACATGGTAGAATTTCCTTTGTTTCCTTACCATATATCTTTTTATTTGCTTTTATCTGAATTCAATTTGCAAATATACTCATGATTGAATTAGTAAACGTTTGTCAATCTTTGCATTATAATGAATTTTGAAGATTTCAATAACGCAGACGATACCTGTTCAATGGGTAAGAAGCAATCTTACAGAAAAGCCCCGAGCCATTCTACTCTCATTTCAAGGCAAAATATGGTGATCAAAGTTCTTTTGGAAGCATCTTTAGGGTTGCAGAGAGGCAACTCCACTGTTTCCTGTTTTTCCTAGATGTAGCAGAACAGCTATATGTCCCATTCAATAATTAGACTGTGTTGCCTCTTCTTGAACACCAAGCATCTTCATAAAAGGCCTGCTTGTTTGTCAATGCTTTTCTTGGTAGTGGTATCTCTTGTTTGTTTTTCAATGTTTGTCAATTTTGTTTCTTTCTATTTTATCTCAATATTTGAAGGAAGATTAATTTTTTATATAAACATTATGTATAATTGTTTGAACAGGTTAATTACTATTTRTTTTCATTGTTAATGCGAAAAAGAAGAAATAGAATTACTCGTGTTTATTTATCTATTTATTTAGATAAATACATTTGGGATATATTTTGACTTTAAATATTAGAAATTTATTTATTTCTTATGAAGATGGTAGTTAAAGAAAAAACAAAACAAGTAGTCAATCCTCAAAGAATAAACGAACTCAAACATTATCTAAACAGATCAAACTCACTTCGTCAAATGAGATGAGTTTAAATTTAATTACTTAATTACATAGTGGATTTTCAAAACACCCAGATGGAATAGGAGGAGAAACTTCACATATTTCTTACATATTTCTTTACAAGCTTCTCTTTAATGGGTCTTGTTTGAGTCATGTAAACTTCAAAATATTTCTTTATGTAAAYAAAGAAACTTCCTAGCATATATGCAAGGTGATAGTAATAACCATTAGATAAAAAGCAAAAAATAACACATCAGATCTTTTAGCTCTATATCCTTTCCTTGGCACTAATGTAAAAGTTCCATTTTCACATTAGATCTTTTAGCTGTATATCCTTTTTGGTTTATTGGCCCAATAGTCCCCAATTCAACATCCATCCCAGTTGTTCTTGTGCAGCCTTTGATACCTTCTAATGATTATATGAGCATTTCACCTGAAGTAATTGATAAACGTTTATGTGAATTATCCAATAAATTCTGTTTGTGCGAATGGAGAAACCAAAGTGACATTATGGTAATGTAACAACAAGAAAAATCAGACTACTGAGTACATGATTTGGAGTATATAAAAAAGCAAAATGAAGTGTATGATTATAAAAAATTTATTCATGCGCTTTGCATGTAAAGTATTTTTTCTTCCTTTTTTTTTTTTTTTTTAAGAATACAGAGGGGTTAAGGTACACCCCTATAACTAAATTCACACACCCTCATTGAACTTGACAAAACACCTATTCATTTAAAACCATTCATTTCTTAATAATATTTCGTGCAACTTTTTACTTCTTATAAAAGAAAAAGTAATCTACCTTTGTCCTCAAGGTTCAATGTGTTTATATAGGTTTTAAAATCTTCCTAAACACTACTTGTCCCTCAGAGACTTCCAATGCAAACCACTTCCTTTAGACATATCAAAATGTTAAACAATCCTTCCCTATGTAAAAAACTTCCGTTAGACATGGAATTTGATATCTAGCTGAAACTTCGTTGCAAACCCATACTCATGCAAAGGTATAAACAAATATCGAAAATCACTCATATCTAATTCAAGTTTTAGGGTTCTTACAGTAAAAGTACCAATAGTCTTATGGTTAAATATTTCAAAATATGTTCACAAACAAGATTCTAGACAAGTCAATGTGCGACAATGAATCTTCGTAAAATAATAATAAAAAAAAGGAATGTTGCATCCTCACACTACACAAAGTTGTATTCATGGTGTTGAGCTCAACTTGTACAAATGAAGCTTGCCTATATCCTTTCTTCTTTATATCGTAGTGTATTCTAAGCTTAAACAAAGGATACTTATATGTTTCTCGTTTCATTTCCATTTTCCTTTTGGCAGATATGGCTAAATAAAATTTTCAAAAGTTCACCAATTAGAGAGAACTCTTTTACTATTGGCAGCTTCATGCATGTGTGATGCATGGATAGTTCATCAATTACACGATCAAAAATGTTTATTACAAGTCTTTGTTGACAAGTTCTGAAAGATCAATGTTCTTGTCTAACGTCTAGAATTAGAGGTTAAAAATTTTGTTTTTATAAGGTATTCTTCAGGAGGATGAACTTTTTCTAAAGTGATCATTTTATGACTTTTTCTTTTTGATTTTATTGCTGTAATATTTTTGTACATTTTTCATTTAATTTTACTTAAAACTGTCAAATGCTAGTTTTGTATTAAATGAATTAAATAGTTGTTCATCACCGCTGATAGTAAATGCATTTATTTTAAACATCTTGAATGGTTCTTAATGGAGATTCTTCAATGGCAATGAAATACAAAAGCAACCATGGCAAAATATTTATGTATCATGAACATCACGCTTCAATTACTTATATATGGTCCCTATGTCTCAAAGCACCAACCAGTGATTGGAAACCATTCATATCAAGTTCAACAATTTGGGCTCTTCGGTTAAAAGTGTCAACATTTAGAGTTGGATGCTTTGCACCTTCTGCACCACGCAACCAATAGTGTCATGAATTGTTAGTTGTGAGGASTCAGGGGAAACACCTTTACACAGATTCAAAATGTGATGAAGAGTTCTACCAAAACAATCAATGGCTTTACAAATTGTTACTTCGAATTAGTCAAAGGGAGAAACTTTCCACGCATTCATAACATCACAAAAATTTCTGCCAACATGTAGTGTAGTGGTGCAGCCACTGTGTCCATGTGAACCGCTAGCTTTGGCCCCTATCGACAAGCACGTGGCCTAGTTTTTTTGTGCAGAAAATGAAAAGAATGAAAAGAAGTTAATGATCTTGTGATTCTTTTTTTCGGAACTTGATTTGGATCCAAATCATCAACCAATGTGCTATTTCACGAGATGTTGGGCGATCTTATCAAAATCTTAGGGATTGAAAATATATCAAAATGCAACCGAGGCGTTATATGTATTGCTTTTAATTCTTTTTCTTGCATTTAGCAATTTCCCTTTTCACACTATAATCCCATTCATAAGAATTTTGATCTAAGTGGACGGATAATATAAGAGATACAAATGAAGAAATTAAAAGAAATGTTCACTTTATGTGCATAATTTGCATTGTTGTTATGTGCATTAGCTCCAAAATCCTTTTTAAGCTCTAATCATTCCATTGAGGAATTTCTTGTGAATATAGAACAGCTTTTGCAAATGTTCATGAGCTGAAAGCTCTTTTAAAGAAACTTTTTAATGATCTCTTCATTGATGCTTTTGCATCATTATCTAGTTTCTTTGTTGGATATAGAGTAGTACATGAAAAAAAAAAAAATGAAGTCTATGATTACAAAAAAGTATTTTCACTTACTTTGCACGTAAAGTATTTCTAGATATGTTAAATAATGTTATTTAGTATTTTTACTAGAAAATGATGGGTTAATCACAATAACCTTGATTAATACCCTTGACCAATTAAAATTCATAAGTTGATAAAAATAGCAACTCAGCAATTCATTTCTCATGCAAACGTGTGATTTCTGATAAAAGAAAAAATAATCTACGCCCTCTATCAAGGATTGCAAACCATCATGCATGCAAATACCTAATTCCTAATCAAATAAAAATTCTTTTTCTTTTGATAAATTCTTCTGAAAAGAATTACTATTATTCGATTAAAAAAAAAATCTCTAAAATGACGTTGAACTTGCACAAACTTAAAGACCTAAACAGTTTTTAATGAACATTGAAGGGGAATATTCGTAATTTTCTCTAGAGGCCATAACTACGCCTTCAACTCTGGTTCCGATGCTGATGATGGATTTCTTGAGAACCATTTTGTCTTTGATAGTCAAGGCAAGCAGAAGAATTATACAATCTTAACGGAAGAAGATATACGATGTCATCATGAAGACGATATCACTAGAGTTTCCACCATTTTCCCTATACCAAAGGATTTTATGCCATGTATGATCAATACAGTTACAGGAATTTCTGGTTTCATTTCCATGTTCGTTTTGAGATATATTGCTTAATAAAAATTTCAAAAGTTTTACTTCAAGTGTTTTTAGTAATACTAACTCTATGCATGATGCCGGATAGGTCATCAATTAGATGTCAAAAATGTCAATTTACAAGATTTTATTGAAAATGGGTTTGACATTACTTAAGAAAAACTTTAAAGTAGATGGGTCATAATTTGTTGGCAGCCAATAAGTTATATCCAATCAAATGAAATGAAGCCATGTGTAAAAAATTATGAGTTGGCTTGTATTACACATGATTTCGTATCGTTATATTAGATATAACTTCATTGTTGCCAACAAGTTTTTGACCTGCCCACCATTAACCTACTATATTAGATAGACCATTAAATATGTTTTCAACAAATTTGGAAGCAACAATTTGAAATATAAAATTCAAAAATTGATTAATATTCAATTAAAATGATCCATTTCGAGATCTTTTCTCATTCAATTTGTAATTTCTGAAAGTGCTTCAGGTTATAATCATTACATTTTCCCTCACAGACTTCGACATCTAATAATCATAAAATCTTCCATTTCCTCTTGCTAGAATCTACAAGGATTATTCCCAACATACAAATCTTTCTTCACATATGGAATTCAAAATCATAATATCCATGTTGCAAAATGTGGATACATGCAAAGTAGTAAGCAAAGATTCGAAACCATACATATCATGTTCAACATTTAGYGTTCTTATGTCAAATTTGTTTTTGTATTACTCTTTTCATGCTCATATGAATCATGGATTGTTCATCAATTAGATGTGAAAAATATAAATTTACAAAACTTAGTTGAAAAAAGGATTTACATTAGAGCACATGCATTTTGAAGAAATTTGAAAACAATCACTTGTTATATTATCATAATTATCTTTGATTTTTCCATACACATCATAATTAATCGATAGTTCGCTTTGCAGTTGTTTAGTCACTTCGTCAACATTCTTAGCAATGTGGCTCTATCAGTTGGATATCTGTTCCCTCCAACTGACACTGATTAGCAATCTCATTCACAAACCTTATAGTTGAGTGTGTTTTAAAAGCTCATTGAACTGAGTGAAACTCCTTATCTTGAGTGAACTGTAAATACAAACTCAAGCCCTCAACTATAAGGTCTTCTGTTGTCGAGGGGGAGAATTTATATTAACGAGTGGTCAACTGTGATAAAATAGGCTACTTAGGTAATTGATACATTAGCAGGATTTTTGTTCACCTTTCTCCTTATCAAAATGATTTTTGGCGGTGAATAGTTTGGTCAGCACGACATGTCCCAAAATTTTTTAAAATTAAATGCCCATTGGCACATCCAGGATGTTCAAGAATGAAGCTTCTTTAGTAGAAGGAATTTGTGCTGCATACGATCAATTGGTTAGAGAAATTTCTAGTTTCATGTCCATTTTCAATTTCGTAAATATTTCTTAATAATATTTTCAAAAGTTTCACTTCAATTTTTTTCTTTTAGTACTACTAGCTTAATGGTGGTGTGATGCACAGATTGTTAATCAATTAGATGTGAYAAATGTCTATTTACAAGATTTTTTCAAAAGGGAGGTTTACATTAGATAGAACACCAAATGCATTTTCAGCAAGTTTCGAAACTGCCACTCAAAACATAAAGTTAAAAAAGTTTCCAAAAATGAAAATCAAAACAAAAATTTTAACAAAGCATAGTCTAAATGTAAACAAGACGCAGCCTAAAAGCTAGCAGAACACATCAAGTGAAAGGCACATCACACATATTCAGGGTATTTCTCTCAAATTACATAAATTTTTTATTAAAGTGTATGGATAATATAAGTGATACGAATGAAGATCATGCTAAAAGAACTTTCACTTTACAGGCAAAGTAATATATGCATAATTTACAACTATTGTTATCTGCAATTTAATTTACAACCAATACATCTTTTAAGCTACAAAACTCAATTAAATTAAAAATATTACCTTGCGGCTTTGTTGCAGATATAAAAGAAAACATTTTCCTTAATGTTCATGAGTTGAAGGTATTTTTACGATGATCTCATTCTTCCATGCTTTTGCATGCTTCTACTTTTCCTAAATTAAATTCGATAATTAGAAAAGTTATTTCGTGCACTTTGCACATGTAAAATTTCTGATAAACAATGTTATTAAGTATTTTTAAATAGAATATGAAGGATTATAGAAAAGGTTACTTCACATGCACTTTAGAAACTATTTCTTTTTTCATGTTAAATATATGGTATTGATTTACCTACCATTTCCTCTGTCATACCAATAGGATATGGATAGTATTTACTCTTGGAGAACTCTCCAATAGAATGTCTTGCTCTAATGAAAACCACAAGGACCCACTTTGTTATTTACATTTAAAATATTTTTGTGATTTCATACCATATATCTCATTGTTGACAGTTGTTCTAGACTTTCTAAACAAGCATATGAAAGTTTGAGAAAAAGAAAAAAGTTACACATCTCGTGTGTGGTTACTGATCCTCCAATCTTCATGGTTAGGCTAGCTACAGGATTGCCGCCCGACATATTGAGATCCAAGCATGTATATCTATTGTCTGATGAAGTAGAAATGTTCAATAAAAATCCACTAGATAGCTGTTATACTGTGGTATGATGAAACTATCTATTATTTAAGAAAATCATAAACAAGGTATTTAGTTTCTTTCCTCCTACTCACTTTTCTTGATAAGAATATTTGAGGTACTAGATATACACACAAGAATGAGAAAGCAATCATTGTGACTTGCAAAGAAGTATCAATATTTGCACCATCCAATGTTTATAAAGGCTAGCTGTCTTCAAAACTTTAAGTGTTCATAAAGACTAGCTGTATGTAAGTGTTTCTACCATTAGTCGGACAAAAACAATCCAAATGGTTCTTAACATGTTGAAAAGCTACGAGGCGGAGTGAAGGATAGGGTGCAGCTAAGGGAGAGATTTATGCCTGCAACATGGGATTACAAACAAGCAAGATAGAATATTTGGGGAATCCTCGTGTGAGCCAAACTATCGAATGTGTACTGATATAAGTAAGACCTGCAATTGATGTTGTTCTCATAACCAAGACAACAGTCCATTTGCCTTTTCATGTCACCAACATAAGAGCTCTACTTCCACCAGTTCATTTTCTTGTTCATGTCACCAACAAAAGAGTTATAGTTCCACCATCATACTAAAAAATATGTTCACTTTACGTGTGAAGTACTGTGGGCATTATTTCAAATTATTGTTATGAGTACTTCCAATAAAATACACCCGAAATATTTTTAAAGCTGCAAAACAGAACAAAATAAAAAAAATTCCCTTGCGACTTCATTATGGATATGAAGGAAGAATTTTTCTTTATTGTTCAAGGGTTGAATTTCTTTGAGAATATTCTCCCAATGATCTCATCTTTTGGTTTTTTAGATGATTATCTACTTTTCTTATAGATATAAAGTGTGTGAAAACAATAAATGAATTGAGTGATTACCAAAAAAACGTTATATAGTAACGATTTAATTTTAGGGTTTTTATGAATTCCTTTCTTTTATTTTTAGGGTAGTTGGTATACTAGCAAATGTTAAATTCTATGTCATGATAGTTTAAACTTACCTTATCTTTTGATAAAATTGTCCTCAAAAGAATTGAACTATTATTCAATCAGAAACAAATCTCTAAAACAACATTGAAAATAGTACAAACTTAAAGATCAAGGCAGTTTCGAATGAAAATTCAAMGGGAAATTTCATAATTTACTCTAGAGGCCATAATAGTGAGAGAAACTAGGCCTTTGACTTTGGTTTGGACGCAGATGATGATTTTTTGGAAGTCATTTTATCCTTGATAGTAGAGATAAGCAGGAGATTTATACAATCCTTGATAGTAGAGATAAGCAGGAGATTTATACAATCTTGAAGGAAAAAGACACACGATGTCATCAAGAAGACGATACAACCAAAGTTTCCACTATTCTCTTGATACTTGAGGTTTTTTTTTACCGTGTATGATCAACYTAGTCAGAGAAATTTATAGTTTCATTTTCATATTCATTTCAACACATATTGCTTAATAAAAAATTATAAAGTTTCACTTCAATTATTATTTTTAATTAACATGCCCGTGCAACACACGCATTGATCGTCAATTTTAAGATTTTGTTGAATAGGGGTTTTAAATTACATACACCACAAAACACATTTTCAACAAATCTCGAAATAGTTACTCAAAAAAAGAATGAAAATTGAAATGCAAACAAAATGTAGCTTAAATATTTTGCTCTAATGAAATGGTTTTTTGAATTGGTATTTGCATATTTAATAATGTGCCTTTGAATTGATGGAGAGCTTTATAATTCCAAATAAAGTTGTAAAATATAAAAGAAAAAAATTGAAGTAGAAAAATATATCTTTACTTATCTAAAAAGTAAATGTTCTTCTAAATAGTCTGACATCGTAAAGCATTACCCTAATTTTCTTTGGTTTTTTCATACACAGAGCATAATAAAACTTATAGTTCACTTAAAAATTTTGCAAATTTTTCATGGTAAAATGCCCAAATCAATCTCAAGTGCCTATTTGAAAGATGTTGAAGGCTTCCCAGGAACAATTGAGATGGCTATAGGACTTCGGACTAGTTCTACAATATACCCAAAGAGTAAAAGAGTTGGACGATCTTATGATGGAATTGGGACCGGAATTGTAAAAGGAATACTTGTCTTGATGCCAASAAACAGCATCAATAGTTGGTATTGCTCATACCTGTAGCCATTCAATAGTTAGGCGAGCAGAACGATGCCTCAACTTTTCCTTAAGATCAAATACCAATTAGGCACATCTACAATGTTCAAAATTGAAGCTTCTTTGCTACAACAAATTTCATGTTGTTTACTATCAATATAGTCTGAGGAATTTCTAGTTTTACTTCTGTTTTTGCAAAAATTGTTTAATAAAACTTTGAAAAGTTTCCATTCGAATTCCRTTATTAGTTTTCTACTCGTGCAACACACAAATAGTTCATCCATTAGATATTAAAAATGTCAATTTAAAATTTTTCTGAATGAAGAATTTACATTACATACGTCAAAAAAAACATGTTTTTAGCATTGGCAAATTCTTTAAATATGTCGAAAAAGTTACTTTTCTCAAAATAAAGGTTCTTTCTAGATAGTCCAAATTTTCTTCTTATTACAATGCCATAATTTTCTTTTAATACTTTTGTCAAAACGACATGTCGTAACTTTTCTTAAGATAAAATACCCGTTGGACACAATATAAGGAATTTTTAGCCATCTGAACACTGTGGTCAGAGGAATTTTCTCATTCCCATGTTCATATTTGTAAATATTGCTTAACAAATTTTTTGAAAGTTTTACTTCAATTTTTTTTTCCTTTTGGTACTGCTTAATGCTCATGTGACAAACATATAGTTCATCAATTAAATAACCACCCAATATATATTTTAATCTTCGAAACACAACAAAATTAAAAATATTACCTAGGAGTCTTTTATAGATATAGAAGAGAAAATTTCCTTAATGTTCCTGATATGAAAATACTTGTCCAATTATCTCATCTCTTTCATGCTTTTTGATGTAAAAGATGATATCACAATAGTTTCCATTGATCTCTCTATACCGAAGGATTTTATTCCGTACGATCAATATAATCAAAGGAATTTCTAGTTTCATTTCCATGTCAGTTCTGGCACATATTACTTAATAAAAAATTCAACAGTTTCACTTCAGGCTTTTTAAAGTACCTTCATGCTCGTTCATTGCACGGATATTTCATCAATTAGATGTCAAAAATGTCAATTTATATTACATAGACCACCAAATATATTTTCGACAAATTTGGAAATAGTCATTCAAGTAAGAAAAGTAGACATGTTTCAAAAAATCAAAAGGAAATGCTAACAAAATGTAGCTCTAAGAACTTTCTAGACATGACTTCTTATGGACTTCACTGAAAACCTTAACATGGGTAATAGACATCTCGTGGTTCCTCCTCCAACTCAAACTAATAAAGGAACCACCTGACTTGTAAGAATTTTCATGAAAAAATAGTAGCAACCCTTTGATTCATTAAAATAGAACAGGGAGAATGCATCACACACATAGCCGTTTCATTCATCGGAATAGAACTGAGAGAATGCATCACACCCATAGCCTGTTGATTCATCATAATAGAACTCGGAGATTATATCACACCCAGAGCCTGTTGATTCATCGGAATATTTATGAAAAAATTGTTCTAATACCTTTATTTGTGAAAGATACTATGAAGAAAAGAATTACTTGTGGGATGAAATTCTACGAATTTGCATAACACAAATGACTTCCATTTCATCTGTTGTACCAATACCATGTGGACAGTGCTTACTATTTGAGAACATATCTCATAAATTTCATATGCATTACAGAAACCACTAGAACCACATTGTTACCGATATTTAAAACATTTTTATAATATGAGACCACATATCTAACTGTAGATAGTTCTAAAATTCCTGAACAAGAATATGACCATTTGAGAAAAATGAAAGAACATATATCGTGTGCGGTACTTATCTTCCTCTTCATGGTTGGGCTGGCTAGGGGACCATCGTCCAACATAATAAAACCTGTGCATGCACATTCTCTATGCAATGATGGTATATCTATTGTCTGATGAAGTAGATCTATTCAACAAAAGTCCACTAGATAGCTTTGATACAGTGGTCTGATGCAGTTTTGTCTCTTGCTTAAGAAGATAATYAATAGTGCATTTTTTTCTCTCCTTCTATTCTCCTTTTCTTTATAGGGATATTTGATGTATTAGATATAGACATAGGAATGTATGTGAAAATATAATTTTGCATTAACCCAAAAAAAAATAGTTGAGGGATTTATGCCCACCACATTGGATCACAAAAAGCATGATAGAAAGTTCAATTGTAAAGAAAATTRHYGGCATTGTCAAYKCAARGAATGTACTYAATGATTACAAKAAAGDTATTTCACACACTTTTTGTAACCATTGCCTTTCATTCATATTCATATATATATATATATATATATCAAAAATATTTTGATAATCTGCGAAACACAATACAATCATCAGGGCTTTGTTTTATGGATATGAAGGATGAAAATTTCCTCATATTATATTTTATAAATATATTACTTTTCTTCTAAACTTAAACCCTTTTCGAGGTTTTCAACATAAAATAATAGTAATATTTTTTTCTCTTAACAAAATATTTCTTATGATTTTCAATACAATATCTTTTAGTCCCTTTTTTGAAGGGAAGGTCCATTGAAGGTGAGGAATTTTACTCTTGAAATTGAATATACAATACAATTTAATGTAAAATATATGAAAAATATAGATTATGTTAAGCTCACATAAAAGTTATTTGACGCGCTTTGCGTGTAAAATATTTATACTTTTGCTAAAAAATATTTTTAATTTTTCTAAATAAAATATGGAAGGTGCTATTTCTAAACCTTTCAATAAATTGAACGGTTGTTATTGGTCGATATATTGATTGGTATGCTAAACATATTCAATTGGTTTTTGTCGATCGAAATGAATAGTTTGGTTGCTAATTGACAARCACATTTGATATGCAATGTGTAGGTGTACACCAAGCTTCTACATATATCAATTGAAAATAATTATTATGTTAGATAATAATGAGATTTTATATTATATATATGGTGTATCGTAATATTAGATTGTAGATAGTGTATACACAAATTAATTGACCCATATCTTCTCTTCTAATGTTGTCTTCAAAGGCCTATAAATAGAGTTGTTGTATATTTATTTCAATCACAGCAACATACAAATTTCCTTATATTTTCATAGGTGAATATATACAAGAATGACTTCAACTGCCCCATCATTGCCAAAATCCTTAGATATGCCCAACGGTTATTTGATATTGAAGAGAAGTTGGTCATCATCATACAAGCCAAAATATTGAATAACTACTGATGCAAGCAAAATCAATCGTTTTCTCGAAATTGGGACAAGAGTTCCTTTACCTGTCCATGACACCGACATGGGAGTTATAGTTCCACCAACATACTAAAAAAGATCTCCACTTTATGTGTGAAGTACTACGTGCATAATTTTCAACTATTGTTATGTGTTGAATTAAACATTTTCAAAGCTTCAAAACACACTAAATAAAAAACATTCCCTTGGGCTTCGTTATGGATATACCTAGACACAGGCAAAGGAACTCGTGTCCTTGTCAAGAACTGGTTTCACTAGTATCAATAGCTATTCAATAGTTTAGTCAAAATGACATGTTCCAACTTTTTTAAAGACCAAATATCCGTTGGGCAAAACCTAGGGATTTCATGAACCATCTTTGGTTTAAGGAATTTAGGGCTGCCAACAAACAATATGGTTAGAGGAAACTTTCCTTCTAATTTTCATTTTCGCAAATATTGAACAAATTTTTCGAAACTTGGATTTTTTTTAATTTTGGTAGTACTCACTTAATGCTCGTGTGACGCACATTAGTTCATCAATTAGACGTGAATAATGTCAATTTACAATGTTTTGCTAAAAAGGGGGTTTATATTAGAGAGACCACCAAACAAGTTTTTCATCAGTTTTGGAAACAATTAATCATAAGAGAAAACTAGACGTGTTTCTAAAAATGAAAATCGAAAATTAAAATGTAAAAAAGGCACAGCATAGCTAAATGTATATAAGACTCAGCCTAAAAGCTAACATAAGCCATAACGTGACAAATACGTGTTCAGTTTTGAGGGCATTTCACTAAAGAATTTCATAAGAATTTTATCCAAGTGGATGGATAATATAAGAGATATGAATGAAGATCATACTAAAAGAAATGTTCACTTTACATGTGAAGTAATATGTGTATAATTTTTAACTATTTTATATGCATTTTAAGTTAGCACCCAATATACCTTTTATTCTTCCAAACACAACTAAACTAAAAACATTACCTTGGGTTCTGGTTATAAGTATAGAAGAGAAATTTTTCCTTGGTGTTCCTGAGTTGAAAGTAGTTTTTCAATGATCTCATACTTTTTTCATGTTTTTCAGATGTAAAAGATGATATTACCAGGGTTTCCATTAATCTCTTTATACCAAAGGATTTTGTTCCGTGCATGATCAATATAGTCAGAAGAATCTTTAGTTTCATATCCATGACCGTTCTAGCACATATTGCTTCATCGAAATTTCAATAGTTTCACTTCAAGTTTTTTAAAGTAATACATCATGCCCGTTCATTGCATGGATAGTTCATCAATTAGATGTCAAAAATATGAATTTACATTAACATAGTCCACCAAATACATTTTTGACAAATTTAGAAAGAGGCACTCAAATAAACAAAACTGAAAATGTTTCCTAAATGAAAGGTGAAATGCAAACAAAACGCAGCTCCAAAAACCTTCTAGAAATTAATTTGTATGGACTACACCAAAAATCTTAACATAGGTAATAGACGTCCCATGGTTCCTTATCCAACTCAAATTAATATAACGAACCATCAACGTTATAAGAATCTTTATGAAAAATTAATAGCAGCTAGCTGCTTGATTCATCAAATAGAACTAGGAAAATGCATCACACCCACAGCACTTTATTTCATCGGAATAGAAGTAGGAGAGTGCATCACAGCCATAGCCTGTCAATTCATCGGAATGGAACTAAGAGATTGCATCACACCCATAGCCTGTTGATTCATCGGAATATTTATGAAAAAATAATTGTAGCACTTTACTCTAACATTCTATATGATAGATTTAATTCCACTCCTCGATAAGTATTCTACTAACAAGGAGGTCCAAAGAAGATCCATTGCATAAGGTGATAAAGAACAGACTAGTGCACATGGAAGATACTCTCAAGAGAAGAATTGCTTGTGGGATGAAATTCTACGAATTTTTCAGAACAGAAATGCCTTCCATTTCCTTTGTCATACAAATACCATGTGGACACTGTTTACACTTTGAGAACATGTACAAGAGAATTTCTTGCTCTAATGGAAACCACCACAACCACTTTCTCATCAACATTCAAAACATTTTTGTAAGATGACACCATACATAGCTATTGTAAAACTCCTGGACACGAATACGACAATTTGAGAAAACTGAAAGAGTTACATACATCGTGTGCGTTTTATTGATCCTCTTGTTCAAGGTTGGGCTGGCTCGGGACTTCCTCCCAACATAATGAAACCTTAGCATGCACATCCGCTAAGCAATGATGGTATATCTATTTTTTGATGAAGTAGATTTGTTCAACAAAAGTCCAATAGATAGTACAGTGGTCTAATGAAGCTTTATCTCTTGTTTATGAAGATAAAAAACATTAATTTTCTCTCAACCTCTCCTTTTCTTGATAGGGATATTTTTTTTTATTAAATATAGATACAAGAATGTGAAAATATAACTCTTAATTTACCCACAAAATATAGCTTGAGGGATTTATGCCTGCAACACGGGATTACAAAAAAAGCAAGATATCTTCAACAGAAGGAAACAATATCTTTTGTCATCAATTTTGGTATATTAAAAATGAGACCTTTCAACATTTCTTGTTAGTAGAAATAGGGCACGTGGTTCACAAATGAAGTAATATCATTACAATATTTGGAACCTCATTTGTATTATTCAAAAGGGCATAACAATTAATACAATTGTGTAACTTTAGTTAGGAATTACCATTCACGAGGAGATTTGGTGTCATAAGATAATAGTTAAATAACAAAGATATATTTTTTAGCTTCTTACGAATTCCTTTTTTTATGGCTGTTTGAATACTAGCAAATGTTAAATTCTATCTCATAATAGTTTAAAAATTACTTTTTCTTTTTGATAAGTTGTCCCCAGAAGAATTGAACTATAATTCAATCAGAAAGAAATTCTCTAAAATYGCATTGAAACTAGTACAAACTTAAAAATCTACACAGTTTCGATAAAATTCAAGGGGTAAATCCATAATTTACTCTAGATGCTATAATAGTGAGAGAGACTAGGCCTTCGATTTTGATTCCAATGCTGATGTGGATGTTCTTCGAAACCATTTTATCCCTGACAGTAGAGTTGCATGAGAATTATATAATCTTAAACGAAGAACATACACGATGTCATCAAGAAGARGATATCACCYGAGCTTTCACTGTGCTCTCTATGCTAAAAGATCTRTTGGTCTTGTATGGTCAATATAGTTGGAAGAATTTCTAGTTTCATTTCCATGTCTATTCTGACACATATTACTTAATAAAAATTTCAACAGTTTAACTTGAATTTTTTTAAAGTAATACCAGCTTCATGCCCGTTCATTGCATGGATAGTTCATCAATTAGATGTCAAAAATGTAAATTTGCATTACATTGTCCAACTAATATTTAGAAGTGTCACTCAAGTAAACAAAATCGAAAATGTTTCCCTGAAATGCAAATAAAACATGGCTCTAAAAAACCTTCTAGARATTAATTCTTATGGACTTCACTAAAAACGTTAACATAGGTAATAGACGTCCCATGGTTCCTTGTCCAACTCAAACTAATATAATGAACCACCTAAGTTATAAGAATGTTTATGGAAAATTAATAGTGGCAGCTCCTTGATCATTGGAATAGAAATGAGAGAATGCATCACACCCGTAGCCCTTTATTTCATTGGAATAGAACTAGAAGAATGCATCACAGCGATAGCTTGTAGATTCATTAGAATAGAACCGAGAGATTGCATCACACCACTTAGCTTGTTGATTCATGGGAATATTTATGAAAAAATAATTGTAGCACTTTTATTCTAACATTCTATATGACATATTTAATTCCATTTCTCAGGATAAGTATTCCACTAACGCGGAGGTCCAAAGAAGATTCATCAGACCACCGTATCAATCCCACAAGCAATTCTTTATCTCTAGATAGCATTAATATAGTGGTCTGATGAATCTTTATCTTTTGCTTATGAAGATAATAAACAATGCATTAATTTTCTCTCAAGCTATTCTCCTTTTCTTCATAGGGATATTTGTTGTATTAGATATACACACAAAAATGTGAAGATATAGCTCTCCATTAACCCACAAATTATAGCCTGAGGGATTTATGCCTGCAACATGGGATTATAAAAAAACAAGATATCTTCCACACAAGGACACAATATCTTTTGTCATGAATTTAGCTATTAAAAATGATACTTCTCAAAATCTCTTGTTAATAAAAATAGGGCACGTGGTTCGCACATGAAGTAATATCATTCACAATATTTGGAGCCTAATTTGTATTACTCATAAGGGAATAACAATTGATACAATTGTGTAATTTTAATTAGGAATTACCATTCCGTGGAGATTTGGTGTCATCAGATAATAGTTGAATAATAAAGATTCAATTTTCGGCTTCTTACGAAGTCCATTTTTTATGGTTGTTTGCATACTAACAAATGTTATTCTACATCATAATAGTTTAAAATTACTTTTTCTTTTGATAAATTGTCCCCAAAAGATTGAACTACAATTCAATCAGAAAAAAGTCTACAAAGCGGCATTGAAACTAATATAAACTTAAACACCCTCACAGTTTCGATGAAAATTCAAGGGTAAATTCATAATTTACTCGAGATGCCATAATAGTGAGAGAGACTAGGCCCTCGACTGTAATTCCGATGCTGATGTGGATTTTCTTAGAAACCATTTTATTCGTGACAGAAGACAAAAGCAGGAGAATTATATAATCTTAAAGGAAGAACATACATGATGTCATCAAGCAGACGATATCACCYAGGCTTCCACTGTGCACTCTATGTTAAAGGATCGTTTGGTCACGTATGATCAATATAGTCAGAGGAATTTTTAYTTTTATTTCCATATCCGTTCTAGCTCATATTGCTGAATAAAAATTTCAACAGCTTCATTTCGCGTTTTTTAAAGTAATCCTAGCTTCATGCCCGTTCATCGCATGGATAGTTCATCAATTAGATGTTAATAATGTAACTTTATGTTACTAGTCCACCAAATACATTTTTGAGAAATTT
Organism: Rhazya stricta; assembly: GCA_001752375.1. NCBI lineage: Eukaryota > Viridiplantae > Streptophyta > Magnoliopsida > Gentianales > Apocynaceae > Rhazya > Rhazya stricta. The sequence goes on from MEJB01000035.1 coordinate 278,780, forward strand.
AGAAATAGCTGCTCAAATAAACAAAACAAAAAATGTTTCCCAAATGAAAAGTGAAATGCAAACAAAATGCAGCTCAAAAAACCTTCTAGACATTAATTCTTATGGACTTCTCCGAAAACCTTAACATGGGTAATAGATGTCCCAGGGTTCCTTGTCCAGCTTAAACTGATATAACGAACCACCTAAGGTATAAGAATTTTTATGAAAAATTGATAGCAGAAGCCTCTTGATTCATCGGAATAGAACTAGAAGAATGGTAATGCCCACAACCCTTTGTTTGAACGGAATAGAATTGGGAGAATGCATCACACCAATAGCCTATAGATTCATCAGAATAGAACCGAGAGATTGCATCACACCATAGCCTATTGATTCATCAGAATATTTATGAAAAAATAATTGTAGCACTTTTATTCTAACATTCTATATGACAAATTTAATTCCATTTCTCAGGATAAGTGTTCCACTAACATAGAGGTTCAAAGAATATCCACAGCATAAGGTGATAAAGAAGAGACTAGTTCACGTGGAAGATACTATCAAGAAAAGAATTACTTGTGGGAAGAAATTCTATGAATTTCCATAACACAAATGCCTTCAATTTCCTTTGTCATACGAATACTATGTGGACTGTATTTACACTTTGAGAATATGTCCAATAGAATTTCTTGCTTTAGTGGAAACCACCACAACCACTTTGTTATCGACATTTAAAATATTTTTATAATATCAATTGTGTAATCTTTAGTTAGGTTTTACCCATCAGGATGATATTTGATGCAAACAATCATTTAAACAAGGTTCATGTCGCCAAAGAAATCATAGAGAAGCTTTAAATACGACAATGCTAAGATTGAAGCTTCGTCCACACAAGGAAACGATACCTTTTGTCATGAATTTTACTATTAAATTGATACCTTTCAACATTTCTTGTTAGTAGAAACAGGGCACATGGTTCGCATATGAAGTAATATCATTTACAATATTTGGAACCTCCTCTGTGTTCCTCATAAGAGCATAACAGTTAATACAATTGRGTAATTTTAATTAGGATTTATCATTCTGGAGGAGATTTGGTGCTATAAGATAATACTAGCAAATTCATACAAATGCTACAAATTTTTACAAACTCCATTTTTTTATTTTAGGATTCTTACAAGTTCCATTTTTTAAATTTTTATGGTCGTCGGAATATTAGCAAATGTTAAATTCTATRTCATAATAGTTTAAAATTGCTTTATACGGTGCTAAATTGTCCTCAAAAGAATTGATCTATTATTCAATCAGAAAACAAATCTCTAAAACAACATTGAAACTAGTACAAACTTAAAAGTCTACATAGTTATGAATGAAAATTCAAGGGGTAAGTTTGTAATTTACTCTGGAGGCAATAATAGTGAGAGAGACTAGGCGTTCGACTTTGGTTCCAACGGTGATGATGATTTTCTTCGGAACAATTTTAGCTCAGACATTAGACGTAAGCAGGAGAATCATACAARCTCGAAGGAAGAAGACACACGATGTCATCAAGAAGACAATATCACTAGAATTTCCACTTCTCTCTTTATACTAAAGGATTTTTGGCCATGTATGATCATATAGTCAGAGGAACTTTTAGTTTCATATCCATGTTCATTTTGACAGATATTGCTTAATAAAAATTTAAAAAGTTTCACTTCAAATGTTTTTTTAAAAAATTAATACTCGCTTCATACCCGTGCGACGCATGGTTAGTTCATCAATTAGATGTCAAAAATGTTAATTTATAAGATTTTGCTGAAAAGGGCTTTTACATTAGATGGACCACCAAGTACATTTTCCCCAAATTTAGAAATAGTCACTAAAAAAATAAAAATGAAAATGTTTCCAAAAATGAAAAGTGAAATTGTAAACAAAATGTTGAGTAAATATTTTGCTATGACGAACTGAAAAATATATTTTTACTTATCTAAATAATAAATGTTCTTCCTAAAAAGTGCAACTTCTTATAACATTACCATAACTTTTTTCTCATTTTTTCACACACGGAGCATACAATCTAGTAGCTCACTTAAAAAAATTACAATTTCTCATGGTAAATGCCTAAATCAAACTCAAGTGCTTCTTTTTGGAAGACGTTAAAGGTTTCCAAGGAACAATTTCCATACTTGTAGGACTTGGGACTACTGGTGCAGTATGCCCAAAGAGTAACAGAGTTGGATGATCTTATGATGGAACTGTAACTAGAAATTGTAAAGGAATACTTGTCTCGGTGCCAAGAAGTAGCATTTGTAGTTGGTATTGCTCATACCTGTTGCTATTCAATAGGTAGGGCTCAAAGATGCCCCAACTTTTCTTTAAGATCAAATACACATTGGGCATATTTGTGATGTTCAAAATTGAAGCTTCTTTGGCACAAGAAATTTTGTGTTGTTTGCTCTCAATATTGTCAGAGGAATTTCTAGTTTCAGTTCATTTTTCATTTTGGCAAATATTGTTTAATAAAAATTTGAAAAGTTTCACTTCAAATTTGTTTATTAGTTTTCTGCTCATGTGACACACAAATAGTTCATCCATTAGATATGAATATCAGTTTACAAGATTTTTTTGAACTGAAACTTTACATTAAATAAGTCAAAAAACATGTTCTTAGCCTTCCCACATTTTTAAATATGCCAAAAATTACTTTTTTGAAAATAAATGTTCTTCCAAGATAGTCCAAATTTTCTTTGGTTTTTCCATACATGGCATAATTAATCGGATTAGTTCATTAATTTTTTTTTTTGGCAATTTATTCTGGTAAATTAGCCAAATCAATCTTAAGCCCATCATTGGAAGGCATTGAAGGCTCCCCAAGAACAAGTGGGATAGATGTAAGACTTGGGATTATTAGGGCACTGTGCCCAGAAAGATCTTATGATGGAACCAGAATTGTTGTTCTTGTGTGACACATAGACCAAGGAACTGCATCCTTGTCAGGAACTAGTTTCGCTTGTATCAATAGCTATTCACTAGTTTGGTCAAAATGACATGTTCCAAGTTTTTTTAAGATCAAATACCCGTTGGGCGCACCAAGGGTATTGAAGAGCAAAGCATCTTCGGTATAAGGAGTTTTGGACTGCAAAAAAACAATAAGGTCAAAGGAACTTTTCATTCCCACTTTCATTTTTGAAAAATTGATGAACAAATTCTTTGAAAGTTTCACTTCAATTTTTTTTTTTCTTTTGGTAGTATTAGCTTAATTCTCATATGACACACAGATAGTTCATCAAGTAGATGTGAAAAATGTCAATTTACAAGATTTTGATGAAAAAGGGGTTTACATTAGAGAGGCCACCAAACACGTTTTCATCAATTTTGAAAATAATCACTCAAAACAATAGTTTCTCTTGTATCAATAGCTGTTTAGTAGTTTGGTCAAAATGACATGTCCCAAGTTTTTTAAGATCAAATACCTGTTGGGCATACCTAGGGTATTGAAGAACGAAGTATCTTCAGTATAAGGAGTTTTGGACAGCAAACAAATAATATGGTCAGAGGAATTTTTCATTCCCACTTTCATTTTTGTAAATTGCTGAACAAGGTTTCCAAAAGTTTCACTTCAAATTTTTTTTTTTTCCTTTTGATAGTATTAGCTTAATCCTCGTATGACACGCAGATAGTTTATCAATTAGATGTGAAAATGTCAATTTACTAGATTTTGTTGAAAAAAGGCTTTACATTAGATAGGCCACCAAACACTTTTTCATCAATTTTGAAAACAATCACTCAAAATAGTAAAATGAAAATAAAAAACTAAAATGTAAATAAGACGCAGCACGACTAAATGTAGACAAGATGCAACCTAAAAGCTAGCAGAACCCATCATGTGACAAATACATGACCAATTTTGACGGCATTTCGGTCAAGAATTTCCTAAGAATTTTATGTGGATGGATAATATAAGAGATACAAATGAAGATCATACTAAAAGAAATGTTCAATTTACGTGCAAAGTAATGTATGTATAATTTTCAACTATTCTTATCTGCATTTAATGTTACCACCCCATGCATATTTTAATCTTCAAAATACAAATAAGTTAAAAATATTACCTCGGGGTCTCGTTATAGATATAGAAGAGAAAAATTTCCTTAATGMTCCTGACTTTAAAGTACTTTTCCAATGATCTCATCTCTTTTATGCTTTTTGATGTAAAAGACGATATCCCTAGAGTTTCCACCAATCTCTCCATTACCAAAGGATTTTGTGCCGTGTACGACAAATATAGTATGAGGAATTTCTAGCTTCATTTCCATGTTCGTTCTGGCACATATTGCTTAATTAAAATTTCAACAGTGCCACTTCAAGTTTTTCAAAGTAATACTAGCTTCATTCCCATTAATTGCAAGGATAGTTCATGAATTAGAAGTCGAAAATGTCAATTTACATTACATAGACAACAAAATACGTTTCAAAAAATTTGAAAACAGTCACTCAAATAAACAAAACAAAAAATGTTTCCAAAAATGAAAAGTGAAATGCAAGCAAAACGCACCTTTAAAAACCTTCTAGACATTACTTCTTATGGACTTCACTGAAAACCTTAACATGGGTAATAGACATCCCATGATTCCTTGTCCAACTCAAACCAATATAATGAACCATCTAACTTGTAAGAATTTTCATAAAAAGTAATAGTAGCATCCCTTTGATTTATCGGAATAGAACTAGGAGAACGTATCATACTTGTAGCCCTTTGATTCATCGGAATAGAACTGGGAGAATGCATCACACCCACAGCCCTTTGATTCATTGGAATAGAACTGGAAGAATGCGTTATACCAATTGCATGCTGATCCATCGAAATAGAATCGAAGATTACATCACACCCATAGCCTGTTGATTCATCAGAATATTTATGAAAAATTAATTGTAGCACTTTTATTATTACATTCCACATGGAAAATTTAATTCCATTCCTCAGGATAAGTATTCTACAAACATGGAGGTCCAAAGAAGATCCACCACATAAGATGATAAAGAAGAGACTTAGTTCACGTGGAAGATACTCTCAAGAAAAGGAATTACTTGTGGGATGAAATTCTACGAATTTGCAAAACAAAAATGCCTTCCATTTCCTCTATCATACCYATACCTGTAGATAGTGTTTACTCTTTTAGAGCATGTCAAATATGTTTCTTGCTCTAATGGAAACCACCAGAACCACATCATTATCGACATTTAAAACATTTTTTAATATGAGACCATACATCTAAATTTAGATGGACATTTAAAACATTTTTTAATATGAAACCATACATCTAAATTTAGATGGCTGTTCTAAAATTCCTGTACAAGAATATGATAATTTGAGAAAATGAAACAGCAACATATATGGTGTGCYGTTACTGATCCTCCTTTACATGGTAACATATATTGTGTGCAATTCCTGCACAATACTTTTCAACTATTATTATGTGTTGAATTAAATACAATAACAATATTTTCCAAGCTTCAAAACACCACTAAATAAGAAACATTCCCTTCGACTTTGTTATGGATATAAAAGAGAAATTGATTTTATTGTTCATGAGTTGAAGTTCTTAACTCTTCCCAATGATCCCATCTTTTGCGCTTTTAGACAATTATTTATTTTGCCCATTGATTTAGAGTATGTGAAAATAATAAATGAACTTAGTGACTACAAAATTGCTTCTAGKAATTTATAACGATTTTTTTTTAATTTCCATGTTAAATATACGACATCTAGAACGATTCCTTAAGCACCAAAATAAAAGTAAATTAAAAGAATTTGGTCAGGATTTTGTTATACGAATACGAAAGAAAAAACTTTCCTCATAAAATAACTTGATATGAAATTTCATAAATATATTATTTTTTCTTAATATAAACCTGTTTCAGGGGTCTTGCATAAAATAATATAATAATTACAATTTGTATTCTTTCCTTTGAGGGAAGGGTACATTGAAATGGATGGGAATTTCACATAAAATTCTTGCCATATATTACATCTTATAGGTATTTTTATTTTTCTCTTAATATTTTATTTTTCATTCTGTTTTTTAAGGGAAGGTCCAATATTGAATGGAGAGGCATCTTACGATATGAATAAACAATGCAAATTGATATGGAGTATATGAAAAATATGAATGAAGTCCAAGATTACATAAAAGTTATATCATGTTCTTTGCACATAGTAGTTTTAAATAGAATATGAAAGGTCAAATCCTAAACATTTCAAATTCGATCAGTAGTTATAGGCCAAAATATAGATTGGTGTAAGAGGAGAAATAACGTCCACCTCTCCTTAATGGGACTTGTTTGGGTCATGTAAACTTCACATATTTCATTATATAGAGAAAGAAGCTTCCCATTGGATAGAAGGTAATATTAAAAACCATTGAGAAAAACAAAAAAGAATATGAAAGAGGAAGCCACCAATTAAATATTTCAGAGTACCTGGTAAGGAATTTATTAGTCAAACAAGAAATACAAAGAGAAAAGGAACAATTAATGTTTCACAAATTGGCATTCTGTTGGAATTAGATCATACATGATCAATGTCAAATACTTATTTAAACATATAGTAGTTCTTTGAATTTCTACAATCTTCATAAAAGTTTCACTGCATTAACCGAAAAAGTTGAAGTTATGCTGCAGCATTTTCTTGGTAAACAACCAATGTGACCTGCAAAAAATGTCCAATATCAATATTCACACCAGACTATGTAAAGTACTTATCACAAATGCAAGAGGAGCAAATTGAATTCAGGCATACATGCAAAAAGCATTGGATAACAAGTAGAGAAAATAAACCCCAAACCTAGAGAAAATAACAAACAAATAATAGATGGAGAATCAGACCTGAGCTGCTCCTACTACATGCGTGAACCACTCCTCAAGTCACCAGAAAGGTTACCATTAGAAATGAACAATTTCCAGCTTATAAATGACAATAGAGAATTAACAGAAAAATTGCTAGTACTGGACAAAAAGCTTGACACATGCAGACATAGCTCAAATGGTGGAGAAACTCAAAAATGCAAATTCTCTCATTGACAAATTTTAGATGAGTTCAAACAAACTTGACCAACCTATTCGCATTGCAAAATGAGTTGGAGACAAGTATAGAATTGGTTTCTAGAACATTTGTACAACATTTTCAAATTTTTAGACAACAAATTGGGATGCTCCAACAACTTTGAACTGAGCAGAAGTACTTACACAAAAACGATAGGCATCTAAGGTAAACAAATTTGTCCCTACTTGTCATTTTTYTGGGAAARGTGGACGCATTAGACCAAAATACTTTAATACAATTTTATGTGTTTAAAATGCTCAATCAAAATTCTAATGTCCCATTTTAGAGAAAAGTGTTAATTAAGATGAAGCAGGTTTCTAGACATTCAATCACTTGTCATGTTGAATATACAAAAGCACTTCCCGCTGAAACTTTTGTGGATTTAAGGATGTCTATTAGAGTTTGTGCACGTAGTCAGAGTCACAATAATTGATGATTTTTACATACATGTATTGAGGTAGCACAAAATTCTTTTTGTGCAAAAATTTGATGATCCCAGTGTCTGCACAATCATTCGAAATGTGGCAATATTGAGCCTTGTATCATCTTGTTATTCATAAGTTACATAATATTTGATGGGGACTTTGTGGTCGRTGAAAATATTTTCAACTTAATCACATTTTGTGGAGCACTCACTTGAATTATGAACTTCTATTTGGCTAATAAGGTTCTTACTTGAAGGCTACCATGTGTTGATGAGTGAAAGTTACCTTGAGTAAGTAATTGTGGGGTAATGACCCCTATCCTATGGTGGCTCTACCATGGAAAAAGCAACCTCAATATATGAGTAAAAGCCACAATTCAATTTCTATTTTGTTCTTCTATGTCTTTCTGTTATGATCTCATGCTCAAAAGCATATTAAAAAGAAAAATTGATGGCTGTACAACTATATATATATTGTTTATTCTGAGGGAAAGGATTATGCTCATAGCCAGCTGCTCGATATTCTAGATGTGATGATAGATTGAGTCTTTTAATATGACCACTTGTGCTTTCCTAAGATAATATGTTGCTTCTGTTGACAATCTTTGATGTTCAATTTCTTGGAAAACTATTGTTTAGAAACATACATTCTTTGGAGCATTTCTTTCCGCATATTTTCAAATGGATTTTGTGTGCTTCATCTACTGTGCAAAGTGTTGAATATTCTTCTGATCTCTATTAGGTACACTTTCTTTTAAAATTTCCTTATTTTCACTAGGTTTTTTGAAGTACCTTGTTTATTTTTTCATTTTCCCTTCTTTAATTATTTTCCTTTTATCCTTCTAATGAAGTTTCTTCTCTTTGAAATTAGGGAAAAAAATATTCTAAAATCCAAAAAGTATATATGTTTTGAAATATTTCCTTTCAGATTTTTTMTGGGTTTTGTGTTGCTTCTCTCTCTTCTCTTCTTCCTCTCTGGCACCAATGATTCTCTATCTTTTGATGTTTACATTGGCTCAAGGGGAGCATTTTCCTCAAAGGGAGCCTATTGCTCAGTGGGAGCCTTCTTCTTTTGAGGAAACTCACCTTCGTCATAATTCATAGCATCAGTCCTCTACCTTACTGCCTTTCTACTGAAGCTTCTAGGAGGACAGCCTACATCAAAGTGGTTTGTTATGTATAAGTCTAAAGAGGATCTTGCTATCTGATATTGCTAAATGTTGAGACTTTCGTAGTATTGGTCCATGCTGGGTTACTTGGTCCATGTTTTTGGTGTCTTGGTATAATTGGAGGAGTTGATATTAGCTACTACTTTATAATGCAGTAGGGATATTTTGGGTTAGTAATACATTTTTATTGGCTAGCATAGCATTTGGRACAATAGCTTCTATGTTGGTATTTTTGGTAAATAAATATCTATGATTTGCTCTGTCATTACATTATCCTCTCTATGATTTGATGGTTGAACTTTCTTTGTAGTTCTTCTTTTAAAATTCACCAGAGTTTAAGTGTGCTTAGGGTTTTTGGAATTATACTTTTTGTTTCTGCATTCACTTCTCTGGAGTATTATGTGTTTTGTTTTTTGAGCCACTTATATACTTTTAGGTTTGTGAATTCTCTACACAGGCATCACCTCAGAGGTAGTTTCCATCTGACAAGGGATTAGGACGATGGTGTCATCAGTCATGATGTCTTCCCGAGCAACATGTGAAGAAAAATGGGGGAGAAGTCTTATTAGTATTATGATATCCTCGTGGATTCTATGGTTTAGCATTGGGTATAACTATTGGTTCTTAGTAATTGCCGRTGTTTATGTTTTGATCTTATATCACTTTGATCTTTCCTTTATCAACTTTAGGCCCTTTAGCTGAGGCTTTGTGGCCTAGAATATTCCTTCTTCTACATAAAGTGGAATTTATTCCAATTGAGAACCAAATTGGTTTCTTCACATCTATTTAAGACTTCCTTCAGATTTGCCAAGCAGTCATTAGAAGAACTCCGAAAATAAAAAAAAATCATCATAAAAATTTCAAGGGTCCTTTTCAATAAATCAGAAAAATTGGACATCATTCAACGTGGAAACGTTGTTGAAGCATTGAAAAGACAAATGACATTCTCCTAAAAGCTAAAGTTCCAAATGAAAAGGTGAATGTGGTTTGGCACAATGGCTATTTGATTACAGCCTGAATAGCAATCCAAGAGGCAGTAGTATCTTTTCCTTGCCAATCTGTCCAACATCTTATCAACGAATGGCAAAGGGAAATGATCTTCTCTTGTAGCATTGATCAGCTTCTAGTAGGCCATGCATACTCTCCAACTTGATATGACTCTAGTGTGAATCAAGTKCTTCATCGCATTTGTTATTCCAGTCACTCCTCCTTTCTTCAGTACACGTTAGATCGGGCTTACCCATGAGCTGTCCGAGATGGCTAAATAATGCCATAATCAAACCACTTCATAATCTCCTTTTTCTCAACCTCCTTCATATTCAGTGTTAGCCTCCTCTGCTGTTTAACTTAACTGATGTAGCATTTCTGCAATAGATTTTATGCATGCATATGGAGGGGCTAATCCCTTTTATATCAGCCATTGTCCACCCCATAGCCCTCTTATGTTTTCTCAAAATATTCAATAGAAATTCCTCATTCACAGCCCCCAAATTAATATAATAACAAGTAAAGTTTCTTCATTGCCTAATATGCATATTTAAATGTGATCCGTGAAGACAATGACCTCTGCTCCAATCAAATAGGCTCTGAACTTGTCAAATGCATACACCGTGACCAACAATTCTTTCTCTGTGGTGGTGTCTTTAACTTGAGCTTCACGGAGGGTCTTGCTGGCATAGAATATGGAGGGAAATACTTTGCCCTTCTCCCACAGCAAAGTCACTTGCAGCACACATTAATTCAAAAGGGCAATGACCAGTTAGGTGCAGCAATGATTGGTACTACGACAAGGGCTTCCTTCAATGTCTGGAAAGCTTTCTTGTAGTATTCATCGAACTTAAACTTTTTGTCCTATTCTCACAATTCGTAAAGAGGCTTAGATATCTCTAAGAAATCTTTTATAAACCTCCTGTAGAAACCAGCATGTGCCAAAAAATTTCTGATTCCTTTCACTGAAGAAGGTGGTGTCAATTTATGAATGACCTCAATTTTTGCCTTGTCGACTCGAGCCCCTTTGTTGAAACCTTGTAACATAACACAATGCTTTCCTCCACCATCAAATGACAGTTCTCCTAGTTAAGGACGAAATTGGTCTCTTCACACCTCATCAAGGCCTCCTCTAGATTCGCTAAGCAACCTCAAATGAATCTTCAAAAACTGAGAAGCATCCATAAACCGATCAATGGTCCTTTCCATAAAATTTGAGAAAATGGACATATTGCAAGATTGAAACATTGTTGGTGCATTGCAGAGATCAAACGACATTCTTCTGAAGGAAATGTTCTGAAGGGGTAGGTGAATATTGTTGTCTCTTGATCGTAGGTGCAATCGTAATATCACTATATCCAAAATATCTGTCTAGCAAGCAATAGTATTCTTCCCCTACCAACCTAACCAGCATTTCATTGATGAATGGAAATGGGAAGTGCTCTTTTCTTGTAGCATTATTCAACTTGCTATAGTCCATATAGATTCTCTAGCCTGRTATGACTGGGAATCACTTCCTCCTTCTTCTTTGTTATCACAGTCGTGCCTCCTTTCTTCGGTACGCATTAAATTAGCTTACTCAGGAACTATTCGATATAGGATAAGTAGTGTCGGCATCAAGGCACTTGATAATCTCCTTCTTTTCAACCTCTTTCACGTTTGGATTCAGCCATCTCTATGCTCAACTAAATTGTTGTAACTTTCTTCCAGTAGGATTTTGTGCATACATAGTGAAAGGCAGATCCCTTTGATGTCAGGCATTTTCTAGCCTATAGCTCTCATGCTTTTGCAAAATCCTAGTAATTGCTTATCATTATTACCCCCCAAACTAGCAAAGATTATCACAAGTAGTGTTCCTCCTTCCCCCGAATATGCATACTTTAAATGTGAGGGTAAGGGTTTCAATTCAAGCATGGGGGTCCTTCAATGCAAGATTTATTGGATGATGATACTTCTTTTAATGGCCTCAAAGGCTCAAATCTTATTCTTGATTTATGATTTCCACAGCCTCCACCATGTTCTACACTTTATCAATTGATTACAAAAATTTCTCCTACTGCATATCTGATATAGCATCTTAGACTGCCGTATTGCTGTAACATTCCTTGAACTCAAAATCAACCAACGATTCCAGGASAGGAATCGAAGAGCATTCCTCTGCTTCTATAGGGAATTTCATATCCTTAGTCACATTGAATGTCACGTCTTTGTCATGTACCCGCATTGTGAGTGAACTCCCCTTTCTAAACATCAACCATCACTCTGCCTGTGGCAAGGAAAGGCCTCCCAAGTATGATAGGACCTCCTTATCTGCTTCATATCTAGAATAATAAAGTCAACGAGAGAGTTAAGCTTAGCAACCCTTACCAAGACATCTTCGATTTCGGGATAGGCAAATGAACGATTAGCAAGCTGAAGGGGTCACCATAGTCGGTCTAGCATTGCCTATTCCTAGCTTTTAAACATGGACATTGGCATCAAGTTAATGCTGGCACCAAGATCACATAGCATTCAACCATTGTTTGTATTCCCAATAGAATAGGGGATAGTGAAGTTGCCAAGATCTTTTAGCTTTCTAGGCAGCTTGTTTTCTATGATAGAACTGTATTCCTTTGTCAAAGCTACCATTTCATATTTATCAAGCTCCTCTTCTTTGTCAGTATGTCCTTCATGAACTTTACATAGATGGGCATTTGTTCAAAGGCTTCGACAAGTGGAATATTGATGTGAAGTTTCTTTCAGACATCGAGAAATCTGTTAAATTGCTTGTCCTCTTTCTTTTTATGGAATCTATGAGGGAATGGCATGTTAGGCAAGACTTGTTGAGTTTGGTTTGGCTGCTAGAAGTCCCTTTGGTAATGCTGGGGCCTTTCAGCACCACATCTTCCTATTCTGCAGCATCACTCCCATTATGCAATGGACTAGTGTCTATAACAATCTCAACCTTTCTTTCATCTTCTTTCTCCATATTCTCTTCTAAATTTATTGCCTTTTTCTTTGTCACCCAACTCTTTACAACTTTTCAATGTGATGGCTTATGCAGTGCTCTTTTCCATCCCTATTTAGCACCTTGGTGTCTGGCCTCTTATTGAGAGCAGTGGCAAGCTGCCCCCACTTGATTTTCCGAGTTCATTAGCGCTACTAATTGACTTTGACTCACTGTAGCTTGCTCTTGATTTTTTTTGTTTTCTGTGCGGTATGAAGTCCTTCAACAAACCTTCAATACATTGGTCTTGCTTATTGGGTGCTCTTATTTGCTGATATCTTTGCTATTAGTAAGCTGGTGGTCCAAATGGTCAAGGTTGCTGCCCTTGCCTAAGTTTCTCCATGTATACCCAATGTGAAGTTGGGTGTTGTCTAGATTCGGGGTTATATGTATTGGAATAGGGGTTATTGTTCTTGTTGAACCCCCTCCTGCATAACAAACAAATTCTGGATTAGAGAGGCAACCCTCAAATGAGTGCCCCTCGCCACAATGGATACAAGAAATTGCTAATGACACAGATGGGTGTTGCGCCATAGTTGAACCAGATTGCACTTGCAAGGACTTGAGCATTTGGAAAATAGATGCAACCTCAGCAGAAAGTGCCATCATAGGATCTACATCATAAATTCCAACTACCTTTCTCAAAACTGCTGGTGTTGCTGTAGCATTTTTGGCATCAGCCTGATGAAAGCCATTGCTAGCTATCCGTTCGAGAATCTCAACAACATCATTATATGATTTATCCAGTAGGTCTTCTTTCTAGAAGAATATACTAGATTCTATATTGTGGGCTCAACCCATTGTAAAAGGTTTCCATTTGTATCTAGTGAGGAATCCTGTGATGTGGGCAATTCCTCAACAAATCTTTAAACCTTTCCCATGCTTCATAGAAATTTCATCTCCATATTGCTAAAATGCGGTGTTGTTGTTCCTCAACTTGGCACTTTGGTTGGAGGAAAATACTCGAACAAAAACATCCCTACTAAGTCATTCCATGAAGTTAATGAGTTAAGATCTATCCCTTAAAGAATATGGGAACAATTTGATTATCAAAGCTTCAAGGCTGACACACTGGAACTTGAATGAGTCATTGACATCCAAGGAACACCATAAATGCTGGTGAGGTTCCTTTGTTGCCATTCCACTGAATTGCCAATCTGTTTGAAGCATCTGGAACATCACTAGTTTAAACTCGAAGTGTTTGGCTTCTATGATAGGTCTTACAATGCCAGGCTGTGGCTCATCTAGCACGCAAATAGCATAGTCTCTGATGGCTCAGTTCTCGTTGTCTTCTATTGCAGCATCATTAAGCCTATTAACATTATTCTTGCTGTGTTTGACCTTCCAGCTGCCTCTGCAGCATTACTCGCAGCAGCCAATGCGATAACATTTCCAGCTACATTGAGTTCAACAACTAACTTTGGCAAATTCCTTTGTTCTTGTCCAGCCATTGCCWCTCTTGCTTTAGCATTAGAACGTTGTTTTCTCTCTTTGCTCTAAAAGTTCTCTCAATATCTGAATCAAGAGGGCACGTTCTATTATCCTTGGAAATTCATGAGGCATTACAAGTTATATGTTGAAAATATAAATACTAAAGCATAGAAATCTTGACTACCAATTAAACAATTCAACAATTCCCAGGCAATGGCGTCAAAAACTTGATAGATAAAATTGCACTAAGCAATTAAGCTACACTGCACAATTACAGCTCTGACCACTTCTGATTTTTCTAGGGGCATATTTGGTACTGCATCTTTGATCACAGCAACAATAACGTCAGCAATATGAGCATATCGATGATTGCTAGCTCCTATAATTCGAATGCACATCAATTCTTGAGCCCCGCTGTTATCTGCTACATTTAAATGGGTCTGAGGTTGAAGCATATCATTTTGTAATCTCTTCTTTTAATGCAAAGGACAAAGAAAAAAAGAAATATTATTTGTCTAAAAAAAAAAAAGAAATAAGCAATTTTTTTCACACCTTTACACCCAAGACGGGTTTTTACTATAATAAAAAATCAAATTAATAAATAATAAAAAATCACTAAACTTATTGAATTAACTTCTCATTGATGTATTGTTTCATCGAGATTCAATCCAAATCACGATGGTATTTTCTTGTTCCTGAGTGGGTCTCTTTCATCTTTTTAGGTTTATGCTCTACTCAAGGTAAAGTTTCGCCCGATTTGGATTTGCACATATAGGACAAACACTCCTGCATTACCATTTCTTTTTTATGGCTTTCTACTTTTTTCAATTCACTTCCATTGAGTTTGTTCATCAACAGTTTAAGATCAACTCGGTTAACAAATACAAATAYGAATCATTTCTGATAGAACTGATAATCATAGATATTTACCAATTGAGTTGGGTTTTTCTAAACGGAGCCTAGATACTTCATTTTTGATTTTTTTAGTCCAACCAAGACAACCATAAATTTTTCTAATTGATAATAGTAATATGACAAGAAAGAAACAAATTATTAATTCCCTTGCTAAGAGGAATGGGATCTTTGGTAGATTCTTAGCGCTGGGAATATATATATATCAAAAGCTCAGTGTGCAATTTGAATGCAATCTATTTTTAAATTAGTAATTGAGGTTATACAAAACCGGAGCAAGAAAGAGAAATTGTTTAATCTGGAAAAGTCTTCTAATTCTCTTAGGYGAATCTTGTGAAATTCATTTATGTAGAAGGATATTCAATCCGCAAGTAATAAATATTGAGCAAGATATTGTTCCAATAAGAAATTGGTTGTTTAGAATTGATGTTACAAAATTTCTAGTTAAATTGAAATAATGGTTGAAAAATAAGTCTAATTAAAGTGGTCTAATGATTCAAGGTCCTATATAAAAGCAATAAAACACACAAATAATGACAATTGGTTAAAGATAAGTTAAGGTTTAGGAATTCTCGAAGTATCAATGATTAAAGAACAGGACAATAGTGCCACATGGTTCCTACTATAGCATTTGAGTAACCTCACCCTCTCGGTCTATTGGTTGCTATTCCGGTATTGCTCAGAACATTACCCTCCCAGACTATCTACCCAACTTAAGAACACAGAACAACCATGTTAAACATTCCAACTATAACATCATAGTAATAGCAACATGTWCCGCCCAACATGCAAACTAAGATATTAATAACTTTAATCTCCAATCTATTGGTTATTGTTATGATAATGCTAATACATTACGCATCAAGCTAATGCCCCAACTACAGAACCCTATATAGTTCAGGTCTTAATGGTTCTATGAGTAAAACCTGTATTTTATAGGCTTTTAAAAGAGAGATCCCAATTCATATTCATGCATTTAATCCACTACTATAAGGTTTTCCAGCCACAAAGCACTTAAAGACAATCACTACTAATGGCTAGTCAACAGCAATTGTACAGCATGACTCATCATTGCAGAAAACATAAACGCAAAACAACATTGCAGAAATATTCCTCAATGCATTAATTGCAAAGGTTCATCCAGCAACCATATCTAAATATGCTTAGCTCATGTTCTTAAAGATAGTACATAGAAAACATTTCATGTTCATCATTTCAAGAGATATAAATGAAGATACAAACAAATAAAGCTTAAAGGAAAAGCTTGGCCTTATTGTGAAGACCCTTTCAATCTTCTTTGCCTCTTTGATCGATGGCCTTCCTCATTTTTGCTTGATTTCTTCGATCTTTATGCTTTATCACCTTTTTACTTTAAGCTTTTTAATTTTCAGCTCTTGTTTCCTGCCAGTTTCTTCACAACATCAGACCAATATTGATATGGTGCCTTAACTTCTCGCATTGGCTGGGATTCAAGAGAATGCTACATCATTGTCATTGACCTTTCTTGTAACGCCCCACCCCGTTACACTGGGTCGGTACATTATTAGATTTGATGGACTGGCKTCACAAACCATCACGAATCTTTTCAGCACGTTTTGTCCTCACTCACACGCTCATTGGGAACTTTCCAGTGGGTCAACCATCCCAAAATTACCCCAGGTCAAGCTCGCTTAACACTAAAGCTCTTATAAGATAAACTTCCGAAAAGAAGATGCATCTTGATTGTATGAGTCGTGCCAATCAAATCATATCAAATATATCACATCACCCACTCTGGGTCGAGGTCTTACAATCTTCCCCACTTAAATACTCAACATCCTCATTGAGCCTCAAATCTAGGACTGTACCTCCTATGACCTCAAGAGGTGTCTCCCGTCCTCGATGTAGCACTTTGCGCCGCATAGCACTTAGTTCTCACAATTTTGGACTGCTCTGCTCTTATACCATTTGTAACGCCCCGCCCCATTGCACTGGATCGGTACATTATTAGATTTGATGGAGTGGCCTCACAAACCACCACGAATCTTTTCAGCACGTTTTGTCCTCACTCACGCTCTCACTGAGAACTTTCCAATGGGTCACCCATCCCAGAATTACCCAAGGTCAAGCTCGCTTAACATTGAAATTCTTATGAGATGAGCTTCCCAAAAGAAAATGCATCTTAATTGTATGAGTAGTACCAATCAAATCATATCAAATATATCACATCACCCACTCTGGGTCTAGGTCTTACAATAAAAAGAACGTTTTCTTTCCATGCTGTAACACTCCCAGATTAGGAACCTTATCCTAACCCGAAAATGTTATATCATTTCACTCACAAGTAATCAACTATCATTTAAAACTCAATATTTATTCAAAAATGAAATCAGCAGAAGCCTCAACAATTTAAACCATTCAAAAATATTTAATCATCTTATTACATAAAATAAGTTGAAACAAATTCCCGGGTATCATAGCTCGCCCACAAGCGACCTCCTCACCCCATCTGGTTACATATCGTCTGAAATGACACATAAGAAAAGAAATAAGCTAAAAAGCCCAGTAAGTAACCTCAATGCATGAATGCATCAGCCTGTCCTATAGGTCATGAAATTATAAAAGTTCGCCTTTAAATAAAAACTACTTTTCAAACATTCCMTTTTCAAAATCTCATTACAAAACATTTCCTTCAAAATTCACTTACAGTAAAACATTTCCATTTCCTTTCATTCGTGAGCTCACTAGAGTGTAACGCCTAGCCATTATGCTTGCAGTGGGCTATTCTTATTTGGAACCCAATTCCATTCCTACCGGTAGAATTGCAAAACAATTAACATTCAAAAAAAAGGTTTTCTTTCACACTTTCACCTCCAAGGAGGTGAACATTCCATTCTTACCTAGCCTCCAAGAGGGTAGGGTTGGGGCGCCGGTCCCCCACCCCCCATTTTTCACTCACATCTTTCGTGGCCAGGTTTACACTCCTTTTCGAAAACTTTAGCATTTTCAAAACTTTACGTTTTCCTTTAAAATTCCATTTCCTAAACCATTCACCTTCTAAGTGTGTGAATGGCTCATGCCAAATGTGATGTAGAATTCTAACTACATGCTCATGACATGAAATGCAAACAACCTTATAAGATAACATTCGATAAATAAAARAAGATATGAAACATAATAGCATATCATTTGACATAAAAGTGCTACAAGATATAAACACATTAACATTCCACACAATTATACACACATCATCAAACAATCCCATACACAACATATTCGAGCAACCAAAACAGTTCAATTACACTCATTCATAACATTAGTGAGATGTGAGGARTACTTACCCGAAGTTCTTTACATTAATGGGTTCTTACTTAAGTTGTGAAATGAACTCCTTCAACCGATCTCAATGTAAGGCCTCGAAATGGCCTAGTTGATTACAGAAAGAGGGTCTATTTAGTTCGATCATCCCAACATAGGTATTATATGTTTAATCCAAGAATATCCTTTATTAATTATTAATCCATTCTTAGTTCCCACATTACCAATTATCATGTCTTTTTAAGGTTACAATTTCAATTCCTTAACTCGGGTATAAATCTAACTATGTTCTCTCATTAATTTACTTCAGGATATAATTTTGTACAAGTCATACAATTTCAATATTAAGTGTTAGTGTCTTCACCTTTACGTCCATAAAGTCCAAGTGTCTCGGGAAATAATTTTGGGTTCTCAGGCGTCTGGGCGTCCGGGCGTCGGTGCGCCTGGGCATCAGGGCGTCAGGCGTCGGTGTTCCTGAGGATCGGGCTTCTGGGCAGTGGGCGCTGGTCTGGTGCTGGCACCTGGGCCTTGCTGCTGTTTTTGGAACTGGCAACAACTAGCAAGGGTTCATTTTTTTCCAGCGAGCTCCGGCAACAGGTAGATCAACATGGCGTCCGTTCGGACTTGGTGGATCTGGCAACGCGCAATGTGCAAAGAGGATGGCAACGACTCTCACAGTTTCGGCAGTGACAACTAAAGATTCAGCATCTCTTTCCGAGTGGCAAGCAGAGGAGAAGAAGAAGAAGATGAAGTCAGATCTGGCTGCGCGACAGAATTTTCGAGCGGTGGGCAAGACCATGGATTTGGCGAGCAGTAGCCGCACGCGTGGACCTGGCGAGCAGGTCGAGCTAGCAGCAACAGCAGTGCGATAGGCAACGGACTCGACGGCCGATTTGGGAGGCTCCAAATCTGGACGACCTCCGGCCGGGTGCACAGACTCCTGGTCCGATGTTCACGAGCCGCTGAGTGATGCACACAGATGGCATCGCAGAGCTCTTGCCAAGCAGCTCTGGAACTTCAACGACAAAGCTGCYTTGGGCAGGAGGAAGAGGAAAGGAGGAGGAGAAGACGAAGACCGATCTGGGCAGGGTGCTTCGTCACGGGCCAAGCAGTGGGAGAAAGGGAGAGAAGAGGGAGAGAGGAGAAAGAGAAAGGAAGGGCCACCACGAGGGTTTAGGGTAGGCAGAGGGAGAAGTGATAGCGGCGGGAAGGTGGGTTAGGGCTTGGCGGCAGCGGCAATCGGGGAGGAAGATGAAGATGGTTTCTAGGGTTTTTTTAATAATATATTTTTTTTTCTTTTTTTAATATTTTGGGCAGTAACCCAAACCTTTTGGGCCTTCCCATTCAAATCTAACCCAGAATTCGTAAATTTAATGTAACGGACTTCCTTTCGATAAAAAGCCTAACTTCTGACTAACGAACAAATAGGCCCACGAGTCAAGCCTTTAACTAAATAATAACTCTTATCCGACACGGACGAAAATTTTGTACTTATTAAACGTGCAATTTCAAAATATTAATCACATATAAAATGTCCAACCCTAGTTAGCACACAACTTGACATAAAATGAAACAAAAATTCATAAAAGTAAAATTCGGGGTGTTACATTTCTTTTTTGACTTTGACTTTCCTCAAAAGTCTTCTATTACAAAGCATTTTCTTGTGGAATAAATTTCCTATAAATGCGGTATTTTAATCAATAAAAGCATAAGAATTCCACAATGTAACACATTGATAATAATGAAGTAACTTTATTGAAACTAACCAATATGTAGCATAAAATAGCATGACTAAATTCTTGGATGATTAAGAATGGGGAAACAATAGGTCAAATAACTCTTATCAAACTATAAGTTTTTTCTCACATCACGAGCTCTCTACACAAGCATCACTTCAGGGGATTATCCATCTAGGAAGAGATTAGTATGATGGTTTGATCGGTCACAATGTCTTTTGTTGCTACATGTGAACAAAAAAGGGGGAGAAGTCTCCTGATGGGTTCTATGGTTTAGTATTGGGTATCATTATTGGTCATTAGTAATTGCCATCGTTTCTGTTTTTATTTTAAATCACTTAGGTTTTTTCTTTATCCACTTCGAGCCCTTTAGCTGAGACTTTGTACCTTAGAAATATTCTCTTTCTACCATAAAAAGAATTTCTCCCAATTGAGAACCAAATTGTCAAGCAGTCATGAAAAGAATTCATAAAAACTAAAAAATCATCCATAAAAATTTGAAGGTAAAATCTGAAAAGCTGGACTCATGTAACGTTGAAACGTTGCTGGAGCATTGCAAAGACCAAATGACATTCTCCTGAGGGCCTTCCACCTATGAGAGGCATGAAGCATCAGATTGACCTTATCCCGGGAGCTACATTGCCTAATCGACTAGCCTATAGGATGAACCCTAAGGAGACCCAAGAGATCCAAGCCCAAGTCCAACAGTTGTTGGACGAGGGCTATATGAGAGAGAGTATGTCACCATGTGCCYTCCCTYTCCTACTTGTGCCAAAGAAGGATAGTACTTGGAGGATGTGTATGGATTGTAGAGCAATCAACAACATAACTATTAAGTACCGTCACCCTATTCCTAGGCTGGATGACATGTTGGATGAGTTGTATGGAGCCACCTTCTTTACCAAGATTCATCTAAGGAGTGGCTATCACCAGATTTGTATGAAGGAAACGGATGAATGGAAGACAGCCTTCAATACCAAGTTTAGGCTCTATGAGTGGCTTGTCATGCCCTTTGGCTTGACTAATGCCCCTTCCACATTTATGAGACTTATGAATCATATTCTTAGGCGTTTTATAGGACATTTTGTTGTGGTTTACTTTGATGATATTCTGATTTTCAGCAGGTCCCTAGAAGAACATGAAAGGCATTTAAGGGAAGTCCTATCTACCCTTAGAGTAGAACGACTGTATGCTAACATGAAGAAATGTGATTTTTGCACTAAGAAGGTTATTTTTCTTGGTTTTGTAGTGAGCAAACATGGGCTGCAAGTTGATGAAGAGAAGGTGAGGGCGATCCAAGAGTGGACCACACCAAGCAGCATTGGAGGTGTGAGGAGCTTCCATGGATTGGCTAGCTTCTATAGGTGATTTGTGAAGGACTTCTCCACCATTGCAGCCCCATTGACCGAGATTACCAAGAAATGTGTAGCCTTTGTGTGGGGAGAGGCACAGCAGAGAGCATTCCATGGGCTCAAGTGGTGTCTCACTAAGGCTCCATTGCTAGAACTCCCGGACTTCATTAGACCATTTGAGGTGGAGTGCGATGCTAGTGGCATTGGCATTGGAGGCATCCTCATGCAAGAATGTAAGCCTATTGCCTACTTTAGTGAGAAATGAAAGGTGCATGTCTAAATTACTCTACATATGATAAGGAGCTTTATGCATTGTTTAGAGTACTTAAGACATGGCAGCATTATTTATGGCCTAGATTGCATACTGATCATGAGTCACTTAAGCATTTTAGGAGTCAAGATAAACTTGATAGGAGGCATGGTAGATGGATGGAGTTCATTGAAACATTTCCTTATGTGATTAAGTTTAAAAAGGGGAAAGATAATGTAGTAGCTGATGCACTTTCTAGGAGACATGTTTTGATCACCACATTAGACTCTAAGGTGTTAGGATTCACTTACATTAAAGAATTGGATGAGGATGATACTGATTTTGGAGCTACTTACAAGCATTGCATGGCTAAGGATTCTTCAGATAAGTTTTACTTGTTTGAGGGATTCTTGTTTAGAGTGGATAAGGTGTGCATTCCTAGGTGTTCTTTGAGGTTATTACTTGTTGATGAGGCCCATAGAGGGTACTTGATGGGACACTTTGGGAGGGATAAGACATATCACATGCTGCACACACACTTTTTTTGGCCACATATACTTAGGGATGTTGACAGCTTTGTTAGGAAGTGTATATGTGCCTTAAGGCCAAGTCTAGAATTAAGCCTCATGGTTTGTACACCACTTTGCCTATTCCCACCGCCCCATGGGAGGATATTYGTATGGATTTCTGATGAGGGACCACTCACCACACCACCTATGATGCCTACATTTGATGGCCCCATGACTAGAGCTAGGGCTAAGAAGATCCAACAATTCATTTACCTAGTGGGCCAGAAGAAGACAGCCCAAGATCGGTGGCCCATGTCTTTCGCCTCTTTCCTTCATGGGCCAAGAGAAGATAGCCTCTCGTTCTAGACTCTTTTCTTTGCGGGCCAAGAGAAGATAGCCTCTCGTTCTAGACTCTTTTCTTTGCGGGCCAAGAGAATATAGGTTTTCTAGCTTATTTTATGTTTTATGCATTAGATTCCTTTTTTTATAGCAAGGTAAGCCACCTAGTATAAAAGYCTTCTTTGTCTTCACTTTTGAAAGGTAGATTTTCGTGGGTTAAAAAAACACAAAGAAAAACACTGTTTTTCCTTTTGGTTGAATGCATCAAATTTCCTTGAGAGATTTAGAGTGCATTGATGTTGATTTGGCTTAAGTTGTCTTGTGTGTGTTAATTCTTCAAGGGATTGGTGCTAGCAAGCTTCATTAAGTATCCTCCTTGTGCCTGGTTGCCATAACCATTTTGTAAGGTTGTAAAGGGAAGAAGGTTGAATCCTCATTGGTATTTGGTTCTTGATCTGAAGAGATCAAGGGTTGTTGCCTTGTTGGTTCAAGTTTTCTTTRAACTATCCTTCTATTCTTATTTTTCCATTCTGATTTCTCCATTGCCGACTTGTTCTAACATCTTCCATTGTTTTCTTGTTGTGTTTGTGTCTAGATCCGAGCTTTGTGGCTAATCCCCACATCAAATTGGTATCAGAGCTTTGGTTGACATCAAACACATCTCTCTATCTCAAAAAAAGAAAAAAATTGAGAGTTTGTTCCCATTGTGGAGTCTTGAGTTGTGGTTGACATCAAACACATCTTCTATCTCGAAAATCACAAAAAAAAATTGAGTTTGTCCATCATTACTGAATCTTGAGTTGTGCTTTGCATTTCTCACCATATTGTTGTTGTTRTTTGTGTGCTAGGATCATCCTAAGTCCATTGGCATGCCAAAACTCACCTTGAAGCAGATCTTTGGAGCTTGAGAGTCGCCAAGCCTACCTAACCAGGCGCCTAGCCTTTGTTCACACAAAGATCACCAAACACACCATCCAAGACCATCGTACCACCTAGCCTTCGTCCATCATAACCCTACACTACCTACCCAAGCCACCCTAACCACCCCCGAGACAACAAAAGAAATGAAGAAGAAGTCCTATCTTGTGTTTTATTGTTGAGACAAAAAAAAAAAAGAAGAAGAAAAGAAAAGAAATTCAAAAAAAAAGAAAAAGAAAGAAAGAAAAGAAGAAGTTTCCTACCTATTCTATAGTTGTGGTTAGAAAGAAAGAAAAGAAGAAGTCTCCTACCTATTCTATAGTTGTGATCAACGAAAGAAAAGAAGAAGTCTCCTACCTATTCTATAGTTGTGATCAACGAAAGAAAAGAAGAATTCTTCTACCTATTCTATAGTTGTGATCAACGAAAGAAAAGAAGAATTCTTCTACCTATTCTATAGTTGTGGTCAGAAAGAAAGAAAAGAAGAAGTCGCCCACCTATTCTATAGTTGTGATCAACGAAAGAAAAGAAGTCTCCTACCTATTCTATAGTTGTGGTCAACTTATATCATCAAGACTTAAGCTGAAGACTTGGAAGACATCAAGGTACCCTACCTTCTACCTAAGCCTACACCTACCCTATGCCAAGCTACTCCCTCATGCTATTCTCAAGCTTCATTGGTGTCTTCAAGGGTGAGTAAAGGTACGTCTATCTATCTCCTCAAGTCCTAAATCTTCTTCTAAAGTCTTGATTGCACATTCCTTATTGCAAACTTAGAGTCTTGTCTTTAGTCTTTCTTTCCCTTTGTTGAGTCTTGTTCCTACTGCCGAGACATTACAGCTTATACCCCACTTTATTCACTTCATTTTGTGGTTTGAAAGTAATCTAATCCTATTAGTTATTAATCCATACAAGGCAATCCATCAAACCAAGTTTGAATCAGCAACAATTGAGAGAGAGTGATCACAAAGAGGGCATACACGGGAGGTTTTTATTTCACTAACCTAACAAGTTCGTGTGTTAAAGTTTGTTGTGATAATGTCTAGGTCACCGAGTCCAAGGTGTGAAGAAAGCAGCGAGCCATTGCCGCCCTATTTGTTCACCATGCTCAATCAAGCACATGGAAGACAACTTGGCAACTATGGCCACAAGGATGGAGGCGCTTGAACCTAGGACCCCTCCACCAGTCCATGTGCCAACCGTAGGCCATGTCCTTGGCACCAATTTTGATATAGGTGGTCCTAGCCATGATCGCCCAAGGCCCTCATTGCCAAACCAACAAGCTGCCTACCAAGCTTCTAGAGAGGTGTTTAGGGCATCTAAGGGCCATGTTGAACCATATGCCCAAGTGCCCTGCCACGGAGCTGGTCCTTTTGTGCATAAGGAAGTCCATTCAAACCATCAATCACCCCGCTTTAGAGCTTCTTARGATCACAATGCTTTTGATGCTTTTCAGGGTTACCAAGGAGATGGCATGGAAAAGGCTTGGAGACCTGAGCCACCAAGACGTTTCCAACCAAGAAGGGGGCCCGAGGTTGAGCAAGATGGTCTAGGAAGTGTCAAGCTGAAGATCCCAACATTTAAGGGCAAGTGTGATCCAGATGCGTACATGGTGTAGGAAACTAAGATAGAGCAGAGTTGGACGTGCCACAATTCCTCCCGAGCAAATAGGAAAGTTCAATTTGCGGCCCCTTGAGTATGTGTTATGCTTGATTTTGTGGGGACATCTCCATCAAAGAAGGAGGAGAACCCTAGATCGGCTGTCCAACACTTGGGAGCAAATGAAGGCACTAATGAAGAGCTAGATATTCCTCAACATTACACTAGAGAGCTGCGCCAAAGCTTCAAAACTAAGATAAGGAAGCATGACAGCTGAGGGAGACATATAACTCTCTCTTTCCACTGCCATGGGAGGGCCAAGTGAGGGAAGATGAAGAAACCACTATGGCAAGGTATCTTAGGATCTTGAATTCATATTTGGCTAACGAAGTTGACTTGTATCCATATGAGTTCATGACAGAATTACTCCATTTGGTGGTCAAAGTTGAGAGGAAAACTAAAGCAAGGAGCCAAGGGAGCAAGGGAGGTCAAAACAACTTGTTGCCATGGAAGAACCAAGGCAAGCGAGGCCGAGAAGCACCTAGCACCAAGGGAAGTGGCCAAGGGAGCCAAGGTGGGCTGAGGCACTGTGGGCCACCCAACGCCAGCCCTACATCTTCCAAGACACCCACGCCATCTTCCACACAATTCAAAGGGAGTACTCCTAACCCTACCTCTTCTAGGACTAGAGATATTGTTTGCTTTAAATGCCAAGGTAGAGGTCATTATGTTAGGGATTGTGTCAATACTAGGACCATAATTATCAATCATTTAGGCCAATATGAGAGTGAGAGTGATAAGGGTGAAGATGACATTGTTGATGAAAGTATTGCAATGGAACATGATATGCATGGTACTGATGAAGGCATTGAGTATGAACATGGTGAGTCTTTAATTTGTAAGAGAACTTTGCATGTCCAACTAGCCCCTTGTGAGGATAATCAAAGGGAAAACCTATTTCATACCAGATGCTTAGTCAAAGGTAAGGTTTGTAGCATGATCATTGATGGCGATAGTTGTTGCAATATTGCTAGCAGTGAGCTTATTTCTAAATTGCAATTATCGACATTTTATCACCCTAGGCCATATAAGTTGCATTGGATGAATGATTGTGGTGAGTTAAAGGTTCATAGGCAAGCTAAGGTTACAATTACACTTGGTCATTATGAGGATACTATTTTATGTGATATTGTACCCATGCAAGCATGCCATATACTTTTGGGTAGACCTTGGCAATATGATAGGAGAGTTGTACATGATGGGTTTAGCAATAGGTATTCTTTCACTTTTAATGAGCAGAAAATTATGTTTAAACCTATGACCCCTATGCAGATTGTGGAAGTCTATGAGAAGAAGAGGAAGGAGGATGAGGCAAGAGAGCAAGCAAGGAGAGCCACAGCTCCCACGCCAAAGGCGCCAGCGCCAAGGGGACCAGCCACAACACATAGAGCTAAGGCACCTAAGGATGAGCCTCTATCTCTAGCCAAGCCTAAACCACCTTCTAGTGTCCTAGTTATGAAGAGAGACCAAGTGGCAACTAAGGCTAACAAAGGAAGGAGAAAGATTGTTTTCCAGCCCGGAGACCTAGAGTAGGTGCATTTGAGGAATGAACGCTCCCCCGAAAGGTGCAAGTCCAAGTTGGCACCTAGAGGAGATGGTCCTTTCAAGATCAAGAGGAGAGTTGAAGACAATGCCTACGTGTTAGAGCTGCCAAGAGACTATGCAGTTAGTGCCACATTCAATGTGGGTGACCTTACTCTTTTTGAAGGAGGAGACTTAGACCAAGATGACTCGAGGTCGAGTCCTTTCCAAGAAGGGGAGGATGATAAGGGACCACTCACCACACCACCTATGGTGCCTACTTGATGATGAGGGACCACTCACCACACCACCTATGATGCCTACATTTGATGGCCCTATGACTAGAGCTAGGGCTAAGAAGATCCAACAATTCATTTACCCAGCGGGCCAAAAGAAGACAGCCCAAGATCGGTGGCCCTTGTCTTTCGCCTCTTTCCTTCGTGGGCCAAGAGAAGATAGCCCCTCTTTCTAGACTCTTTTCTTTGTGGGCCAAGAGAAGATGGCCTCTCATTCTAGACTCTTTTCTTTGTGGGCCAAGAGAATATAGGTTTTCTAGCTTATTTTATGTTTTATGCATTAGATTCCTTTTTTTTATAGTAAGACAAGCCACCTAGGTATAAAAGGCTTCCTTATCTTCACTTTTGAAAGGTAGATTTTCGTGGGTTAAAAAAACACAAAGAAAAACACTGTTTTTTCTTTTGGTTGAATGCATCAAATTTCCTTGAGAAATTTAGAGTGCATTGTCGTTGATTTGGCTTAAGTTGTCTTGTGTGTGTTAATTCTTCAAGGGATTGGTGCTAGCAAGCTTCATTAAGTATCCTCCTTGTGCGTGGTTGCCATAACCATTGTGTAAGGTTGTAAAGGGAAGAAGGTTGAATCCTCATTGGTATTTGGTTCTTGATCTCAAGAGATCAAAGCCTTGTTGGTTCCAGTTTTCTTTCAAATATCCTTCTATTCTTATTTTTCCATTCTGATTTCTCCATTGCCGACTTGTTCCAACATCTTCCATTGTTTTCTTGTTGTGTTTGTGTCTAGATCAGAGCTTTGTGGCTAATCCCCACATCAATTTCATTGTGGGGTTGCCAAGGACTAAGAAGGGGAGGGACTCTATTTTTGTGGTTGTGGATAGGTTTTCTAAGATGGCTCACTTCATTGCTTGCCATAAGACTGATGATGCATCTAATGTGGCTAACTTATTCTTTAGGGAAGTAGTTAGGTTGCATGGGGTGCCTCGGACTATAYTGAGTGACAGGGATGTGAAGTTCTCAAGTTACTTTTGGAAGACACTTTGGAGGAAACTAGGGACGAGACTCTTGTTCTCTACTTCTAGTCATCCCCAAAAAGAATCTTAAGCCTTGGGAAGATGCCTTACCACATGTAGAGATTGCATATAATAGGGCCATTCATTCTAGTACCTCTTTGAGTCTTTTGAGTGTGTCTATGGTTTGAATCCTTTAACCCCACTTGATCTTACGCCGTTGCCTATGGAGAAGCGAACAGATTTTAATGCAGATAAACAGTTGGAGTTCATCAAGGAGTTGCACGCTAGGACAAAGAGAGGTTGCTGGCCAAGGGAGAGCAAGTGTCGGCTAAGACTAACAAAGGAAAGAGAAGGATTGTTTTCCAGCCCGGACACCTCGTGTGGGTGCATTTGAGGAAGGAACGCTTCACCGAAAGACACAAATCCAAACTGGRGCCTAGGAGAGATGGTCCTTTCAAGATCAAGAGGAGAGTTGAAAACAATGCCTATGTGTTAGAGCTGCCCGGAGACTATGGAGTTAGTGCCATATTCAATGTGGGTGACTTACTCCCTTTGCAGGAGGAAAATTAGACCAAGATGACTCGAGGTCGAGTCCTTTCCAAGAAAGGGAGGATGATGAGGGACCACTCACCACGCCACCTATGGTGCCTACATTTGATGGCCCCATGTCTAGGGCTAGGGCTAAGAAGATCCAACAAGAGTTGGACAGGGTAGTTGCATTCTACTTTTTCAAGGAGCTAGCTATYTTGGAGGATCTTCCTCAGCCTCATTTGTTGAGCATGGTGGCCATAGGAGCACAAGAAGACCTCAAGGATGTTTGAGGATTTGTTTGGGATATGTAATTTAAAGACGTGATTTTCTAGTTTATTTTATATTTCATGCATTAGTTCCTTTATAGCAAGGGACTCTAGTCGGATCTAGAGTTTAAAGACAAGTAAACCACCTAGGTAAGTCGAATCTAAGTATAAAGGGCTTCCTTGTCTTCACTTTGAGGGGTAMATTTTCATGGGTTAAAGAACACACAGTAAACACTGTTTTGCTTTTTGGTTGAATGGACCGAATTTCCTTGAAAGATTTAGAGTGCATTGTTATTGATTTGGCTTAAGTTGTCATGTGTGGGTTAATTCTTCAAGGGATTGGTGCTAGCAYGCTTCATTAAGTATCCTCCTTGTGCGTGGTTGTCATAGCCATTTTCTAAGGTTGTAAAGGGAAGAAGGTTGAATCCTCATTGGTATTTGGTTCTTGATCTCAAGAGATCAAGGGCTGTTGCCTTGTTGGTTCCAGTTTTCTTTCAATTATCCTTCTATTCTGATTTCTCCATTGCCGACTTGTTCTAACATCTTCCATTGTTTTCTTGTTTGTGTTTGTGTCTAGATCCGAGCTTTGTGGCTAATCCCCACATCAATTAGGATTTGTTTCAGCCTTCGAGACGAAGCAGCTGCATTCAAATTGATGTTGGAACCAGATTACTTGATGAAATTTTTATTGTGATATCTAGTTGAAATCCATGGATCTTAGGAAGAATTTAGTACAAATTTTATCCCATTTGCGCAAGTAAAACTCAAACTATGAGTTAATCCTTATAGTGTGGTTAATCTGTCCGATTGAACATAAGTTGTGTGTTTGTCTTTAATTCTGGATTTTAATCAAACCATTTTAAGTTCTGATATTTTTATATATTATTAAATCTTAGTGTGTTAGGATCATTTTTCCTTGGGAAGCCCTAAGTACTTTAGGAGATATGCTCAAAATATCACAAGCTGTCCATTCCCCGATTTTTATAACTTATAATTTTAAAACCTCAAACTCCTTGACTAGTGCATCTTATATATTTGTTCTAAATCTTATATACTTTATATTTTAAAATCATTTGATTTCGACCTGAAAAATAACTACTTTCATAAAGTATCTATTATACGACAAAGCTGAAATGAGTTTTTAGGTTATGACTTAGATGTGGTTTATTGTGATATATTACTAAGGATATTTCTTATGGATTGTTCCTAGGAAATGAAAGTCAGTAGGTTTTCTGATTAATCAGAGTGGTGACTTGCTTTGTCTTTTAAAAGTTTCGTAAAATGTGCTTAATATCAGCTTACTCTAGATAATTATCATTTTTACGTGAGTTCCTTCTCATTTTTTAAATTCCGTAGAAATGTGCTTTTTTTCATTCAGGCGTACTCCAGTTATATTCTTATATGCTTGAAATTTGATTTTTCCTATGGTCAATTTTGTTCTCAAAAGTACTTTTGAACTCTCTTTTTTCCGCAAAAATGTTCGTAACTTAATTTTTTCGAAAATTATTTTTCACAAAATTTTGATTCTTGGAAAATTCATGACAAATATGTTTTGAAAAGATTGTTTATCAGACTGTTCAAGGAAAATTTTTGACACACTTGTGAACTCCATTTTCAATTGACAAAAATTTTGAAAGCATGTTATGAGATCACCTTTTGATTGCTCGATTGATTTCACAGATAATATTGAGTACTCAATTTGTGATCTCTGAATATATAGTCCGGCGGACAAAGGACTATGCTTAGCTGATCCCTAGTATGAGTACCTCTTCAACTAGTCTGGATGTCAGTACCTAAGTGAACCTGCCCTTGGCAAAAAATTGTACTGTCGGTGGTGGACCAGAAATGCATTGGGCAGACGCTTGCGTCATTTAGGCACCTAGGTCTGATTATGAATATTCGTACCTTTGTACCCTAGCTCGTGGGTACCATTAATTATATGAAGCAATAAGGTATTAAATRGCATACATTATTATAAACTAATAAGGTAGGTATTACTAGACCGTACAAGTTTTACTCTATGGTAAATGTGCATATTCATTTGACTCATTCTTACTGCAAATGTTTTACAACAATACAATTTTTATTATATCCTTGAACATAGATTTTTCTAAACGKACACTGCACACATGTGGAACCCACTGAGCTAGCACTCATAGTTTTTCCCTTTGCTTCTTCTTTTTGTTTTTTAGTGATAGACACAAATCTTGAGGCCTCGGGTTTTGGGAACAAGAGTAGACTACTATCCTTACTATACTATGTTTTATTTTGTCCTAGGCTTGTAAGAGCACCTACTATCTTTGTTGAGTTTCACTTCCATTGATTTATATAGATTGTACCTTCTTGAGTAATAGTACTAATTGTCTGCAAGAAGACGGTGACTTGTTTGACCCTAGTCACACTTAGGGGACAGCGGGGTGCCATATATATACATATATACATGTATAGTAGAAGTTCATTTAGAGCATATGAAAAAGATTAAAGTTGCTTCACGCAGTTTGGATGCACAATATTTCTAATTTTGCTAAATGTTATTTAGTATTTCAATTGATAATTAGCAATAAATGTTTTTGTAAGTAATCTATTGATGTACATTAAACTAGGTAATAGSAACTGAAAATAATTATTATGCTTGGTCATGATGAGTTTTGTTATATTTATAGAAAGAAATCATTTTTGAATAATATTAGATTGTCACCATATAATGTAGAAGCAAATTAGGTGACTCATCTTTCGTCCTGATGTTCTCTTCAAATGGCTATAAATAGAGTGGTTATATGTTTACATGAATCACAACAACATATCAATTACTTCTTATTTTAATAGGCAAAGGGAAAAGAATGATTTTAACCACCACATAATTGTCAAAATCATTAGACAAACCTAGCTTGTACTAATTTCGTAAGCCATTCTCATATAGAGGTTGGAGGATCACTCTATCTCTTAGATGTGTCCAATGGTTGTTCATACAAGCCAAAACCATATTATTGATGTTGTTTTTGGTACAGAGACAAGGAATCGAGACAAGAGTTCCTTTACTTGTCCACGACACTAACATAAAGTTCCAGTTTCAGCATCAGCATCAAATCTTTTAGATCTATATCCTCTTGGATTTAATGGCCCAATAGTCCCGTGTTTGACATCTATCCCACTTGTTCCTGAAGAGCCTCCGATGCCTTTCAATGATCATATGGGCATTTCACCTGAAGTAATTGCAGAATTTTCATGTGAATTATCCAATAAATTATGCTTGTGCGAATGGAGAAACCAAAGTGAAATTATCGTAACATAACAAGAAGAAATATCGGACTAAAGAATGTATGATTATTTGAGTATATTAAAAAGATAAATGAAGTGTATGATTATAAAATAGTTATTCACGTGCTTTGCACCTAAAGTATTTCTAAATTTGCTAAGTATTTTTTTCTTTTATTTTTAACAAGCATAAGAGAAGGGTTAAGGGCACACTCGTACAACTAAATTTGACACCCTTATTGAACTTGAAAAAAACATCGGTTCAATTAAAACCATTCATTTCTCGATAATATTTCTGCAATTTTTTATTTCTTATAGAATAAAAAAATAATCTACCTCTATCATTAAGGTTCAGTATGTGTATATAGGTTTTAAATCTTCCTAAAACACTACCTTTCCATCGAAGACTTTCAATGTAAACCACTTCCTATAGACATGTCAAAATGTGGATTCTTTGCAATGTAAACAACTTCCTTTAGACACAGAATTTGATATCTACTTGGAACAACGTTGCAAACCATGGATACATGCAAAGCTGTAAACAAATATCATAAACCACTCATATCTAAATCAATTTTTAGGCTCCTGACAATAAAAGTACCAATAATCTTCTGGTTATATAGTTAGCATTTATGTAACGACCCGGATATTTCTGGATAATAGAAACCAACATAGGTTATGATATCACAAATGGATTTAGCTAAGACTCAGAATATTTTGAATTAGGATATTCAAGGCTTAGAATTTGGATAGGTTTATTATGGTTAGAATAAACCCGAAATATAATCTCGGCTCAATCGAATTTTGATAAAAAGTCTRGGGTTTTTGACGAACTTGTGATCTCTATTTCCAATTGACAAAAACTGTTTCTTAAAACTTATTATGAGACCACCTTTTGATTGATTGATTGAGTTGACAAATTATATTGAGTACTCAATTGGCAAGCTCTGACTAACTAGTCGAGTGAGCAAAGTAGTGTGCTTTTCTATTCTCCACTACGAGTAGCTCTTGAACTTTTGGACGACAATATTAGAGTAAGTCTACCCTTGGTCAACGATTGGGATGCTTGTGGTGGACTGGGAATGCATGGGCAGACACTTGTGCCATTGGGCACCCTTGTTAGGATGTTTAACCTAGAGCAATTGATTCTTTTTGTTCCCTAGTTAAGAGGTGATTTGTACCCTAGTTAGCGGGTAACCCTAATTGTTAAGAGGTGATAAGGTTGAAAATGGCATGCATGCTTATAAGGAGATGAGGCTAGTATTACTAGACCTTGCAGAGTTTAATTTTGTAGTAATGGTTCTTGATTGTATGTTTCATTCTAAAAAATGTTTTAACTCTACTCTTTTCAAATACTTCATCTGGAAAATGTTTTTCAATAGTGATATAGTCTTTATTAAAATCCTAAACATGTGTTTCTTAAATACACAAGGCACACGTGCTGAACTCACTGGGCTAATGCTCATAGTTTTCCTTTATTTTTGTAGTGACAGATATAGATCTTGAGGAATGGAGCTACCTTTAGTCTACTATGAAAAACTTTGTCCTAAGCTTTTAATCATAGTTAAATTATGCTTCCGCTATATGGATTGTATCTTTCCTTGTAATAGTACTGACTGTCGAAAGGCATGCAGCGATTGATTATTAGTAGCCCAAAGTTGACAAAATTTGATGCTGACAATCAACGATGAGGTATGGAGTTTGAAAAAGGAAATCAAATGTTTCMAAAATTGAGATCTCTTCGAGGTTTGGTTAAACACCCAAGAGGAGAAAAGTTGAGTCCCAGATACATCGAACCATTTGAGATCCTGGAAAAATTAGAGCAATTGTGTACAAAATTGCATCGCTGATTGAGTTAACTAGAATTCATGATGTAATCCATGTTTCGCAACTAAAGAAACACAACCCAATACCAGATCATTTTAGCAGAAGTTTAGTTGCATCCATAACCTATACTACAAGGAAAGGCTAGTCCATCAGTGTTAAGAAACTTGGAGCAAAGAGATTAAATTAGTTAAGGTTCAATGGGAACATCAAGAAATTTTAGAAGTGACTTGGGAATATGAGGATATATGAGATAGAAATACCCTAACTGAGGGCGAAACTTTCTGAAGAGGGGGAGGATGTAACAACCTGGATATTTTGAGGAAATAGAAACCAAAGGTTATGATATCGCAAATAGATTTAGCTAACACTTACAACATGTGGATTTAGGATATTCTACTAGGCTTAGAATTTGGATAGGTTTATACGATTAGAAAAAAACCTAGAATATAATCTCAGCTTGATCAAATTCTAAAAACTCATTTTCTAAAATTTTCAGCTTTGATTTAGTTTTAATATTATTCTATTTTCAATTCTTATAAACTTTATTTTTGATAACGCTTAATTTTTCTTAAACTTATTTTCAGAGACTCGATGCTATTTACTTAAAGCTATATTCTGTTGGAGACAATGTCACAACATCGATGTTGATTTTGCTATTTCACGTTCACTTTRCTTCATCATCCTCAAATAACTTGCTGATGTGATTGCAATTCGATATTCCTACAAAATAGAATCCTTTTACTAAAAAAAAGAACTAATTGAACTTGCAAATTAACACTTTTATACTCATAAGGTTACTATTTGGATTTACAAATAACATTTAGGATAAAGAGACATAAAATACTACTAGCACAAGAGATTGGTAGACAATACCTCTAGAATCTGTGAGTTTTCACCCTCATCAGATGGGTTCATCATTAAGATGTCAAAAATGTCGATTTACAAGTTTTTTTTTTTAAGTTTTGAAAGATCAATGTTGTTGTCTAATGTCTTGAGTTCAATGTTAATATTTTTGTTTTATAAGGTATTCTTCAAGAGGATGAACCTTTTCTACCGTGATCATTATATGACTTCTTTTTCTTTTTTGAAAATTTTATAGCTGCTATATTTTTTGTACATTTTTATTGAAATATTACTTAATACTGTCAAATGATGGTTTTGTATTTAATAAATTAAATAGTTGTTCATCACTCTTGATAGCAAAATTCTTCATTTTAATCATCTTCAATGGTTCTTACCGAATATTCGTCTGTGCTTTATTGGAAAAAGGGGCAATGAAATACACTATTGCTGTAGTCTAGATAMGAGATTTCACTCTGCATTAAAATATCTTGTTTCTTATACGGAAGCCTAGGCAAAGATTTTACGTATCGCGAACCAATAACTTCACTTATGATACACAATATTTTATGTATCATGAATTCTTTTGATGACTGCTTTGCAAATCTGTAGAAAGATTTTATTCAAGATGATTTTGTTGTCTATTGTCTTCAATTCATTGTTAACATTTTTGTTTTATAAGGTATTATTCAAGAGGATGAACCTTTTCTAAGTGATCATTTTATGACTTCTTTTTCTTTTTTGAAAATTTTATAGCTGTTATATTTTTGTACATTTTTAATAAATTAGATAGTAGTTCATCACCACTGTTAGTAAAATTCTTCATTTTYTTCATCTTGAATGGCTCTTATAGAAATATTCTTATGTGACTACTTTATAGGAAAAGAGGGCAATGAAATACACTATTGTTATACTCTAGATAGGAGATTTCACTCAGCATTAACAATCTTGTTCCTTATACAGAACCTAGCAAAATAATTGTGTATCGTGAATAACACACTTCACTTATGGTCCCTCCAGACTTAAATCAGCTATGTTAGGAACCATGATTA
Source organism: Rhazya stricta (assembly GCA_001752375.1). Classification (NCBI taxonomy): domain Eukaryota; kingdom Viridiplantae; phylum Streptophyta; class Magnoliopsida; order Gentianales; family Apocynaceae; genus Rhazya; species Rhazya stricta. Next base: position 314,365 of record MEJB01000035.1, read on the forward strand.
CATGCAAAGCAGTAATCAAAGATTGGAAATCATTCATATCAAGTTCAATATTTATGGTTCTTATGGTAAAAATATCAACATTTAGGGTTGGATGCTTTGCCCCATCTGCATCCACACAACCAATAGTGTTAGAATTGTTAGTACCAAGGAGTCAAGGGAGCACACATTCGAAATGAGAGAAGAGTTCTGCGAAACTGTAATCCAATGGCTTTGTGGACGTTACTTGTCAATTGGAAGGAGTCAAAGGAAGCAACATAACAAATTGTTCATAACGTCAGTAAGAGTTCTTCCAACATAGAGTGTAGTGGTAGAGCTACTATGTGCTTGTGAAACGCTACCTCTAGTAGCCCTTGTGGATGCACAACCTTRTTTTGGAGCAAAAAATGAAAGAGAGAGAAACAATTTAGGCTGCCTTCCTTTTGTTGTTTTGAATTTTGAATTTTGAGTTTTCAATTAATTTTGAGTTTTCTATTTCAAGTCTTTTTTTGAGTTTTTGAAAATGTGCTCTTTTTAGTCATTTTGGAAAACTATTTTTTGAAAACACGAAAAGTGGAAAACTTGTTTACTTTGAATGTTACAGAAAATTATTTATAATATCTTATTCAATAAATTTTATTGTTGAAAATATATTTTTTCATATTCATTGTACAAATTTCAGTAAGTTATACAGTGTGAAGTTGATGATCTTGCACTAAATTTTCTTTTACTTCAAACAAGTATATAATTACACAATTATGAAATTAATTATCAATGAAAAAAATTTACTTTCAAATAAACCATTCTTTCTAAGTTCCGGTAGGAAAATAAAACGTCAATATCAATTGAGATAATGTTCATTGTGTAATGTTCTATATAAAATAAAAATTAATTCATAAAATCATGTACACCCCTTGAATAGTCATTCCATATTTGTATAGCATTTGATCTTTGACTTGGCCCATTCAAGTTGTTTGACATAAATTTTCACTGGAGATATACACATTCAACTTGATTAATAGGTAGTTAAGATGCACAGAACATATAAATTGATGAAAATTTTCATCCTCCTCTCTTCTTGAATAGTAGACTCGATTTTCGCATGAAGTTTTATTAACATCATTTTTAAGGCACAAAACGTTTTAACTTTTTGTCATCAAATTCGAATTCATTTTGAGTTTTCTTTTCTAATGACTGTTTTGAAATTTTTTAATTCATTTTTCATTATCAAAATATCTTTTTGAAAAAAATTTGYAAAAGTTTTTCAATTTGGATGTTTTATAAAATTATAATTATTTTATTCAATACATTTTATTGTTAAATATATAAATTTTCATTGTCATTGTAAAATATTAAATAATTGTTACGTTTTGAATTTGGTGATCTTGCAAATTCGGTTTAGTCTAGAAAAATATATATTTACACAATTACATAACTGATTGTAATGAAAAATAAAATTTCCTCCAAATTTTCTTTGTGAATTCTTTCACAATAATAAAAGATCAATTAAATACTAATGTAAATTGCTAGTAAATATGATTACATGTTCATGTTGCAATGATATATATAAAATAAAAATAAATAATAAAATTAATAATTATAAGTGTAAATGAAGGCACTGAGAACATTTTGTAAATGGAATTTGTGGCGCCCCCGCCATCTCAGGGGGTCCACTGGGGCTGAAAGAGTCACCGTCTGCCTCTCGACAGTCAGTACTATAATTAAAAAAGATACAATTCTTTATAAAAAATCTGAAGTACAACTCGACAAGGAGTGACTAAAACTTAGGATAATATATCTCAAAATCAATTATACTAAGATAGTAGTGCTGCTCCAACACTTTCCAATGACAAACTAATATTCCTAGCTCTCGCCCCCAACACCTAATGCCTCAAAATCTATATCTATCACTATAAAAACAAAGAAAAATCTATGAGCGCTAGCTCAGTTAGTTCCGAATGTGTGCAGTATGAGTTTAGAAAAACACATGTTTCGGGTTATAATAAAATTGTATTCTGTTGTAAAACATTTGTAGATGAAGTAAAGAAAAAACATTTTAAGAAAAAACACAAAATCAAGAAATGATTATTGTAAAGTAAAACTTTGCAGGGTGAAGTAATACGAGCCTTATCACGTTGTGTGCATGCATGCGATTTACAACCTTATCACACTCGTATCAATCAATGGTACCCYCTAGTGGGTATAAAGGGCTACCTGGCCCAAAATTAAACCTCCTAACCACGGGTTRAGATGTCCACAATCAAACCTGGGTGCCTAATGACGCGAGTGTTTGCTTGATGCATTCCCAGTCTTTGGCCAAGGGTTGGCTCTCTCTAATACTGTCGTCCAAACTAGTTCAAGAGGTACTGGTATTGGGAACTAGCTAAAAGCATAGTACTTTATTCGCCAGACCAGTTATTTAGAGATTGGCAATTGAGTACCCAATATTATCCATCAATTCAATTAAGCAATCAAAAGGTGATCATGTAACATGTTTTCAAAAAAAAAAAAAAAATTGCCCATTGAAAATAGAAATCACGAATGTGTCAAAAAAATTTCCCTGAAAAATTTTATCAAACAGGCTTTTGAAAACACATTTGTCTCAAAGTTTCGAAGAATCAAAATTTTTTTAAAATGGCAACCTTTTGTAGAGAACAAATTTTGAAAAAAATTCAGATATAGAATTTTTTGCATAAAAGAGAGTTCAAAAATATTTTTTGAGAAATAAAATGGTTGATAGGAAAACAAAATCATTTTTCAAGCATACCAGAATTGAAAGTATACTAGAGTATGCTTGAATGAGAATAAGCACATTTTGAAAGTTTTAAAAATAYGGAAAAAATAACGGATATCTAGAGTATGCTGAAAATCATACATTTTGAGAAGTTTAAAAGACAGAGGAACTCATGATAAAATAATAGTTATCTAGAGTACACTGAAAACAAGCATGTTTCGCGGAATTTAAATTTCAGAGGAGTTCATTTGTAATTCTAATTAATAAAAAGGCCTACCYACTTTCAAATAATCCACAAGAAATATCCTTAGTAAAAAATCACAACAAACACACCCAAGTCATAACCTAAAAACCTATTTCACAACAACTTGACTTTATCGTTTAATCAGTTTTATAAGTAAAATCTTTCTTGCAAAAATAGATATCTCTGAGTTGAGATCATTTAGAAATTGAAATGAAATAATATAATATTACTTATAGAATAAATATATAAAATGCATTTGGTCAAAAAAGAATTTGGATAAAAATGATAGTTTTTGCAATCGATTTTCATAGAAATGGACAGCTTGTGGTATTTCGAACATTACTCTCAAAATACTCAGGGTTTCTGAATGAAATTGGTGGAAAAATAATATTGACACATGAAGGTTTAAGATCGGTTTAAGATCATGAAAATTCAAAAATTAAAATGGTTCGATTAAATCCAAGATTTGAAGAGAAATGCACACTCGTGTTTAATCGGCCAGATCGATCATACTGCAAAGATTAACTCATATCTTGAGGTTTACATGTGCAAAGTGGATGAAATTTGTACTACATTTTTCCTATGATCATTGGATATCTATCCATATGTCACAATAAAAATCCACCAAGTAACCAGGCTTTTATTATGAGTGCAAAGTGGAGGAAATTTGTGCTACATTTTTCCTATGATCCTTGGATTTCTATCCATATATCACAATAAAAATTCTACCAAGTAACCAGACTTTTATTATGAGTTTAAAATGAACAGGAATTCTAGTTCTGCCAGAACAAGCCCTAGGATAATTACTTAGGTTTAATCTGAAATACTCAATCCTAAATTCTCACAATGAAAACATCGTAATCATAAATTCTGAAAACATGCAAAATCCATGTATGTCACATGCATTACTACTAACCAGAAACAACTACATACATATAGTAATGCCATTCAAGCTTTATATGAAATAAATTCAATCTTAACATTACTAAGCTGAGAAATATAGTAAGGGAATAGTTAAATTGTTAAGCTTTTTGTCGTGAAAAGAGGATGGAATGAAAGTATTTGATAGTGTAGGCTTAATGGCTGAATGGTTAGTTTAAATGGAGTAGTATACGGCTGCTTTAGGAAGTGTAGAGCATAGCTAGTTTTGATTTACGTAGAGGTGAGAGTTACAGTCAGATTGTGCATTGAAATTAAGATCAAATCAAGTTAATTTTTAAGAGGACTTAGTGGATTTTTCAAGAGAAGAAAACCAGCTGAATGGAGAGCATTTTTTGGTTGTTTTCATGCAAAGAATTGAAGAAGAAAATTCTGGTTTTGCTGGGAAAATGACACCCAAATGGACAACTTGTCTCTTCCCTATGCCATCTACCTTTAAATCTTGACAAATCACCTGATTTGATGTTAAATTTCCCGRTGAAACTTCATGCTTTTGGACAGCAVATGTCCTKYAAGACAYCTYGATTTTCCTGGCAAAGCACCTCCAAAATATATATATACTTATATTTCAGGAATGAAATGCCCCATCCTTCATTGAACCTATATAATTTGACATAGAGAATAAGAGAAAGATAAAAGTTACTTCCCGTGCTTTGCACGTATAATATTTTTAATTTTCCTAACAATGTTTTTTAGTATTTTGATTGATAATTAGCAATCAATTATTTTATGTTATCTATTGGTGAACATTAAGCTAGGTAATAGCAACTGAAAATAATTATTATACCTAATAATGAGATTTTATTATATTTATAGAAAAGCATCATTTTTGAATAATATAAGATTGTCACCATATAGTTTCAAAGCAAATTAAGTCACTCATATTTTCTGTCCCAATGGTCTCTTCAAGTGGCTATAAATAGAGTGGTTGTATGTTTGCATCAATCACAAAAACATACCAATTCCCTTCTATTTTCATAGATGAAGGGAAAAGAATGATTTCAYCAACCAAATCATTACACAAACGTAGCTTACGCCAATATCGCAGCCATTCTCATATAGAAGTCGGAGGATCACTCTACCTCTTAGATGTGTCCAAGGCTTGTTGATACAAGCCAAACCCATATTGTTGATGTTGTTCTCGGTATCAAGACAAGAGTTCTTTTGCTTGTCCATGGCACTAGTGTAAAAGTTTCAATTTCAGCATAAGATCTTTTGGCTCTATATCCTTTTGGGTTTAATAGCCCAATAATCCCCTGTTCAACATCTATCCCACTTGTTCCTGGGGAGCCTTTGATGCCTTCCAATGATGATATGAACATTTCACCTGAAGTAATTGCAAAAATTTGATGTGAATTATCCAATAAATTTTTCTCATGCAAATGGAGAAAAAAAGGGAAACTATGGTAATGTAACATGAAGAAAAATCAGAATACCGAGTATATGATATGGAGTGTATAAAAAAATAATTGAAGTGTATGAATATAAATAAATTATTCACATGCTTTCGTTTCAAAATTTTCTAAGTTTTTTTTTTTAAAACAAGAATTGAGGGGGGTTAAAGGCACACCCCTATAACTAAATTCACACCCTGATTGAACTTGACAAAAACACATATTCATTTAAAGACACTCATTTCTCGATAATATTTCATGCAATTTTTTAATTCCTATAAAAGAAAAAATAGTTTACCTCTGTCCTTAAGGTTCYGTGTGTATATAGGTTTAATTTACTACCTGTCCTCCAAAGACTTCCAATGTAAACCACTTCCTTTAGACATGTTACTACCAGAACCTAAAAGACAATATTCTAGACCAAATGTAGATACAAATCTCAAAAATCTCTTCAAAAGATATATAGTAGGAGATCTTACAATAGGATTGGTAGGAGAACCTAGTGGCAAGTTTGATTACTATGTCACGTATGGAAGTTCTAAATCTACTACATCCTTGCCTACTTCCTCATCTTCTTTATCCCCTGAGACAGTCCAATAGCATGATCAAGAGTTTGTTGAACAAAAGCTTGCTGCCAATAAGCACCAAGATTAATCCAATAGGCTTTTAACATACCTAAGAATCCACTGAAGATCACAAAGGCCAAAACAAAATTTGTGGTTATAAGAGTGGCAAATTCAAAGAATCTGAGTTGCATTATCACTTTACCTTTAAAGAGATTTTTACAGTGAAATTTTTGAAAATAGATTTGTGTTATTTTTGATACCTTCTCGAAACTTACTCTATTTCTTTTACTCTTAATGTGGACAAATTTTTGCTTATCTCTAGATATGTGACAACGGTAGAGATCATCCTCGTCTTGACTTTCTTGATCCCAAGCACCAATGAAGCCCTTGCCTTCCTTGAACTTTGTATATTTCTTTGGCTTCATTACTTGATTTCCTTCCTTTGCATTTGGAAAACCRGCTGCAATATGTTCATCTCCCCAGCATTCAAAACATAATATTTGAAAAGAATTAGTATAAGGATTCTTCCTAAACTTGTTCTTTCTAAAGTTCCCTTTCCTAAAYGTTTTCCTAAATTTCCTCAAAATCTTGGCCATTTTCTTATCATTATCACTTTCCTCCTCCTCACTAGTGGAACCTTTGCTATCCTTTTCTTCTTGATCATTAAATCTCTTCAACTTCATCTCAAAATATTGGCCATTTTCTCATCATTATCACTAACATTCTCATCTTAGATTCTTTGACTTTGTTAGTACCTTCATGAGTCACCTSTAGCAATCTCAACATTTGATAAGCGAAATCACAACCATAAACCCTGTTGTACTCATTAGCATCTAAGGAACAACTAAGAATTTTCATGGCTTGGAAGTTTAAGGTCATCTTCTTATTGTCTACTTTATTGAACTCTTCCAAGATCTTAGGAATTCTATTTCCATCAACTTCCGTAGTGGGAACATAGGCTATTGATCAATATACTCCACAACTCAAACTTCACGGAAAAAATATAGATATTTTGAACCTTCCATGTAGGATAGGGACGTTCCATAGATTTTTTACTTCTTGGTGATTTAACCTGTAAATGAAGTACTAGGTTTGATACCAACTGAAATGCCTAAGGGGGGTAAATTAGGCCCTTAACAATAATTTGTATCCTCAATCGAAATAGGCTAACCAATCCAATCCCGAAATGTGATCAATATATAAATAATGAACAATATGAAACTAGCTATGATAAAAGTAATTTAAGGTAATATTAATAATAGATGAGATTTAAACAAGGTGAATACTTCAACTAAGCTTAGCATACAAACTCATTAATAAAAGAGGATTCAAATTAAACTATGAAAGCAATAGGAGAAAGTGATTTACTAGTTAGAATATGCAATAAAATGTAAAATGGATTTATAGCAGTCAACTTCACAAAGTCTATGTCCACTACATAGGATCCCCCTAGGATTTCAAACTTCCACTATCATGTGTAAATACAGACGGTTTACAATAATGGTTGGTATCACAAAGCCCATCCAATCTCAACACAGGAGAGGTGCACCTATCCTACGGTTTTACACAAATAACCTCTTAACAAAGCTTACAGATAATAAACAAACACTAGCTCACCTCAAAAGAATATTTTTACATTGATAGCACAAAATTCAATCCGTAATTTGGCAGACGTTACAACTTGAAGCTCCAATAAATTCTTTGAGGTAGTATGAGTGACTGAAATAAAGCTGAATAGATGAATCTTGTGGAACTCAAAAAGTTTGCTCAATAAATGATATTTTCAAGATCATATTTAATGTAGAGTATATGAAAAAGATAAATTAAGTTAAGCTCGATGGAAAAGTTATTTGTCGTGCTTTGCACAGAAAATATGTCTAATTTTGCTAAACAATATTATTTAATTTTTCTAAATAGAATATGGGAAGGTCTATTTCTAAACCTTTCAAATTTGACTGGTTGTTATTGGCCGATATATTGATTGGTATGCTAAAAAAATTCGATTGGTTTTTGTCAACCAAAATGAATAGTTCGGTTGCTAATTGACAACCACATTTGATARGCAATGTGTAGGTGTACATTAACCTTTTATATATAGCAAATAAAATACTTATTATGCTAGATAATAATGAAATTTTATATTATATATATAAGTGTATCATAATATTAGATTGTAGATAGGGTAGACACAAATTAATTGACTCATATCTTCTCTCCTAATGGTGTCTTCAAAACTCTATAATAGAGTTGTTGTATATTTATTTCAATCACAGCAATATACAAATTTCCTTATATTTTCATAGACGAATTCATAAAAGAATGACTTCAACTGCCCCATCATTGCTAAAATTCTTAGTTGTGCCCAACGGTTATTTGATATTAAAAAGAAGTTGGGGCATCATCATACAAGCCAAAATATTGAATAACTATGGATATACCTAGACATAGGCAAAGGAATTCGTGTCCTTGTCAAGAATTAGTTTTACTAGTAACAATAGTTGTTCAATAGTTTGGTCAAAATGACATGTTTCAACTTTTTTAAAGATCAAATATCCATTGGGCACACCTAGGTATTCATGAACGAAGCATGTTCGGTATAAGGAATTTTGGGCTGCAAATTTTTCGAAAATTTCACTTGGGATTTTTTTTCTATTGGTAGTACTGGGTTAATGCTCATATGAGACACGGATAGTTCATCAATTAGACGTGAAAAATGTCAAATTAAAATATTTTTCGGAAAAGGGGGTTTACATTACATAGACCATGAAACAAATTTTCATCAGTTTTGGAAGCAATCAATCATAACASAAAACTAAAACTGTTCCTGAAAAAGAAAATAGAAAACTAAAATGTAAAAAAGGCCACTGTATGCTTTGACACCTGGACATGGTCCCATGGATGTAGGCTTTGTATGCTGAACCTTGTTAAATATTGTGTTCACTGATTAATTTTCTGTCTATTTCTATTTACTTCATTTACCATGGATAAGCTAAATTTATTAGTTGGTAAATAAGAATTAACGAGAATAATAATTTTTTGTATGACTATAATCAACCTTACAATGAGAAGGCTTGAGATTTTATTTCGCAATTAGATCCTTCCAGTAGGTTGATTTTGTTATAAGATTAAGCCACCGTGTTTTGTTGCTTGATTTATTTTGGATTTTRGTCAATGTGCCCACAACGATTTTGATTGTCGTAACACAGGAATACACTTAGTAATAGAACTTGTCTYTTTTTCTAAATATGGATGTTTATCGTGTTTTTGGTGAGGGTGGATCAACTCTTAATCCATGAATGCTTGATGATAATAACTATTCTATGTTAAAGATTAGAATGAGAACATTCTTAAAAGCCCTTGATGAACGGGTTTGGATATTTGTAGTTAATAGAATAGTCTGCCACAAGAGACTAAAGATGACAAAAACACCATAATACCTATTGAGGAATGGACTGGTGCTAAACTAGATATGGCCAATTGGAATTCTAAACCAATGCATGCCATATTCAATGCTATTTCTTTGAAACAAATGAAGGRTATTACCAATTGTGATATTGCTAAAGATGCTTGGGATAAGTTGGAAACAAAAAATGAAGGAAAARAACAAGTGTAAAAGTCAAGACTTAGAAGTCTCAGTATTGAGTTTGAAAATATGTCAATGACTGATGATGAGTCAATATTTGATTTCTATCCCAAATTATGTGATGTTTCAAATGAATGATATCCACTTAGTGAAACTCACAAAAATACAAAACTTGTTAGGAAGGTGCTATGTTCACTTGCTAAAAAATTTAAATCTAAAGTTACCTCCATTGAAGAGTGCAGAGATATTGACGAGTTGGATCTAGATGAGCTGATTGGGCCATTGCAAACTCATGAACAAAGTTTGAGAAGGCGGTGCAAAGAAAAGAACACTAAGAGTGTCAATGTATTGCATTGACACATAAGCTAGGTGAAGGAGGGCTTGAGTCGATTAATCTGGAGAATTTAGATGAAGAAACAATGGCACTCCTAACCAAGACATACAACAAGTTCCTAAGGAGAAATTTGATGAAGAATGATTCTTCAAGCAAATCTCAAAACCTATTTCCTCAAGCATTTGACAGCCAAGTAAAAGCCAAGTTCTCCCTCCAAAACCGCTAATGCTTGTTTGACACATGGATAGTTCATCAATTAGACGTGAAAAATGCCAATTTACAATATTTTGCTAAAAAGGGGATTTACATTAGATAGACCACCAAACACATTTTCATCAATTTWGGAAACAATCAATCATAATAGAAAACTAAAAATGTTTTTGAAAGCGATAATAGAAAACTAAAATGTAAAGAAGGCGCAGCCGAGCTAAATGTATATAAGACGCAGCATAAAAGCTAACATAACCCATCATGTGACAAATACATGACCAGCTTTGAGGGCATTTCGGTAAAGAATTTCATAAGAATTTTATCCAAGTGGATGGATAATATAAGAGAGATGAATGAAGATCATACTAAAGAAATGTTCACTTTATACGAGAAATAATATGTGCATAATTTCCAACTATTTTATCTGCATTTCAAGTTACCACCCAATACATCTTTTATTCTTCAAAGCATAACTAAACTAATAACATTAACTCAGGTCTGGTTATAGGTATAGAAGAGAAAGTTTTGCTTAATGTTCCTAAGTTGAAAGTAGTTTTCCAATGATATCACATCTTTCATGGTTTTTGATGTAAAAGACGATATCACCAGAGTTTCCACTAATCTCTCTATACTAAATGATTTTGTTCRCTGTATGATCAATATAGATAGAGGAATTTCTAGTTTCATTTCCATGTCCGTTTTGGCACAATATGTGTGCTTCATAAAAATTTCAAAAGTTTCACTTRAAGTTTTTTAAAGTAATACTAGCTTCATGCCCATTCATTGCACAAATAGTTTATCAATTAGATGTCAAGAATGAAAATTTCCACCAAGTACATGTTTGACAAATTTAGAAACAGCCACTCAAATAAACAAAACTAAAAATCCTTCCCAAATYAAAAGTGAAAGACAAACAAAACYTAGTTCCAAAAACCTTCCAGACATTAAATCATATGGACTTCAGCAAAAACTTTAATGTTCGTAATAGACGTCCCATGCTTCCTTGACCAACTCAAACTAATATAACAGAGCACCTATGTTATAAGAATTTTTGGAAAAATTAATAGTAGCAGCCCCTTGATTCATCGGAATAGAATTGGGAGAATGCATCACACCCACAGCCCTTTGTTTCATCGAAATAGAACTAGGAGACTGCATCACATCCATAGCCTGTAGATTCATCGGAATAGAACCGAGAGATTGCATCACACGCATTGATTCATTGGAATATTTATGAAAAATAATTGTAGCACTTTTCTTCTAACATTATGGGAGATTTAATTTGATTCCTCAAGATAAGTATTCTACTAACATGGAGATCCAAAGAAGATCCACTCCATAAGGTGATAAAGAATAGACTAGTTCACATGAAAGATACTATCAAGAAAAGACTTACTTGTGGGACTAAAAATTCTACAAATTTACAGAATGCAAATCCCTTCCATTTGTTGTGTCATACGAATACAATGTGGATAGTGTTTACAATTTGAGAACATGTCCAATAGAATTTCTTGCTCTAATGGAGACCACCATAACCACTTAGTTATCGACATTTAAAATATTTTTGTAATAGCAGACCATACATCTAATTGCAGGCAGGACAAGAATATGCCAATTTGCAAAAAATGAAAGATTTACATACATCATGTGTGGTTACTGATCCTCCTGGTCAAGGTTGGGCTGGATATATGGGAGTGCTTCCCAACATAATAAAACCTGAGCATGCACATCCTCTAAGCAGTGATGATATATCTATTGTTTGATGAAATAGATTTGTTTCACGAAAGTGTTGCCAATGAAGCTTTATCTCTTGCTTATGAAGATAATAAGCATTAATTTTCTCTCAACCCATTCTCCTTTTCTTGATAGGGATATTTGTTGTATTAGATATAGAGACAAGAATGTAAAAATATAACTCTCTGTTAACCCACAAAATATAGCTTGAGGGTTTTATGCCTGCAACATGGAATTACAAAAAAGAAAGATATCTTGCACACAAGGGAACAATATCATTTGTCAAGAATTTCGCTGTTAAAAATGATACCTTTCAACATTTCTTGTTAGCAGAAATAGGGCATGTGGTTTGGACATGAAGTAATATCATTTACAATATTTGGAACCTCATTTATACTACTCATAATGGCATAACAATTAATACAATTTTGTAATTTTAATTACGAATTACCATCCCCAAGGAGATTTGGTGTCATAAGATAATAGTTAAACAATAACGATTTAATTTTAGGCTTCTTACAAATTCCTATTTTTTTATGATTGTTTTGAATACTTTGAAATGTTAAATTATACCTCATAATGGTTTAAAATTACTTTTTCTTAAATTGTCCCCAAGAGAATTGAACTACAATTCAATTAAAAAAAAAAAAAGGTCTCTAAAACAGCATTGAAACTAGTACAAACTTAAAGACCTACAAAGTTTCAATGAAAATTCAAGGGGTAAATTCATAATTTACTCTAGACGCCATAATAGTGAGAGAGACTAGGCCCTGGACTCTGATTCTGATGCCAAAATGGATTTTCTTGGAAACCATTTTATCCCTGACAGTAGAGGTAAGGAAGAGAATTATATAGTCTTAAAGGAAGAACATACACAACATCGTCAAGAAGATGATATCACCGGAGCTTCTATTGTTCTCTGTATCTTAAAGGATCYTTTGGTCGTGCATGACCAATATAGTCAGAGGATTTTTAGTTTCATTTCCATGTCCATTATGGCACATATTGCTCAAAAAAAATTCAATAGTTCTCTTCAAGTTTTTTTAAAGTAATGCTTGCTTCATGCTCGTTCATTGCATGAATAGTTCATCAATTCGATGTCAAAAATGTAAATTTACATTACATATTCCACCAAATACATTTTTGACATATTTAGAATCAGCCACTAAAATAAAAAAACTGAAAATGTTTCCCAAATGGAAAGTGAAATGCAAACAAAAAACAGCTCCAACAACCTTCTAGAGATTAATTCTTATGGACTTACTTCACCGAAAGCCTTAACATGGGTAATAGACATCCCATTCTTCCTTGTCCAACTCAAACTAGTATAACGAACCACCTATATTATAAGAACTTTTATGAAAAATTAATAATAGGAGCCCCTTGATTCATCTAATAAAACTGGAACAATGCATCACACCTATAACCCTTTGTTTCATTGAAATAGAATTAGGAGAAGGCATTACACACAGAGCCTGTAGATTCATCGGAATAGAACCGAGTAGTTGAATAAAATGCATAGCCTATTGATTCATCAGAATATTTATGAAAAAAATAATTGTAGCACTTTTATTTTAACATTTTATATGACAGATTTATTTTCATTCCTCATGATAAGTATTCTACTAACACGGATGTTCAAAGAAGATCCACCGTATAAGGGGATAAAGAAGAGACTACTTCACATGGGAGATACTATCGAGAAAAGAAAGACTTGTGGGAGAAAATTCTATGAATTTACAGAAACAAATGCCTTCCATTTCCTATGTCATACGAATACCATGTGGACAATGTTTGTTCTTTGAGAACATGTCCAGTAGAATTTCTTGCTCTAATGGAAATCACCACAACCACTTTGTTATCGACATTTAAAACATTTTTGTAATATCAGATAATACATCTAATTGTAGCTTGCAGTTGTAAAATTCCTGGACAAGAATATGGCAATTTCAGAAAAATGAAAGGGCTACATACATTGTGTGCAGTTACTGATCCTCCTGTTCAAGGTTGGGCTGGCTAGGGGACTGCTTCACAACATAATGAAACCTGAGCATGCACGTCCTCTAAGCAGTGATGGTATATCTATTGTCCGATTAAGTAGATCTGTTCAAGCAAAAGTCCACTATATAGCATTGATACAGTGGTCCAATGAAGCTTTATCTCTTGCTTATGAAGATAATAAGCATTAATTTTCTCTCAACCTATTCCCTTTTCTTGATGGGGATATTTGCTTTGTATTTGATATAGACACAAGAATGTGAAATGATAACATTCCATTAACCCACAAAAAAATATAGCTTGAGGGTTTTATGCTTGCAACACGGGATTAGAAAAAAGAAAGATATTTTTCACACAAGGGAACAATATCATTTGTCATGAATTTTGTTATTAAAAATGAAACCTTTTAACATTTTTTGTTAGTAGAAATAGGGCATGTGGTTCACACATGAAGTAATATCATTTACAATATTTGGAGGTATTACTCATTATTGCATAACAATTAATACAGTTGTGTAATTTTACTTACAAATTACTGTTCTCGGTGAGATTTGGTGTCATAAGATTATAGTTAAATAATGACGGTTTAATTTTAGGCTTCTTGCGAATTCCTACTTTCTTATGGTTGTTTGAATACTAGGAAATGTTAAATTCTACCTCATAATAGTTTAAAGTTACTTTTTCTTTTGATAAATTGTCACCAAAAGAATTGAACTACAATTCAATCAGAAAAAAGTCTTTAAAACAGCATTGAAACTAGTGCAAACTTAAAGACCTACAAAGTTTCYATGAAAATTCAAGGGGTAAATTCATAATTTACTCTAGATGCCATAATAGTGAGAGAGGCTAGGCCCTGGAGTCTGATTTTGAAGCTGACATGGATTTTCATGGAAGCCATTTTATCCTTGACAGTAGAGGTAAGTAGGAGAATTATAGAATCTTAAAGGGGAAGAACATAGAAATTCAAAAAAAAAAAGAAAAAGAAAGAAAGAAAAGAAGAAGTCTCCTACATATTCTATAGTTGTGGTCAGAAAGAAAGAAAAGAACAAGTCTCCTACCTATTCTATAGTTGTGATCAACGAAAGAAAAGAAGAAGTCTCCTACCTTTTCTATAGTTGTGGTTAGGAAGAAAGAAAAGAAGAAGTCTCCTACCTATTCTATAATTGTGGTCAGAAAGAAAGAAAAGAAGAAGTCTCCTACCTATTCTATAGTTGTGGTCAACTTATATCATRAAGACTTAAGCTGAAGACTTGGAAGACATCAAGGTACCTTACCTCCTACCTAAGCCTACACTTACCCTACGCCAAGCCACTTCCTCATGCTATTCTCAAGCTTCATTTGCGTCTTCAAGGCTGAGTAAAGGTATGTCTATCCGTCTCCTCAAGTCCTAAATCTTCTTCTAAAGAGATTGCACATTCCTTATTGCAAATCTAGAGTCTTGTCTTTAGGCTTTCTTTCCCTTTGATTGAGTTTTGTTCCTACTGCCGAGACATTACAGCTTATACCTCTCTTTATTCACTTCATTTTATGGTTTGAAAGTAATCTAATCCTATTGGTTATTAATCCATACAAGGCAATCCATCAAACCAAGTTTGAATCAGCAACAATTGAGAGAGAATGATCACAAAGAGGGCATACACGGGAGGTTTTTATTGTATTTCACTAACCTAACAAGTTCGTGTGTTGAAGTTTTTTGTGATAATGTCTAGGTCACTTAGTCCAAGGCATGAAAAAAGCAGCGAGCCATTGCCACCCTATTTATTCACCATGCTCAAGCACATGGAAGACAACTTGGCAACCTTGGCCACAAGGATGGAGGCGCTTGAAGCTAGGACCCCTCCACCAGTCCATGTGCCAACCATAGGCCAAGTCCTTGGCACCAATTTTGATATCGGTGGCCCTAGCCATGATCGCCCAAGGCCCCCATTGCCAGACCAGCAAGCTGCCTACCAAGCTTTTAGATAGGCGTCTAGGGCGTCTAAGGGCCATGTTGAACCACATGCCAAAGTGCCGTACCAAGGAGCTGGTCCTTTTGTGCATAAGGAAGTTCATTCAAACCATCAATCACCTCGCTTTAGAGATCCTTACGATCACAATGCTTTTGATGCTTTTTAGGGTTACCAAGGAGATAACATGGAAGAG
>MEJB01000035.1:335353-357541 GCA_001752375.1 Rhazya stricta
TGTGGTCAACTTATATCATCAAGACTTAAGTTGAAGACTTGGAAGACATCAAGGTACCCTACATCCTACCTAAGCCACTCCCTCATGCTATTCTTAAGCTTCATTGATGACTTCAAGGCTGAGTAAAGGTACGTCTATCCATCTCCTCAAGTCCTAAATCTTTTTCTAAAGTCTTGATTGTACATTCCTTATTACAAATCTAGAGTCTTGTCTTTAGTCTTTCTTTCCTGTTGATTGCCTGTMGATTGAGTCTTGTTCCTACTGCCAAAACATTACAGCTTAAACCTCTCTTTATTCACTTCATTTTGTGATTTGAAAGTAATCTAATCCTATTAGTTATTAATCCATACAAGGCAATCCATAAAACCAAGTTTGAATCAGCAACAATTGAGAGAGAATGATCACAAAGAGGGCATACACGGGAGGTTTTTATTGTGTTTCACTAACCTAACAAGTTCGTGTGTTGAAGTTTGTTGTGATAATGTCTAGGACACTGAGTCCAAGGCGTGAAGAAAGCAGCGAGCCATTGCGACCCTATTTGTTCACCATGCTCAAGTGCATGGACGACAACTTGGCAACCTTGGCTGCAAGGATGGAGGCGCTTGAAGCTAGGACCCCTCCACCAGTCCATGTGCCAACCGTACGCCAAGTCCTTGGCACCAATTTTGATATAGGTGGCCCTAGCCATGATCATCCAAGGCCCCCATTGCCAGACCAGCAGGCTGCCTACCAAGCTTCTAGAGAGGCGTCTAGGGCGTCTAAGGGCCATGTTGATCCACATGCCCAATTGCCCTACAAAGGAGCTGGTCCTTTTGTGCATAAGGAAGTCCATTCAAACCATCAATCACCTTGCTTTACAGCTTCTTATGATCACAARGCMTTTGATGCTTTTCAGGGTTACCAAGGAGATGACATGGAAGATGATTGGAGACCTGAGCCACAAACACGTTTCCAACCAAGAAAGGGATGTGAGGTTGAGCAAGATGGTCTAGGAAGTGTCAAGGTGAAGATCCCAACATTTGAGGGCAAGTGTGATCCAAACGCATACATGAAGTGGGAAACTAAGATAGAGCAGATTTAGATGTGCCACAACTTCCCCGAGCATAGGAAGGTTCAATTGGCAGCCCTTGAGTTTAGTGGTTATGCCTTGATTTGGTGGGACAATCTCATCAAAGAGAGGAGGAGAACCCTAGGTCCGGCTATCAACACTCGGGAGCAAATGAAGGCACTAATAAGAGCTAGATATGTCCCTCAACATTACACTAGAGAGCTGCGCCAAAGGCTTGAAAACATAAGATAAGGAAGCATGACAGCTGAGGAGACATATAATGCAATGCAAGTGGCCATGGTGAGGGACATTGTGAGGGAAGATGAAGAAACCACTATGGTATCTTAGTGTCTCGAATTCTTATTTGGCTAACGAAGTTGACTTATATCCCTATGAGTCTATGACAAAATTGCTCCATTTGGCGGTCAAAGTTGAGAGGAAGACTAAAGCAAGGAGCCAAGGGAGCAAGGGAGGTCAAAACAACTTGTTACCATGGAAGAACCAAGGCAACCGASYCRGAGAYGCGCCTAGCGCCAAGGGAAGTGGCRAAGGGAGKCAAGGTGGGCTGAGGCACAGTGYGCCACCCAARGCCAGCCCCACATCTTCCAAGACYCCCATGCCATCTTCCACACAACCCAAAGGMAGTACTCCTAACCCTARCTCTTCTAGGACTAGAGATATTGTTTGCTTTAAATGTCAAGGTAGAGGTCATTATGCTAGGAATTGTGTGAATACTAGGACCTTAATTATCAATCGTTTAGGCCAATATGAGAGTGAGAGTGATAAGGATGAAGATGACATTGTTGATGAAAATGTTGCAATGGAACATGATATGCGTGACAGTGACGAAGGCATTGAGTATGAACATGGTGAGTCTTTAATTTGCAAGAGAACTTTGCATGTCCAACCAGCCCCTTGTGAGGATAATCAATGGGAAAACCTATTTCATACTAGATGCTTAGTCAAAGGACCATGATCATTGATGGTGGTAGTTGTTGCAATATTGCTAGCAGTGAGCTTATTTCTAAATTGTAATTATCTACATTTTATCACCCTAAGCCATATAAGTTGCATTGCATGAATGATTGTGGTGAGCTAAAGGTTAATAGGCAAGCTAAGGTTACAATTACACCTGGTCATTATGAGGATATTGTTTTATGTGATGTTGTACCCATGCAGCATGCCATATACTTTTGGGTAGACGTTGGCAATATGATAGGAGAGTTGTACATGATGGGTTTAGCAATAGGTATTCTTTCACTTTTAATGGGCAGAAAATTATATTTAAACCTATGACCCCTATGCAGATTGTGGAAGTCTATGAGAAGAAGAGGACGGAGGATGAGGCAAGAGAGCAAGCAAGGAGAGCCACAGCGCCCGCGCCAAAGGCACCAGCGCCAATGGGACTGGCCACATCCAAGGCAGCGCCAAGGGGATCAGCCACAACACATAGAGCTATGGCACCTACGTAAGAGCCTCTATCTCTAGCCAGGCCTAAACCACCTTCTAGTGTCCTTCTAGTTACCAAGAGAGACCATGCAGATAAACAGGTGGAGTTCATCAAGGAGTTGCATGCTAGGACAAGGGAGAGGTTGCTGGCCAATGGACAGCAAGTGACGGCTAAGGCTAACAAAGGAACAAGATGGACTGTTTTCTAGCCCGGAGACCTCGTGTGGGTGCATTAGAGGATGGAACGCTTCCCCGAAAGGCACAAGTCCGAGCTGGCACCTAGAGGAGATGGTCCTTTCAAGATCAAGAGGAGAGTTGGAGATAATACCTATGTGTTAGAGCTACCCAAAGACTATGGAGTTAGTGCCACATTCATTGTGGGTGACCTTACTCTCTTTGAAGGAGGAGACTTAGACAAAGATGACTCGAGGTTGAGTCCTTTCCAAGAAGGGGAGGATGATGAGGGAACACTCACCACACCACCTATGGTGCCTACATTTGATGACCCCATGACTAGAGCTAGGGCTAAGAAGATCCAACAATTCATTTACCCCGTGGGCCAAAAGAAGACAGCCTAAGATCGGTGGTCCATGTCTTCCGCCTCTTTTCTTCGTGGGTCAAGAGAAGATAGGCCCTCATTCTGGACTCTTTTCTTCGTGGGCCAAGAGAAGATAGTCCCTCGTTCTAGACTCTTTTCTTTGCGGGCCAAGAGAAGATATGTTTTCTAGCTTATTTTATATTTCATGCATTAGTTCCTTCATAGCAAGGGACTCTAGTCGGATCTAGAGTTTGAAGACAAGTGAACCACCTAGGTATAAAAGGGCTTCCTTGTCTTCACTTTGAGGTAGATTTTCGTGGGTTGAAGAACACAAAGAAAACACTGTTTTCCTTTTGGTTGAATGCATCAAATTTCCTTGAGAGATTTTAGAGTCAGTGTGTTGATTGGCTTAAGTTTCTTATGTAAATCTTCAAGGATGGGCTAGGCAAGCTTCATAAGTTATCCTCCTTGTGCTCAGTCCATATACCATGGGTAAGGTGAAAAGGAATGATGTATATCTTGATCCGATGAGTCAAGAGGTTGTTGCCTTGTTGTTCCCGTTTTGCTTTCAATTTATCCTTCTATGTGATTCCCTCCCTTGTCGACTTTTCTAACATCTTTCGATTATTTCTTTTTTTGTGTTTAGATCCAAGATTTGGCTAATTCCCCACATCAGAACTTTCGCATGCAAACCAGCCCCTTGTGAGGATAACTCAAAGGCGGAAACCTATTTCATACTAGAGCTTAGTCAAGGACCATGATCATTGATGGTGGTAGTTGTTGCAATATTGCTAGCAGTGAGCTTATTTCTAAATTGTAATTATCTACATTTTATCACCCTAAGCCATATAAGTTGCATTGCGTGAATGATTGTGGTGAGCTAAAGGTTAATAGGCAAGCTAAGGTTACAATTACACCTGGTCATTATGAGGATATTGTTTTATGTGATGTTGTACCCATGCAAGCATGCCATATACTTTTGGGTAGACGTTGGCAATATGATAYGAGAGTTGTACATGATGGGTTTAGCAATAGGTATTTTTTCACTTTTAATGGGCAGAAAATTGTGTTTAAGCCTATGGCCCCTATGCAGATTGTGGAAGTCTATGAGAAGAAGAGGAAGGAGGATGAGGCAAGAGAGCAAGCAAGGAGAGCCACGGCACCCACGCGAAAAGCACCGGCGCCAGTGGGGCAGGCCACATCCAAGGCAGCGCCAASGGGGTCAGCCACAACACCTAGAGCTAAGGCGCCTAAAGATGAGCCTCTATCTCTAGCTAGGCCTACACCACCTTCTAGTGTCATCCTAGCTACCAAGAGAGACCTTGTGGGTGACTACTTACCCTTAGACTCTTCACTTATGGTCTTGTGCAAGAGATTACTTAAGGCTAGTAAGGAAACTATGCCTACCCTACCCCTATCTATCCAAGCCATCCTTAGGAATTTTAGTGATGTGTTCCCTGATGAGATACCCCATGGCCTTCCACCTATGAGCGTATTATCCTTCATTATGGGAAGCTATCATCAATTAAATTGTGTAAAACATTCCATCAACTACAGGCCAGCCGATACTTTTAGCCTCAAAACAAAAAGGAACTTCAGCTACAGGCCAACTGATATATATTTTTAGCCCAAAAGAAACATGGAAAACTCAGGCTACGAGTCAACCAATTCTTCATTAGGGCAGATCACTTGCAGTGGTTCAACATTGATCACCTCCACATCTTGATCTGCAACCTCAGCCATATGACTAGGCATATCTTCAACAGAATTTGGACTTTCATAACAATGTTAGGAGCAACAACAACTTTGATAGCTTCTCTCACAATATTCATTACTTCATCCTGAACAAAGTTAAAAGGGTTTCACGTAACGAGCCATCCGCACCTCAACCACATCATCACTAGGTCCATAGTTAAAAGTAGGAGTTGACATCTCACTTACAACCTGAATAGCCGAAGCTGGCTCAACTACTGCCTCACTAACTTGTTCTTTCCTAGATTCCTTGATCACCTCGCCACAAGGTTGACTAGCTGACACGTTCACAACCACTTCTGTTTATTTTTCTCTATCTCCATACACATATTATTCTTGAAGGCTTATTAATGATACCACTGGAGGGGTAACTAGAAAAGCTAGAAAGGAATTCTAAGCTTTCTACTGTTGAAGTTAAATGGAACTTCAAGATAAGCAGGATGTATGATTCCTACTAACAGTGGTCAGGCTACTTTTAGCGGCTCTCCCTGGCCTATTTTCGCCTCTATCTTGCCTTTAAAGATAACTCTCGCTTATCTATAGTATCAAAGAGCTGCTTACAGACCACAACAAGGATCTCAAGAACTGAATATTCAGATGAATACTCAAAGAASGAACAGTATGATAGAGATTAAAGAGTTTCAAGAGAAGAAGTGTTTAGCAAACGGATGTGGAGATTAGCCACAAAGCTCGGATCTAGACACAAACACAAACAAGAAAACAATGGAAGATGTTAGAGAAAGTCGGCAATGGAGAAATCAGAATAAAAGGATAATTGAAAGAAAACTGGAACCAACAAGGCAACAATCCTTGATCTCTTGAGATCAAGAGTCGAATACCAATGAGGGTTCAACCTTCTTCCCTTTACAACCTTACACAATGGTCATGGCAGCCATGCACAAGGAGGATACTTAATGAAGCTTGCTAGCACCAATCCCTTGAAGAATTAACACACACAAGACAACTTAAGCCAAATCAACAACAATGCACTCTAAATCTCTCAAGGAAGTTTGATGCATTCAACCAAAAGGAAAACAATGTTTTCTTTGTGTTCTTCAACAAAACGAAATCTACCTCAAAGTGAAGACAAGGAAGCCCTTTATACCTAGGTGGTCTACTTGTCTTCAAACTCTAGATCTGACTTACCTAAGTGGTTTACTTGTCTTCAAACTCTAGATCCAACTAGTGTCCCTTGCTATAAAGGAACTAATGCATGAAATATAAAATAAACTAGAAAACCGTGTCTTAAAAAAAATCCATTACATATCCCAAACGAATCCTCAAACATCCTTGGGGTTTCTTGTGCTCCTATGGCCACCATGCTCAACAAATGAGGCTTAGGAAGATCCTCCAACATAGCTAGCTCCTTGGACAAGTAGTATGCAACTACCTTGTCCAACTCTTGTTGGATCTTCTTAGCCCTAGCTCTAGTCATGGGGCCATCAAATGTAGGCACCATAGGTGGTGTGGTGAGTGGTCCCTCATCACAAACCATACTTGTATTTCACAATATAAGATATTACAACTTTAGATTCAAGTCTATCTGAAATCAAAAACTCAATTTCAGTCTCAAGTCTAGTCTACCTGAAAATGTTACAAGTGAGCCCTTATATAGAGGACGGACTTCAAATTTTCATCAGCTAGAATGAAGTAAAAGAAAAAATCACACWAAAGTAGCTTGATATCSTTGATTGTGGTGTGATAGTGCTTCTCTGCATCTTTGAACGCATTAGCATTACCACAATAATATTTTTCTTCGTTGATCTTCTCAAGTAAAATAGCACCCCAATGTTCATCACTTGCATCTATTTGTAAGATCCTGCACCTGTGGTTGGAATCTTCAGAGGCATTGGCTGCTTACTTTAAGGCTTTGATAGGCTTTGCTTTGTGCTGTTCCCCAAGTGGGGAAATTTTTCTTTGAGAGTTTGGATAGTTGGCTTGGGTAAGCAGTTCCTCATGATCTAGCTCATCCTTACTGAAGAGAAGGATATCATCAATGTTTACCAGAGCAGTAGATAGAATTGGCTGAAAAAATTTTCTCATTGTTTCTTAAAAACAGATGGAGCAATCTTTAAAGCAAATGGCATGACTGTTCATTGGTACTGAGCATTAGGAATACAAAAATCTATTTTGTAACATTCTTCAGGAATAATTCTTAATTGCCAAAACCTGCTTTTAAATCAAAATTTGAGAAAATCTTTGCTCCTTGTAAATGTATAAAAAGATTTTGTATTCTAGGCAAGGGAAATTTGTCATCATGCAAAAATTGATTTAAATGTTTATAATCTATGACTAGTCCCTTTTTTCCTCTAATCTCCTCACTTCTCTTGTTCACATAAAAGGCTTGACATGCCCAACTTGATTTAGTTGGTTCTATCAAGTTTTGTTTTAAAAGCTCCTCACATTCAGCTCTTGTTAATTTTAGATCATCAGGTGTCAAACCGATGCAAGAACCAATGTAGCAAGAAGAATGAGATATAGATGAACCAAGGAACATAAAACTAAGATTTGCATTTTCTGATTTTTTTACTTTTTCATTTTTTACTCTATTTTTTTGCTCGACTTTTTTATACTAGAATAAACGTCCACAAGATTCAAAGAAACAAATAAAAACGAAGAAGGACCACAAATTTAAGCTCCAAGAAATAGGAATCTAGCAAAGAACAAGATCAAGATAGTATCTTTAATAAGATTATGATCAAGAAAGAAGGATTTCAGTCCAATATCCCAATAAAGATACAATTTTCCCCAAGATATTGGCCAAGAAAAAAAGTTCAGCAATTTTTATTCAAGTCAACACTAGAGATTTAAGATTTTCAAGAATTTAGATCAAGAATCAATAAAGATAGAGAATTCTCCAAGAGAAAGTTTCGGCCAGTACATAATATGGGTCAAAGATTCAAGACTTTTAAACGAAATGTAGCAATAGCTCAACAAAATCAAAGAGTCTTTCTCTGATGAGAAAGTAAAAGCCATTAGGGAGTGGCCTACCCCTAAATCTATAACTGAGGTGAGAAGTTTCCAAGCAGCTCCCTTGATGGAAGTTGTAAAGAAGTCGGTAGGATGTAAGTGGGAAAGGAGCAATACGCTTAAGGACAAGCTTAGCCAAGCACCTCTTCTTACCCTGCCAAATTTTGACCAAGCATTTGAGGTTGAGTGTGATTCTAGTGGGGTTGGAATTGGAGGGGTCTTATACCAAAACCAAAAGCCTATTGCCTGCCTTTTTAACTCTTGATCATTGGCAACATTACCTTTTACAGAAGAGTTTGTCAATCACTCAAACTATGAGACCATGAAGCATCTCAAGGGGCAACAAAAGTTAAAAAAAGGAATGCAAGGTGGGTGGAGTACATAGAGACATTTCCATATGTCATTCAGTACAAGAAGTGTAAGGAGAATGTCGTGGTTGATGCACTATCCCAGAGGTATGCTCTCTTATCCTTCTTAATGCTGAGTTGCTTGCATTTGAATTCATGAAAGATTTGTATGTAAAGGATGAAGATTTTGGTGAAATCTTTGATGCTTGTGGTAAGAGCTCCAAGGTACGTTCTACTTGCATGGTTGATTTTTGCTTAAGGAAGGTAGATTATGTGAGTCTAAGTGTTGATTAAGAGATATTTTTGTTAAACCACTTTGGTATTGCCAAAAGAGCTAGACATATTGCATGAGCATTTTTATTCGCCAAAAATGAGGAGGGATGTCGAGAGGTATTGTAACCAATGCATTGCATGTAAGAGAGCTAAATCTAAGGTCTTATCTCAAGGACAATTACACTCCCTTGATTTATCTATCGACTTTATTATAGGTTTGCTAAAGACTAAAGGGGAAAATGAGTCTATTTTTGTGATAGTTGACACAACATTTGAGGATGATTGCCCTTCATTGAATTTTCTTACAATAAAACTACACACTCTACTTCTTCTTGTTCTCCTTTTGAAATTGTGTATGGATTTAACCCATTAACTCTCTTGGAATTGATTCCTTTACCTATAGATGAACATGCTAGCCTAGATGGGAAGAAGAAGGTGGAAATAGTGAAATCACTCCATGAGAAGATCAAGGCAAATAAAGAAAGGAAGAGTGAACTTGTGGCTTCTAAAAGAACTCAAGGAAGAAGGAAAGTGTCGCTTGATCCCAGTGACTTAGTTAGCATGCACTTAAGGAAAGAAAGGTTCCCCAAGCAATGCAAGTTAATGCTTGATCCTAGAGGAGATGGCCCACTCAAAGTCTTTGATTCGCAACAATGCCTACAAAATTGATCTTCCATGTGAGAGTATAATGTTAGTCTTACATTCAGTGTACGTGACTTATCTCCTTTTGATGTAAATGAAAATGATTCGTGGACAAATCAAGCTACCAAAGGGGGAGATGATAGCAATCAAGTAGGAAAACAAGATGCCAACTATAGAGGACCATTAGCAAGAGCACAAGCAAAGAAGCTTCAAGAGGAGGTTTAAGTCTTCTTTCAAAGAAATCTCATCTAATTGTTTTATACACTTTGTCAAATTTCAAAGGGAGTTTCTATGCATAAAAAATTAAAAAGGAGAACTCGTAAGCCTTAGAAGTGAAATGAAGTTTGTTGCTGCAAGTCTTTTGGTTCAAGGGCATTTTTGGTGACCTTATATAAGTCAAATAAAGAGAAGGCCTTCTAGACTTTGTACAAGACATTTCAAGTTCTCTAAGTTAGTAGTTTTTCAACTGAAATTGAGCATATTCTACCCACCTACGTGTTGCCTAAAATTAATGTTTCTGGCGTCATCCTAGTTTTGACATTGTTCCAGAAAAGGATCATAACTTACGTCCTAGATATCCAACGGAGATGACTCAAGATTCCTGAAGGCTGTAAGACAAAAATTTGACGAAGACCTAAACAGGCTGAGAAGTTGACACTTTGCTTTTACCATTAGTGATGTAAGACTATATTCTCTCATCCTCATTTGGAGGATAGCCAAACGAGATGGATATAAAAAGCTTATTGAAGAAGCAAATGAAACTTGGAGAGTTGAGAGTATTTCGTAGTCTCTTTCATAGACTATTCAAAGGATAGTCCATCCTTGAATCTTGACTTTGATGTGGGGATTAGCCATAAAGCTCGGATCTAGACACAAACACAAACAAGAAAGCAATGGAAGYTGTTAGAACAAGTCGGCAATGGAGAAATCAGAATAGAAGGAAAATTCAAAGAAAACAGGAACCAGCAAGGCAACAACCCTTGATCTRTTGCGAGCAAGAACCAAATACCAATGAGGATTCAACCTTCTTCCCTTTACAACCTTACACAATGGTTATGGCAGTCACGCACAAGAAGGATACTTAATGAAGCTTGCTAGCACCAATCCCTTGAAGAATTAACACACACAAGATAACTTAAGCCAAATCAACAATAATGCACTCTAAATCTCTCAAGGAAATTCGATGCATTCAACCAAAAGGAAAACAGTGTTTTCTTTGTTTTCTTCAACAAATGAAATCTACCTCAAAGTGAAGACAAGGAAGCCCGTCATACCTAGGTGGTTTACTTGTCTTCAAACTCTAGATCCGACTAGAGTCATGAAATATAAAATAAACTAGAAAATCATGTCTTTAAAAAAATCTATTACATATCCCAAACGAATCCTCAAACATCCTTGAGGTCTTCTTGTGCTTCTATGGCCACCATGCTCAACAAATGAGGCTTAGGAAGATCCTCCAACATAGCTAGCTCCTTGGACAAGTAGAATGCAACTACCTTGTCCAACTCTTGTTGGATCTTCTTAGCCCTAGCTCTAGTCATGGGGCCATCAAATGTAGGCACCATAGGTGGTGTGGTGAGTGGTCCCTCATCATCCTCCTCTTCTTGGAAAGGACTCGACCTTGAGTCATCTTGGTCTAAGTTTCCTACTGCAAAGGGAGTAAGGTCACCCACTGCAAAGGGAGTAAGGTCACCCACATTGAATGTGGCACTAACTCCATACTCTCCGGGCAGCTCTAACACACAGGCATTGTCTCCAACTCTCCTCTTGATCTTGAAAGGACCATCTCCTCTAGGCGCCAGTTTGGACTTGCGCCTTTCAAGGAAGTGTTCCTTCCTGAAATGCACCCACAGAAGTCTCCGGYCTGGAAAACTATCCTTCTCCTTCCTTTGTTAGTCTTAGCTGCCACTTGCTCTCCCTTGGCCAGCAACCTCTCCCTTGTCCTAGCATGCAACTCCTTGATGAACTCCACCTGTTTATCTGTATTTAAATCTGCTCGTTC
This sequence comes from Rhazya stricta, assembly GCA_001752375.1. Classification (NCBI taxonomy): domain Eukaryota; kingdom Viridiplantae; phylum Streptophyta; class Magnoliopsida; order Gentianales; family Apocynaceae; genus Rhazya; species Rhazya stricta. The sequence goes on from MEJB01000035.1 coordinate 346,375, forward strand.
CTTCATAGTCAACGGTGTAAGATCAAGTGGGGTTAAAGGATTCAAACCATAGACACACTCAAAAGGACTCAAAGAGGACTAGAATGAATGGCCCTATTATATGCAAACTCTACATGTGGTAAGGCATCTTCCCAAGCCTTAAGATTCTTCCTAATGACAGCCCTCAAAAGAGATGTGAGAGTTTTATTGGTGACCTCTGTTTGGCCATCTGTTTGGGGATGACTAGAAGTAGAGAACAAGAGTCTCGTCCCTAGTTTCCCCCGAAGTGTCTTCCAAAAGTAACATAAGAACTTCACATCCCTATCACCCACTATAGTCCTAGGAACTTCATGCAACCTAACTACTTCCCTAAAGAATAGGTCAGCCACATTAGATGCATCATCTGTCTTATGGCAAGCAATGAAGTGAGCCATTTTAGAAAACCTATCCACAACCACAAAAATAGAGTGCCTTCCCTTATTAGTCCTAGGCAACCCCACAATGAAATCCATACTAATATCCTCCCATGGGGCGGTGGGAAATAGGCAAAGGGGTGTACAAACCATGAGGCTTAATTCTAGACTTGGCCTTAAGGAACTCTATACACTTCCTAACAAAGCTGTCAACATCCCTAAGCATATATGGCCAATAAAAGTGTGTGTGTAGCATGTGATATGTTTTGTCCCTCCCAAAGTGTCCCATCAAGGCCCCTCTATGGGCCTCATCAACAAGTAACAACCTCAAAGAACACCTAGGAATCCTCATCCGCTCTGAACAAGAATCCCTCAAACAAGTAAGACTTATCCAAAGAAACCTTAGCCATGCAATGCTTATAAGTAGCTCCAAAATCAGCATCATCCTCATATAACTCTTTAATGTAAGTGAATCCTAACACCTTAGAGTCTAATGTGGTGATCAAAACAAGTCTCCTAGAAAGTGCATCAGCTATTACATTATCTTTCCCCTTTTTATACTTAATCACATAAGGAAATGTTTCAATGAACTCCATTCATCTACCATGCCTCCTATCAGGTTTATCTTGACTCCTAAGATGCTTAAGTGACTCATGATCAGTATGCAAGACAAACTCTCCAGGCCATAAATAATGCTGGCATGTCTTAAGTACCCTAAACAATGCATAAAGCTCCTAATCATATGTAGAGTAATTTAGACATGCTCCTTTCAATTTCTCACTAAAGTAGGCAATAGGCTTACCTTCTTGCATGAGGACGCCTCCAATGCCAATGCCACTAGCATCACACTCGACCTCAAATGGTCTAGTGAAGTCCGGGAGTGCTAGCAATGGAGCCTTGGTGAGACGCCACTCGAGCACATGGAATGCTCTCTCCACTGCCTCTCCCCACACAAAGGCTACACCTTTCTTGTAATCTCGGTCAATGGGGCTGCAATGGTGGAGAAGTCCTTCATGAATCGCCTATAGAAGCTAGCCAATCCATGGAAGTTCCTCATGTCTCCAATGTTGCTTGGTGTGGGCCACTCTTGGATTGCCCTCACCTTCTCTTCATCAACTTGCAGCTCATGTGTTCTCACTACAAAACCAAGAAAAATAACCGCATTAGTGCAAAAACCACATTTCTTCATGTTAACATATAGTCGTTCTACTCGAAGGGTAGAAGCAACTTCCCTTAAATGCCTCTCATGTTCTTCTAGGGACCTGCTGAAAATCAGAATATCATCAAAGTAAACTACAACGAAATGCCCTATAAAATGCCTAAGAACATGATTCATAAGTCTCATAAAGGTGGAAGGGGCATTTGTCAAGCCAAAGGGCATGACAAGCCACTCATAGAGCCCAAACTTGGTCTTAAAGGCCGTCTTCCATTCATTGGCTTCCTTCACACGAATCTAGTGGCTGCTCACTCCTTAGATCAATTCTAGTGAAGAAGGTGGCTCCATACAACTCATCAAACATATCATCCAGCCTAGGAATAGGGTGACGGTACTTAATGGTTATGTTGTTGATTGCTCTACAATCCACATACATCCTCCAAGTACTATCCTTCTTTGGCACAAGTAGGATAGGGGCGGCACATGGTGACATTCTCTCTCTCACATAGCCCTTGTCCAACAAATCTTGGACTTGGGCTTGGATCTCTTGGGTCTCCTTAGGGTTCATCCTATAGGCTGGTCTATTAGGCAATGTAGCTTCCGAGATAAGGTCAATCTGATGCTCTATGCCTCTCATAGGTGGAACACATCACTAAACTCCCTAAGGATGGCTTGGATAAATGGGGGTAGGATAGGCATATTTTCCTTACTAGCCTTAAGTAATCTCTTGCACAAGACCATAAGTGAAGTGTCTAAGGGCAAGTAGTCACCCACAAGGTTTCTCTTGGCAGCTAGGAGGGCACTAGAAGGTGGTGTAGGCCTGGCTAGAGATAGAGGCTCATCCTTAGGCGCCTTAGCTCTATGTGTTGTGGTTGGCCCCCTTGGCGCTGCCTTGGATGTGGCCAGCCCCACTGGCACTGGCACCTTTGGCATGGGCGCTGTGGCTCTCCTTGCTTGCTCTCTTGCCTCATCCTCCTTCCTCTTCTTCTCATAGACTTCCACAATATGCATAGGGGTCATAGGCTTAAACACAATTTTCTGCTCATTAAAAGTGAAAGAATACCTATTGCTAAACCCATCATGTACAGCTCTCCTATCATATTGCCAAGGTCTACCCAAAAGTATATGGCATGCTTGCATGGGTACAACATTACATAAAACAGTGTCCTCATAATGACCAAGTGTAATTGTAACCTTGGCCTGCCTATTAACCTTTAACTCACCACAATCATTCATCCAATGCAACTTATATGGCCTAGGCTGATAAAATGTAGGTAATTGCAATTTAGAAATAAGCTCACTGCTAGCAATAATGCAACAACTACCACCATCATTGATCATGCTACAAACCTTACCTTTGACAATGCATCTAACATGAAATAGGTTTTCCCTTTGATTATCCTCACAAGGGGCTGGTTGGACATGCAAAGTTCTCTTGCAAATTAAAGACTCACCATGTTCATACTCAATGCCTTCATCACTATCATGCATATCATGTTCCATTGCAACACTTTCATCAACAATATCATCTTCATCCTTATCCTCTCACTCACATATTGGCCTAAATGATTGATAATTAAGGTCCTAGTATTCACACAATCCCTAGCATAATGACCTCTACCTTGACATCTAAAGCAAAAAATATCTCTAGTCCTAGACGGTTAGGAGTACTCCCTCTGGGTTCTGCYGAAGATGGCATGGGTGTCTTGGAAGATATGGGGCTGGCGTTGGGTGACCCACTGTGCCTCAGCCCACCTTGGCTCCCTTGGCCACTTCCCTTGGTGCTAGGCGCTTCTCGGCCTCGGTTGCCTTGGTTCTTCCATAGTAACAAGTTGTTTTGACCTCCCATGCTCCCTTGGCTCCTTGCTTTAGTCTTCTTCTCAACTTTGACTGCCAAATGGAGCAATTCTGTCATAGACTCATACGGATACAAGTCAACTTCGCTAGCCAAATAAGAATTCAAGACCCTAAGATACCTTGCCATAGTAGTTTCTTCATCTTCCCTCACATTAGCACTCACCATGGCCACTTGCATTGCATTATATGTCTCCTCAGCTGTCATGCTTCGTCTTAGGTTTTCAAGCCTTTGGCGCAGCTCTCTAGTGTAACGTTGAGGGACATATTTAGCTCTCATTAATGCCTTCATTTGCTCCCAAGTGTTGACAGCCGGATCTAGMGTTCTCCTCCTCTCTTTGATGAAATTGTCCCATCAAATCACGGCATAACCACTAAACTCAAGGGCTGCCAATCGAACCTTCCTATGCTCGGGGAATTTGTGGCACGTCCAAATCTGCTCTATCTTAGTCTCCCAATCCATGTATACATCTGGATCACACTTGCCCCCAAATGTTGGGATCTTCACCTTGACACTTCCTAGACCATCTTACTCAACCTCACGCCCCCTTCTTGGTTGGAAACGTCTTCGTGGCTCAGGTCTCTAAGCCTCTTCCATGTCATCTCCTTGGTAACCCTGAAAAGTATCAAAAGCATTGTGATCGTAAGGAGCTCTAAAGCGAGGTGATTGATGGTTTGAATGGACTTCCTTATGCACAAAAGGACCAGCTCCTTGGTAGGGCACTTGGGCATGTGGCTCAACATGGCCCTTAGATGCCCTAGATACCTCTCTAGAAGTTGGTAGGCAGCTTGGTGTTCTGGCAATGGGGGCCTTGGGTGATCATGGCTAGGGCCACCTATATCAAAATTGGTGCTAAAGACTTGACCTACGGTTGGCACATGGACTGGTGGAGGGGTCCTAGCTTCAAGCGCCTCCATCCTTGCGGCCAAGGTTGCCAAGTTGTCTTCCATGTGCTTGAGCATGGTGAACAAATAGAGTGGCAATGGCTTGCTACTTTCTTCAGGCCTTGGACTCGGTGACCTAGACACTATCACAGCAAACTTCAACACACGAACTTGTTAGGTTAGTGAAATACAATAAAAATCTCCCGTCTATGCCCTCTTTGTGATCACTCTCTCTCAATTGTTGCTGATTCAAACTTGGTTTGATGGATTGCCTTGCATGGATTAATAACCAATAGGATTAGATTACTTTCAAACCACAAAATGAAGTGAATAAAGAGAGGTATAAGCTGTACTGTCTTGGCAGTAAGAACAAAAGACAATCAAAGGGAAAGAAAGACTAAAGAGAAGGCTCTAGATTTGCAATAAGGAATGTGCAATCAAGACTTTAGAAGAAGATTTAGGACTTGAGGAGAAGGATAACGTACCTTTACTCAGCCTTGAAGACGCCAATGAAGCTTGAAAATAGCATGAGGGAGTAGCTTGGCGTAGGGGTAGGTGTAGGCTTAGATAAGAGGTAGGGTATCTTGATGTCTTCCAAGTCTTCAGCTTAAGTCTTGATGATACAAGTTGACCACAACTATAGAATAGGTAGGAGACTTCTTCTTTTCTTTCTTTCTGACCGCAACAATAGAATTGATAGGAGACTTCTTCTTTTCACAACTATAGAATAGGTAGGAGACTTATTTTTTTTCTTTCTTTCTGACCACAACTATAGAATAGGTAGGAGACTTCTTCTTTTCTTTCGTTGACCACAACTATAGAATAGGTTGGAGACTTCTTCTTTTCTTTCTTTCTTTTTCTATTTTTTTGAATTTCTTTTCTTTTCTCTTCTTCCTTTTTTTTTTTTTTTGTCTCAACAATAAAATACAAGATAAGAATTATCATATGCTATTTGAATTCAAAAAATAACAAACAAGAGTAACAAACGCCTCGATAATAGGAGTTGGGTGAAATATGGAAGAGTTGGTTACAAGTCAAGGCCAATCTGAATTTTTGAATTGGCAGACTTGTAGGATAAGGTTGTAACCAACGCGCCAAGTTGTTTTGCCGTGAATTCCGAGGTGGCCTGGGGGTGGTTAGGGCAGCTTGGGTAGCTAGGGTAGCGTAGGGTTGAGGCACCYCCTAGGGGAATTCCTCCTRGGATTTGCCTTGCCTTGCTGAGTGGATGGTTAAAATTGTGGTAGGGTATGATGGATGAAGGCAAGGTGGTATGATGGTCTTGGATGGTGTGTTTGGTGATCTTTGTGTGAACAAAGGCTAGGTGCCTGGTTAGGTAGGCTTGGCGACTCTCAAGCTCCAAAGATCTGCTTCAAGGTGAGTTATGGCATGCCAATAGACTTGGGATGATCCTAACACAGAGAACAACAACAATATGGTGAGAAATGCAAAACACAACTCAAGATTCAGTAATGGCAGACAAACTCAATTTTTTTTTTTGCAATTTTCGAGATAGAAGATGTGCTTGATGTCAACCACAACTCAAGATTCCCCAATGGGGACAAACTCACAAATATATATATTTTTTTTTGTGATTTTCGAGATAGAGGATGTGTTTGATGTCAACCGCAACTCAAGACTCCACAATGGAGATAAACTCTTAATTTTTTTGTGAGATAGAGAGATGTGTTTGATGTCAACCAAAGCTCTAATACCAATTTGATGAACTAAATTAGCCACAAAGCTTGGATCTAGACATAAACACAAACAAGAAAACAATGGAAGATGTTAGAACAAGTCGGCAATGGAGAAATCAGAATAGAAGGATAATTGAAAGAAAATAGGAACCAACAAGGCAACAACCCTTGATCTCTTGAGATCAAGAACCAAATACCAATGAGGATTCAACCTTCTTCCCTTTACAACCTTACACCAATGGTTATGGCAACCACGCACAAGGAGGATACTTAATGAAGCTTGCTAGCACCAATCCCTTGAAGAATTAACACATACAAGACAACTTAAGCCAAATCAACAGCAATGCACTCTAAATCTCTCAAGGAAATTTGATGCATTCAACCAAAAGGAAAACAGTGTTTTCTTTGTGTTCTTCAACCAACGAAATCTATCGCAAAGTGAAGACAAGGAAGCCCTTTTATACCTAGGTGGTTCACTTGTCTTCAAACTCTAGATCCGACTAGAGTCCCTTGCTATAAAGGAACTAATGCATGAAATATAAAATAAGCTAGAAAACCTATCTTCTCTTGGCCCGCAAAGAAAAGAGTCTATAACGAGGGGCTATCTTCTCTTGGCCCACGAAGGAAAGAGGCGGAAGACATGGGCCACGAATCTGGGGCTGTCTTTTTTTGGCCCACTGGGTAAATGAATTGTTGGATCTTCTTAACCCTAGCTCTAGTCATGGGGCCATCAAATATAGGCAACATAGGTGGTGTGGCAAGTGGTCGCTCATCAATTAGGTTAGAAGGTTCTCATGTTTCGAGCTCATCCTTACTAAAAAGAAGGATATCATCAATGTATACCATAGTAGTAGATAAATTGACTCAAAGATCATCAATGTATACCAAAGCAGTAGATAAAATTGTCTCAAAGATTTTTATCATTCTTTTTTGGGAAAACAGATGGAGCAATCTTGATACAAAATGGCATTACAGTCCATATTGGTATTAAGCATTAGGAATGCAAAAAGCTGCTCCGAATGTTCTTTGGGAACAATTCCTAATTGCCAAAAACCTGCTTTTAAGTCAAATTTTGGGAAAACATTTGCCCTTGTAAGTGTATAAAAAGATTTTGTATATTGGGCAAGGAAATTTGTCATATTGCAAAAATTGATTTAAAGGTTTATAATCTATAACCAGTCTTTTCTTTCCTCTAATCTGCTTACTTCACTTATTCACATAAAGGCTTGACATGCTCAACTAGACTTAGTTGGTTCTATCAAGTTTTGTTTTAAAACCTCCTCATATTCAGCTGTTGCTAGCTTAAGATCATAGGTGTCATACCTAGGTGAGTTGCTTTCGTAGGATTAACATTTTCATTAAGCTTAAAACGAAGCTTAACAAAGAATTCCTCATTCTTCCTTAACAGTCTTGGATGCTTGAATTTATCATGTGAATCTGCATACAAAGAAAATAACTTTTGAGATATCAAGTTATCTCTGTCAYGAACTTCTATAAGTGAAAATGATAGATAAGGCTAAAATGAATGCTTAAAACGAATTCTTCAGGGAGAATTCTCAATCTTTTTGCTGTACTGATTGCATCCCATCCAAGCAAAACATTCTTTCCATGGAATCCATTTCCATAGACTTTCAACCAAACAACACATTCAAAATAGAACTTGATCCCAATAGGTTGGATATCAATCCTGCTTCATAAGTTGCACCATTAGCTGTGACAAATTTTGTGTTGGATGGCTCCCAGATGTCTTCTGATACTAGCTCAAGATCTATCATGGTTTTGGAAGCACCTGTATCAATCATAGCTACAGCCTTAATAGGCTTAGCATACTTAGATYTTAGTAAAGGAACCTGCACATGTGGTTGACAATTCACAAAATTAATAGGCATTATAGGATAAACAGGAAAAGAATTATCTGAACTAATATCAGAACTAGTATCAGAATCACTCCTTGAGACTTCTATGGCAAATACTATGTCACCATCTGGTCGACTTTGTTCAGAATAAACTGACTCAAGATCTAGTCTGGATGATCTACCATTGTCTGTGAAATCATTTTCATTGTCTTAGGTTTCTTTTGAGAATAATTTTTTGCAAAATTCCATTTCTGCTTGCATATATAGCACCCGTCAAATTTAAAGTTCTTGTTAAACTTCTTTTTCCTGAAATACTTCAAGAACTTTCTGTCTTTCTTTGATGAATAATTCTTTTTCTTCTTTTTGGAGGATTTTTTGCAAAACACACTTTTCATGTCTTGAACACCCAATTTCATACTTCTTAAAACATGCTTTCTTTATGTGCTTCTATTTTTGAAATAATCAACAATGACTTGCTAACTATAATATAATCTTTCATGAGCAGTGAAAGTAATATGATGGATTTCTCCCATACCAAGATATTCTAAGCTTTTGTTTGCTTCAATCATGAGCGTTTCAATGTTACGGTAWAATTCCCGTGGAAGAGATGTCAGATAAAGTTGTTTTAAATCTGGAGTTCCACCAAGAACAGAACATATTTCAGATATTCTTTTAAAAAGCTTGTTCAAAATAGAAATTTTATCTCCTACAAATTCTTTATACAAAAATCCTAATGTTTCTTCATAAGATAGACCAAACAACTTAGTTTGATAATAAGAACCAAGATTAGCAAACCAATCACCCATTGAACCAGTTAATCGAGAATAGAATTCAGCAAGTGTGTTAGGAAGAAATTCTCCCTTCTGAAGCCCTGAGTCTATCTAGGCTATGAACTCTTGCAATCTTTCTTGTCTCTTGTTGACTAGAAACATCATCAATTGTAAACARGGTCCTTTTGAAACATCTTTCTTTAACCTTGGGAGGTTAAGATCTGGCTTGTGAACTTTTAGTTTCATCCACTTCTTCAATGTGATGTGGGGATTAGCCACAAAGCTCGGATCTAGACACAAAAACAAACAAGATAATAATGAAAGATATTGGAACAAGTCGGCAATGGAGAAATCAGAATAGAAGGATAATTGAAAGAAAACTGGAACAAACAAGACAACAACCCCTAATCTCTGGAGATCAAGAACCAAATACCAATGAGGATTCAACCTTCTTCCCTTTACAACCTTACACAATGGTTAGGGCAACCACGCACAAGGTGGATACATAATGAAGCTTGCTAGCACCAATCCCTTGAAGAATTAACCAACAAGACAACTTAAGCCAAATCAACAACAATGCACTCTAAATCTCTCAAGGAAATTCGATGCAATCAACCAAAAGGAAAACAGTGTTTTCTTTGTGTTCTTCAAAAAACGAAAATCTGAATCTCAAAGGAAGCCTTTTATACCTAGGTGGCTTACCTTGCTATAAAAGGAATCTAATGCATAAAATATAAAATAAGCTAGAAAACCTATCTCCTCTTGGCCCGCAAAGAAAAGAGTCTAGAATGAGGGGCTATCTTCTCTTGGCCCATGAAGAAAAGAGTCTAGAARGAGGGGATATCTTCTCTTGGCCCACGAAGGAATGAGGCGGAAGACATGAGCCACCGATCTTGGGCTGTCTTCTTTTGGCCCACCGGGTAAATGAATTTTTGGATCTTCTTTGCCCTAGCTCTCGTCATGGGGCCATCAAATGTAGGCACTATAGGTGGTGTGGTGAGTGGTCCCTCATCATCCTCCCCTTCTTGGAAAGGACTCGACCTCAAGTCATTTTGGTCTAAGTCTCCTCCTTTAAAGAGAGTAAGGTCACCCATATTAAATGTGGCACTAACTCCATAGTCTCCGGGCAGCTCTAACACATAGGCATTGTCTCCAATCTCCTTTCGATCTTGAAAGGACCATCTCCTCTAGGCGCCAGCTTGGACTTGCGCKTTTCGGGGAAGTTGTTCCTTCCTCAAATGCACCCACATGAGGTCTCCAGGCTGGAAAACAATCCTTCTCCTTTCTTTGTCAGCCTTAGCTGCCACTTGCTCTCCCTTGGCTAGCAACCTCTCCCTTGTCCTAGCATGCAACTCCTTGATGAACTCCTCCTGTTTATCTGCATTAAAATCTGCTCACTCCTTTATAGGCAACGGCATAAGATCAAGTGGGGTTAAAGGATTCAAACCATAGACACACTAAAAAGGACTCAAAGAGGTACTAGAATGAATGGCCCTATCATATGCAAACTCTACATGTGGTAAGGCATCTTCCCAAGCCTAAAGATTCTTCCTAATGACAGCCCTCAAAAGAGTTGTGAGAATTCTATTGGTGACCTCTGTTTGGCCATCTCTTTGGGGATTACTAGAAGTAGAGAACAAGAGTCTCGTCCCTAGTTTTCCCCAAAGTGTCTTCCAAAAGTAACTTAAGCACTTCACATCTCTATCACTCACTATAGTCCTAGGCACCCCATGCAACCTAACTACTTTCCTAAAGAATAAGTTAGCCACATTAGATGCATCATCAGTCTTATGGCAAGCAATGAAATGAGCCATCTTAAAAAACCTATCCACGTCCACAAAAATAAAGTCCCTCCCCTTCTTAGTCCTCGGAATGTGCAATCAAGACTTTAGAAGAAGATTTAGGACTTGAGGAGACGGATAGACGTACATTTACTCAGCCTTGAAGACACCAATGAAGCTTGAGAATAGCATGAGGGAGTGGCTTGGCGTAGGATAGGTGTAGGCTTAGGTAGAAGGTAGGGTACCTTGATGTCTTCCAAGTCTTCAGCTTAAGTCTTGATGATATAAGTTGACCACAACTATAGAATATGTAGGAGACTTCTTCTTTTCTTTCGTTGATCACAACTATAGCATAGGTGGGAGACTTCTTCTTTTCTTTCTTTCTGACCACAACTATAGAATAGGAAGGAGACTTCTTCTTTTATTTCATTGATCACAACTATAGAATAGGTAGGAGACTTCTTCTTTTCTTTTTTTTTTTTGAATTTCTTTTCTTTTCTTCTTCTTTTATTTTATTTTTTATTTTTTTTTTTGGTTACAAGATAGGACTTCTTCTTCTTTTCTTTCGTTGTCCTGGGGGTGGTTGGGGCAGCTTGGGTAGGTAGTGTAGGGTTATGATGGATGAAGGCAAGGTGGTGTGATGGTCTTGGATGGTGTGTTTGGTGARCTTTGTGTGAACAAAGGCTAGGTGCCTGGTTAGGTAGGCTTGGCGACTCTCAAGCTCCAAAGATCTGCTTCAAGGTGAGTTTTGGCATGCCAATAGACTTGGGATGATCCTA
>MEJB01000035.1:357781-368701 GCA_001752375.1 Rhazya stricta
TCCACAATGGGAACAAACTCTCAAATTTTTTTTTTTTTTTTTTGAGATAGAGAGATGTGTTTGATGTCAACCAAAGCTCTGATACCAATTTGATTGGGGATTAGCCACAAAGCTCAGATCTAGACACAAACACAAACAAGAAAACAATGGAAGATGTTAGAACAAGTCGGCAATGGAGAAATCAGAATAGAAGGATAATTGAAAGAAAACTGGAACCAACAAGGCAACAACCCTTGATCTCTTGAGATCAAGAACCAAATACCCATGAGATTCAACCTTCTTCCCTTTACAACCTTACACAATGGTTGTGGCAATCATGCACAAGGAGGATACTTAATGAAGCTTGCTAGCACCAATCCCTTGAAGAATTAACACACACAAGACAACTTAAGCCAAATCAACAACAATGCACTCTAAATCTCTCAAGGAAATTCAATGCATTCAACCAAAAAGGAAAACAGTGTTTTCTTTGTGTTCTTCACCCACGAAAATCTGCCTCCAAAGTGAAGACAAGGAAGCCCTTTATACCTAGGTGGTTCACTTGTCTTCAAACTCTTGATCCAACTAGAGTCCCTTGCTATAAAGGAACTAATGTATGAAATATAAAATAAACTAGAAAACCATCGAAAACCRATCTTCTCTTAGCCCTCGAAGGGAAGAGTCTAGAATGAGGGGCCATCTCCTCTTGGCCCACGAAGGAAAAGAGGTGGAAGACATGGGCCACCGATCTTGGGCTGTCTTTTTTTGGCCCATTGGGTTTCTTCTCTTGGCCTGCAAAGAAACGAGTCTAGAACGAGGGGCTAACTTCTCTTGGCCCACGAAGAAAAGAGGTGGAAGACATGGGCCACCGATCTTGGTGTAAGACCCTGACCCAAGAGTAGGTGGGCGGTGATTGTAAGTGATATGGTTTGATTGGTACTACTCATATCATCAAGATGCATCTTCTTTTCAGAAGCTCATCTCATAAGAACTTCAGTATTAAGCGAGCTTGACCTGGGGTAATTCTAGGATGGGTGACCCACCGGGAAGCTTTCGGTGAGTGCGTGAGTGAGGACGAAGTGCGCTGAAAAGACTCGTGGTGGTTTGTGAGGCCAGTCCATCAAATCTAATAACGCATCGACCCAGTGTAAGGGGGCGGGGCATTACAAAATGGTATCAGAGCAGAGCCGTCCGGAACTGTGAGAACTAAGTGCTATGCGGCGCAAAGTGCTACGTCAAGGAGGACGGGAGACACCTCTTGAGGCCGTAGGAGCCACCTCTAGAATCTCACACGGATGGTACGGACCTGGATTTGAGGCTCAACGAGGACGTTGAGTGTTTAAGTGGGGGAGAATTGTAAGACCCCGAGCCAAGAGTGGGTGGGGGAGATTGTAAGTGATATGGTTTGATTGGTACTACTCATATCATCAAGATGCATCTTCTTTTCAGAAGCTCATCTCATAAGAACTTCAGTGTTAAGCAAGCTTGACCTGGGGTAATTCTAGGATGGGTGACCCATCGGGAAGTTTTCGGTGAGCGCGTGAGTGAGGACGAAGCGCGCTGAAAAAGACTCGTGGTGGTTTGTGAGGCCAGTCCATCAAATCTAATAACGCATCAACCCGGTGTATGGGGGCGGGGCGTTACACTTGGGCTGTCTTCTTTTGGCCCACTGGGTTATCTTCTCTTGGCTCGGAAAGAAAAGAGGTGGAAGACATGGGCCATCGATCTTGGGCTGTTTTCTTTTGGCCCAGTGGATAAATGAATTGTTGGATCTTCTTAGCCCTAGTTCCAGTCATGGGGCCATCAAATGTAGGCACCATATGTGGTGTGGCGAGTGGTCACTCATCAATTTGAGATGTCCCACTTTATCCCATTTCAAATGGTATAAAGACATACCTTTCTCTAAAGTATTCCAGCACCAGGATCGTAATGCTGACTACTAGAAGGAGAGGTTTATTTCTGGACTCCTTTGTTTGTTGATAGAAAATGCCATAGGCTAAAACGGCTTCAAGGTGGAATGATTCCTTACTCTAGTGATACATGAGAGATTTAGCAGCTGAAGTTATGAGTGACGGTATCAAGTTTTATGTAATGATATCGCGCCTAAAAAGCAGCTTGATGAACAGCAAACACCAAATCACCTAATTCTAGGAGATTTTTGTGATCAGATAAGGCTATACTGCCTTAAAACCAGAAGAGTCTAAAAGGTGAAAACGAAAAAGAGGTTTCAAATCCAAACCCTTTACAAAAACTTTCAAGAAGAAAAAATAAAGCAAATCTAAAGAAGATTCTGATAAGAAGACTTTTATAAAAAGAAAAAAAATCAAAGGATACTAAAAATATAGGATGCCATAAATGCAAAAAAGTAATCATTATGCTAGTTAGTGTAAGACTAAGAAAAAGATTAATTGCCCTAAACATTGATGAAGGACTAAAACGTTCTTTATATGCTTCGTTTCTAGCATCTGACTTAGAAGGAGAAGATCTAGAAATATAATTCTTAGAAGACGAAGGTTCAGATGATTCAGATGATAAATCTGAGAACCAAATGTTGTCCACTTCTGATTGTGAAGATTAGTGAGATGGAGATACCTGCATAATGAAATCAAGTGGGTTYWRAATCAATGTTTTTATCACAAGAAGAAAGACGAATTCTAGACCTAATAGATAAAATTTCTGATCAAACAGGAAAGCGTGAAGATTTAGAAAAATATTTGAAAGCATCTACTGACAAAAATAGACAACCTAAATTATCACAAAGGTTGAAAGAAAGGAATGAATCACCTTATCCTTTTCAAGAAATTATGAAAAGGGTACAAGATAATTATGCTTCTAAAAGAGAAACTTCAGTCAAAGACCTAAAATTTGAGGTTAATAAAGTAGAAATTAAAACCTTAAAAGAAAAGGTTCAATTCTTGAGCAAAAATCCCTTTATGAAAAGAAAGATGACTCATCTTCTGATGAAGAAGATATAAAAGGAAAAATTAAGATAAACGAAGAACTAGCTCAAGATAAAATAGCTAATACAGCTGGAGTCTCTAATTCTAAAGGGATTGAGATTAATAATCTCATGTGGATCAACCTAATAGACAAGGTTGTCTCTCAAAAATGGCATATAGAATTACTCTAGTAATAAATAAAGAATATGTTTTAGAAACAGAAGTCCTAATAGAGCCAGGAGCAGATTTAATTATATTGCTGAAGGAATAATTACTTCTTGATATTATTCAAAAACAACTACAATAATGTATACATCTAATACAACAGTGGAGTTTGTTCACAAACCCCATTTATTATGATCAAGCACCTGAATAAATAAGGTCATCCTTGATACACCTTTTTTGCATTTAATTTATGCAATTCAGAAGATTAATGCAAGAAGGAATTCATAGAGAAATATCTGGTCATCACTTACACTTTCCATTTATTGCTCAACCAAAGAAGCAGACAATTGCTCTAATCCAAGAGCAAATACGTAAGGAAGAGAAAATTTTAAATTCTCTAAGGGAAGAGATGATTAGGGGTAAAAAAGCTTAAATCAAACTATATTATAAAAGGAAGTATGTGCTGGCATCCCTAATGCCTTTTGGGATAGAAAACAGCATATAGTATAGCTTCCTTATGAGAAGGATTTCAATGAAAGGTAGATTCCAACCAAAGCATGTCCTACAGCAATGGGACCTCGACACTTAGAGATCTGCAAAAAAAGAATTTGAAGATCTTCTAAATAAGAAGATTATCTTACCTAGTCAAATCCCTGGAATTGTCCTGCCTTTTTAGGTTGAAAATTCAGCAGAATTGGAACGTGGACTTGTCCTTCCTTTTATGTTCTTAGGCTTAATACAGCCTACTGAACTATCGTTTGTAGATGAATTAAAAGATCATCAGCAATTACAGTGATTCTTAGAAGTCTAAATCATATCTCAGACTTCTATCAGATCTGGCCAACAATGCTACGCCCTTATTATAGAGCCAGTTTCATGTTCATTTATGCCATCATTTGATAGTATATTTCAAGATTTTAATTCTCTTCGTGTTTATAAAATTAAAAAGGTTTGGTTTGTTGACTTTCATTTAGATTTATATCTTTGTTTGGAGAGCATGATAGTTATCACACTGATTCTAATGAAATCTATGTTTGCTGTCAATATTGTTGTCGATTAGAACATAAAGAAATTTATATTAATAATTTTAGAATAGAAGGAGACTTTGATATCATATGGTAAATGAAATTATACACTATGTATCTGAAGGGCTTATAACACTTTATTAAATTCTTAAACTATTAATAACATTTGAGTTCTTTATACCTAGTTCTCTTTCAGATTACACTATTCTTTCTTAGATCTCTTAAGTTCTGTCTTAGCCACTTGTCGTGTAGTAAGTCCCGCTTAAGCCAGGAAGAGCATTTAGGGCTGTAAATCATTGACCGAGCCATTGATAGAATCTTAGGTCAGTTTTCTGAAAGCACTAGTGAATATACATCAGATACTAGAGGAACGAACAAAGAGTTAGTAATAGTAAGAAGATTTTAAAAAGACCTTGAACAATTGGAATTCACCCAAAGTTCCTAATTTATATAAACCTTCTTTTAATCCTTTGTATAACTTTGTTGTTAAGACTGTTAGAACACACAGTCCCTCTTTCTGCAGGATGCAATTCTTTAGAACTTTTATCTGAGAAGCTAATTAAGCTTCACAAAAAAAAGTTTAAATTTTTGCATTTGGGAATGATTCAAGTTGGTATTAAACCCTTATCAAGATTAGGGTTGAATACATCTTTAAAAAATCCTAGTACGAGATGAGAGACATAACAGGTTTGAAAACTCTCTTGGGTATCATTGAATCGTCCTTAAGTGAAGGACCTATACATTTTATCTGTTTTTCTAATTTCTCCCTATCACTGATAGATCCAAATATCTTGTCAGCAGCTACAATTAATATCAAAAAAGAAGGTTTTAATTTGGAAGAAAATTCTAAGAATCTTGTCCTACTATATAGGATATATTATAAAGTAATGAATACTACTCCTCCTCAATTTAGAACTTCAAATGTAGAAGCTCGACCAGGAGAAACTACTTTGTTTATAACTGATATAAGCAAAGCGAATTTTGTTGTTCCTAAAACTATTTCTCGGAATCGGGTTCAGCTACTTGAACAATGGTGACTACAAGAAGTCGTACCTCCTAAAAAGGAGTCTCCTAAATCCGTTGAACATATTGTTCAATTTGTACATGGAGATGTTGAAATTAAATTTTCCAATAATAGACAAGTAAAACTATATACTGCAAAATCGGGTAGAAAATCTACCACATATTTTCCCTCTTCTCATTATATGGATAGAGAATATCAAATATCTGGCCTACAATGGTCACAAAAAAAATGTTATACACCCAGAATATAAAGACATAGATAGCCCAACTCCATCTGAACTGGGGTATCCATCAGAGAAGCATGATCATTTCAATGTTCTTACTCTTCAAGAAGTCCGTCTTCTTTATATTCATAAATTTCTAAGGAGGATTGCAAGTTATGGTATCAAACCAATTTTTGGTCTTAAGTAGAGACCTATTTTGTTAAAGACAAATCCCATGGCCTTTCTCTTTAATGTGCCTAGACGACCACATCAGTCCTAGAAAACTTCTTCTGGTGATGTCTATACTAAATGTAAAAAACAGGTACATTACAAGGTCTGATGCTACTTGCTCCTACTTGCTTCACAACACACTTAAATCACTCAATATTTTACAAGAGAAAGAGAGAATAGTAAAACCAAGTATGCTTCTCTATTGAACAAACTAACTATTTATAGAAACTATGAAGGAGACACAAGAAATCTTTCTTTTTTTCTTTTCGTCTTACGTCTCCACGTGTCTTCTACTTTTCTTAAGATTAGAATACTTTAACAAAGCAACTTTTGAAAAGCTGAAGTATTCCCTTGATATTAGGGAAAGCAAAAGATGATATTAAAACTCACTTTAAGTTGTCAACCACATCTTCCATTGATGTATCTTCATTGTCAAATCCACTATCTTGAGAACTTGCAGCATATCTTTCTCTGCCAGTACACTGAATAATGTGGCTTTGATCTCTTTTGGAGAGGCTTGAGTCAACAGAATAGAGAATATATCCTTTAGGACTTTTAAATCTTCCTCTTTGGTGGGTTGTTTTAATTCTCTATTAATTTTTATAATTCCTTGCTTTTGCAGATGCTCAATTGATCATCCAAGAAAATAAATGATAAGGTCAACGTCATGGACAAGAGTTTGGATATTTTCTAAGTCATAGTCCCTTTCCATAAATCCAGGGGAAAATAATAATAATATTGATCCTCTATTTCTTAATTTACTAATAATTTAGGAAGCTCATTTTAAATGTCATGATAATTATGTAACCCATATAAATGATTCAGTTTAGAGAGTCATACACCTTTGTGTTCCCCAGTGCCAACTGGATATGTTTGTCTTTCCTAACTGCTGTTTGTGTAAAAATTTGGACTCACCCAATATTGAAATGTATTTTAAATTGTTTTCCACCTTTTCTTTGGGAGATAATTAGCTTTTTTGTTGATTATCAGAGTCATGTTTTCCTAGAATAATAGAGTTTCTTACTAGAACAASTTATCTAGGATAAGAGTTAAAAATGTTAAGTAGAATGGGAAAATGTCTAAGTTGATGCTCAGTAGTTTACTAATTTTTGAATGGTGTGTCTACGATACAGTAGTGAGGGTGAGAGTGCCAAAGGGAGCAAGAGCTTGACCTTCTTCTAAATCTAAGAACTGTCTGTGGATCAATTTATAATTCATGGTTCACTAAGCACATACATCATAACCTTCTATGAAAATTTTGAGCTTATTGCTTCTGCTTGCAATAAAATTATGATTTGTACTTGCTTGCATTTTATAGAAATGAACTTGAGACATGGTTTGGACCAAATTAAGTTTATCACAGGTTTCCAACTGTGATTAATCTAAATTTCAGTTTTTTCATCTTTATATTAGCAAGAAAAAGAAAGATTAGTTTGCCATTTCTTTCTTCCTGCTGAATCACTTCCCATTTTTAGTGATATTGCTTAATGGGTTTAGTCAAAAGGACTTCTATCTGAACTCTCATCTTTTTTCTTACTTGTAATAAAAGATGTACTATTCAAAATTACAGCTTTATGAATACATGAACTAAGTTTTCTAGTTCGGAAAATTTTAGTAGATTGACATAAACGTAGGTTGGAAGGTTGACACATCTGCCTCCTAAATGGGATTGAGGAGGTAATACTTGATTGCGACCAACATGTTACATGAGTTTTCTATATGTATTTCTAGGTCCTCAATGGGGAGGTCACCTGTAMGATGTTGAATCTAAATATAGCTGCCAAAAGACTGTTCAAGCAAAAGAATTTCAGCAAAATATTCAAGACTCATTTAAAGCATTGCTTGAAGAACAGAAGGCATTGCAAGAGGGGAATGAATGTATTCAATCGTCTATAGTATCACTTACAAAGCAAGTCAAAGAACTCAAGCAATTACATAAGATAGTTCTTGATTATCATTCACTTATACTTTGTCGAGTTTTGACTATTTTCTTTACATTATTACTTTGTTTGATGCATTTTTTATTCTATTTTGCTATGAAATACTGATGTGGAAGGATGAATCTTGGTACCACTTCATAATATTATTTAGTTGCTTTGCATATGTGGTGTTATTGGATTCTAAATTTGATTGGTAAAAGTAGATATTATCGATAAAAAGTTTTGTTGGTAATTATCGATCGAGATACCAATCAAATAAATTTAATTGGCAGTCAATATTTATTGGCCAATTTATCAATAGAATAGTGCATAGATAATTCCAACTAAATTACCAACAAATTAATTGGTAGTCGGTAATTATCGARCAATTTACCAATCGAATAGTGCGTAGATAATTATCCACAAATTAATGGGTAGTCGGTAATTAGCAACCTGTTAAATCAGTTGGTAATTACCAACTAATATATATAGTCAGCAATTACCCACTAAATTATATAGTTGGTAATTACCAACCAAATTATGTAGTCGGTAATTACTTATCGATAAAATTGGTCAGCAATCTAATAAAACTGGTTGGTAATTATTGGCGGAACTATTGATTTTGGTAGGAAATTACCGACTGAACTACTAAATATTGGTTGACAATACCAACTGATCTAACGATTTTGGTCGTAATTATCCATTGAATTAATTTGGCCGACAATTACCAGCTGACTTTTTTCAACGTACCAACCAATATGTCAGGGTTGATCCTAAAAACAAATTACCAACCAACATAATTCAATTACTGATTGACACAAGCGTCATACGAACCCTCCCAAATTAGTCAGTAAAGAGCAATTATTGATCGATTTTGATGATTGGTAATCGGCAGTTTTCTAGAAGTATTCAGTACTATCCGTCATAAGGAGATCCCAAAATACCAAGTAATTTATCAAGATCATCTTTTCATTTGGTGAACTTGATCAAGTTAGCATTTAAATCAACTTTTTTTTCCTTCAAGGAATCATGTTCAAGCATTATAGCATCAAGAGTAGAAACACTCTTTTCTAGTTCATGTCTTTCAATAGTAATCACTCTTTTTTCTAGTTTTCGTCTTCCAATAGTCTCAAATATCACTTTTGAGAGATTTCACGGATTCCACAAAAGAATTGTTATCAACTAGCAGTGTAGCAATAAGCAAGGATTGATCATAACATTAATAATCATCATTTAAGTCAGAAGGTGATGTGGGGATTAGCCACAAAGCTCYGATCTAGACACAAACACAAACAAGAAAACAATGGAAGATATTAGAACAAGTTGGCAATGGAGAAATCATAATAGAAGGATAATTGAAAAAAAACTAGAACCAACAAGGCAACAACCCTTGATCTCTTGAGATCAAGAACCAAACACCAATGAGGATTCAACCTTCTTCCCTTTACAATCTTACACAATGGTTATGGCAACCGTGCACAAGGAGGATACTTAATGAAGCTTGCTAGCAAGAATTAACACACAAGACAACTTAAGCCAAATCAACAACAATGCACTCTAAATCTCTCAAGGAAATTCATGCATTCAACCAAAAGGAAAAACAGTGTTTTTCTTTGTGTTCTTTAACCAATGAAAATCTACCTTTCAAAAGTGAAGACAAGGAAGCCTTTTATACCTAGGTGGCTTACCTTGCTATAAAAAACGGGAATCTAATGCATAAAACATAAAATAAGCTACAAAACCTATTTTCTCTTGGCCCACAAAGAAAAACGTTTAGAACGAGGGGCTATTTTCTCTTGGCCCACGAAGAAAAGAGTCTAGAACAATGSGCTATCTTCTCTTGGCCCACGAAGGAAAGAGGCGGAAGACATGGGCCACCAATCTTGGGCTGTCTTCTTTTGGCCCACTGGGTAAGTGAACATCTTCTCTTGGCCCACGAAGAAAAGAGGTGAAAGACATGGGCCATCGATCTTGGGCTGTCTTCTTTTGGCGCACTGGGTAAATGAATTGTTGGATCTTCTTAGCCCTAGCTCTAGTCATGGGGCCATCAAATGTAGGCACCATATGTGGTGTGGTGAGTGGTCCCTCATCAGAAGGTATAGAATTGCTTACCTCATCCTCAATAGCCATAAAGCACACATTTGCTTTCTCGCTTGTGCCTTCATCGGAATCACTATCTTCCTCATCATTATCCCAAGTTGCAAAAATTTTCTTCTCTAAAGGTTTTTATTCCTTCTTTTTGGGATTCTTTTGATTTGGGCAATCGGCCACTAGATAATTCATGCCATGCTCTTACATTCATAATATCTTCTTTTGATGTTGTTGGGATGAAGGGCCTTCGTGAATGAATTTTTTTCTAGTTTCCTCCTCTTCACTAGAGGTCTCTTGTTCTTTTTTTGTGGTTTCAACCATTGTGAGTGCATTCGCTATTCTTCCTCTTTCCAAATATTTTTTGTGACTCCTTTTTTGAACTTCCTCTCATGAGTTAGGAGTAAGCCTTTAAGTTCCTCAATGGGCAACACCTTCAAGTCCTTAGCTTCTTCAAAGGCTGAGGCTTTGATACCCAAGCCTTTAGTAGAGCATCCAAGATCTTTCTATTGTGCTCTCCTTTTGAATACACTGTCTCATAGGATTTCAATCTGTTCACAATGTTTGTGAACCTAGTAATCTGTAAGTAGAAGGGATGTGCAGAATAAAAATATAAACACATAAGAAGTATATTGACTTGCTGATTTTATGATTAATACGATAAGACGAAAAGATTTAACAATAAATACCTTCCAAATCCACAATTGGCAGATTCTCAAGTCCGTCCACATGAACCCGAGGCAAAAGGATTATGAGAGAGTTTTGTGGAAGTGTGTAACAGCTGGGTTTTCTTTTTTGAGGCAAAGAAAAACAAATTTCTTAACCTTAAACCTTAGTCTATAATGGTATATTTATAGACCTCTAGATATCTAACCTAAATCAAATTACTTAATTTATTAGGCAACTTCCATTGGGCTTCAAGAAACACAATTGCCACCTAATACTAGCCCAAGACTTTGGATGATTTTATTTGGGCTTTCTCATTTAGGATTTCAGGTTTACATGCCTGTTAAATAAAATTAATTTACTTTGATCACCATCAAATAAATTAATTTACCAATCACGTTAATAATCTCTCATATTATACTTAGTTTCAGGCTTTGCTAGTGTAACAACCCCAGATTAGGAACCTTATCCTAACCCGGGAATGTTACATCATTCCATTCGCTAATAATCAACTACATTTAATACTCAACATTCATTCAAAAATAAAGGTAGCAGAAGTCTCAAACAATTTTAAACCATTAAAAATGAGGACAGCGGAAGCTTCAAGAATTTAAACTATTCAAAAATAATATATATTATTATTAAAATCGACTTGAAAATCAGTTCCCGGGTATGATAGCTC
>MEJB01000035.1:374353-403239 GCA_001752375.1 Rhazya stricta
CGGCCGGCAAGAAGCTGGCTGGCCGTGAGGCAGAGCTTCCGAACGGTGGCAAGGGATTCTAAATCCAGTCGAGGAAGAAGCAGATCCGGACGGCTCCGCTGCATCTAGCGGCCGAGCACTGTCCGTCCTCTTTCCTGGCGACATCGTTGAGCAGAGAAGAGAAAGAAGAAGATGAAGGCAGCTCGGCGGAACGCTTCGTCCCGAGCGGCCATGGGGTTTCGGTGGACGCCGATTTGCGCGCCTCTGGGGTGCAGCAATTCGCCGTGACGTGACCAGAAATGGCGGCGAGCAGCAAGTGAAAGTGGACGACGCGCAGCTGTGAGGCGATGCGTACTGCGAGCGGTTGGTAGAGGGAGAAGGAGGCAGCGGCAGTTCTGAACGGTGGCGGCGAGAAGAGAAGAAGAATGAGGCGGCGGATAGGGTTCGGACGGCGCGGCGGGGGGAGGAAGAAGATGAGAGTTTCTTGAGGTTTTTCTTTTTCTTTTCTTTTCTTTTTCTTTCTTTTTATTTTCTTATATATTTTATTTTCTTTTTTTATTTTAGGCCGTAATCTAAACCCGTCGGGCCTTCCCATCCAAAATCCATAAATTTAACATAACGGGCTTCCTTTCGATGAAAAGCCCAACTTCCGACTAACAACAAATAGGCCCATGAGTTGAAGCTTTAACCAATGAAAATTCTTATTCGATATGAACAATATTTTCGTACCTATTAAACGTATGATTTAAAATTATTAACCACATATAAAACGTCCAATCCTAGTTGGCACACAGCTCRACGTAAAATCAAACAAAAATACATAAAAGTAAAATCCGGGGTGTTATAGCTAGGATCCCTACCTATTTGGTACAAGCTAGTATAGATGACCATTTTGCCCCTGAATGTCATATTGTGTGACTTCCTAGATTCATCACTAATTAGCAAACAATAGAAACTATTATTAGACTCATTTAATATTTTCTCTATTATGTTCCCCTAATTCCATACTAGGATTTTCATAGATCATGGCTAGTGTCTGGAAAAACACTCCATGACTCCTATTTAATGAATGAAGAAGTTGGTCGACTTCTATCAAATGAACCATGACTATAGTAATTCATTCTTTCCATTTTGATATCCTTTTGGGAATATATTACATTATTCCGATTTATTGACTATTATTAGAAACTCTTTTCTCATGACATTCCACTTCGGRCGAAGATTTCTTAGCCATGTAGCGATGTTGATGTSGGGATTAGCCACAAAGCTTGGATCTAGACACAGACACGAACAAGAAAACAATGGAAGATGTAGACCAAAGTCGGCAAAGGAAGAAATCAGAATAGAAAGGATAATTGAAAGAAAACTAGAACCAACAAGGCAACAACCCTCGATCTCTTGAGATCAAGAACCGAATACCAATGAGAATTCAACCTTCTTCCTTTGCAACCTTACACAATGGCRATGGCAGCCACACACAAGGAGGATACTCAATGAAGCTTGCTAGCACCAATCCCTTGATGAATTAACACACACAAGACAATAAGCCAAATCAACAACAATCCACTCTAAATCTCTCAAGGGAAATTCGATGCATTCAACCAAAAGGGAAACCGTGTTTTGTGTTCTTAAACAAATGAATTCTGCTCCCTAAAAGTGAAGACAAGGAAGCCTTTTATACCTAGTTGGCTTACCTTGCTACTTAACTACTTCCCTAAATAATAGATATTCTTGTGAAGATCCTCCAACATAGCTAGCTCCTTGGACAAGTAGAATGCAAGTACCTTGTCCAACTACTTCCCTAAAAAATAGGTCTTCTTGTGCTCCTATGGCCACCATGCTCAACAAATGAGGCTTAGGAAGATCCTCCAACATAGCTAGCTCCTTGGACAAGTAGAATGCAACTACCTCGTCCAACTCTTATTGGATCTTCTTAGCCCTAGCTCTAGTCATGGGGCCATCAAATGTAGGCACCATAGGTGGTGTGGTGAGTGGTCCCTCATCAGATGTATAAGGATATCTTTCCTCCTAAAGYAGAAGCAATAAATTCCTTATTACATGAACACATGTTCTAATATATCTTATACTAGTACTACAAACCATCTTGTACTCCCTATACTCAAGAGTAGTCAATAGTAGTAAGCCATAGTTAAGGGAATATTAGAACATAAATCATTTTAGGTTAAGGGAGTAAAACCTCATAGTGCAGTGACAAGTAATTCCCCATTTACTTGTTCATTTTGTTTAAGTCATGTTCAAGTTCATTTGTCTRTATAAATAGCTCTCTTATTTACAACGGTACAAGATTCTCCATTTTTCATCCCATCAATATCTCTATACTTGATCATATGGAAGATAAACAAGACTAGTCTTTACTAATTATCATTTGCCCCAATAATAATAATCCTATGACTAGGAACAACTTTATTATTAATCTTGATTATTCTTTTGTCTCATCATCATAGAAAATATCTCATTGTATCCCCTTTTGTGTCCATTTTGTGTAAATTACTTCAGTATTTAGCTAAATGAGAGTTAGCATGCTTATAGCTCAAAATAGTCCTTAAAGTACTTATTTATTTCTCAATAACTTGATTTTTCACACGTCTAAGAATGCCAGTAATGCTACAACATCCACACATCTAAGAACAAGCTAAGGGGAACGTGGAACAAGAAAAGAGCATTGTGGAACTTAAGAGTGGAAAAGGAAGAAATTTGGATGAGATAATGTTGCAAAATGATGAAAAAACACTACATAAATATCTACATGACACTGGGCAATCAAAATCAAACAAAGGACTTAGAGAAGATTTGTTAAAGTTGACCTTGATCCATGCCAGGTCAAGGGGAACAAGAAGGACAAATACAAAATAGACAAAAGGAATAAGAAAAGAAGAGAACTATGTGATGTTGACATTCAAGTGCCACWTGTCCAAAGAGACCAAGTTAAGTTCTAGAAGATCAAGATACTACACCATTCAAGTCGAAACCTAAAAATTCACAAGATGAAAGAAGAATGTATTGCATTTAATGAAAAATTGGTTGCAAACGACATCTGACTGCTGGTCTAAGTTGACTTCAGTCTTTTACCCAAAATATTGAAGCATAAAGAGCCAATGAGATCATATTTCCTAAAATAGACAAGCAAAGACAAAGAATGTTCTCTAGTGAAAGAGACAGTAACGCCAACTCAGCCTCGAATCTATCTATATAAGTATAACTCAGCTGAATAAGAAGAAAGGAATGCAAGTAGATTAGTTAGTAGAATAGTAATTCTTAGTAGAACTTAGGGGTTTCCTTCGACATAAGAACCCACTTTTAGCTTAAATCTTTACTGCATTGTTAAAGGGATTAGATGACAGTCTTCCCTTCATTTTTCTATAATCATTTTCTGCATTTATCTAAGGTTGTATTTGGATTATAGTTTGGGTTGGTGGGAGAAATAAAATATTTTCTGAAGTTGGGAAGGCATGAAACTATAAAATTTGAATTTCAAACTTATAACTGAAGTTAAGAATTTCTTGAGTTAAGAAACCACTTGGATTACAAATTAAGAAATCGAACTTTCCCTAAGAGATTTCCCTATACAATTTAATCCAAATTTAAGCAAAACATGATTTCAACATAATGCAATGTGCAAATTTTAGTTGGAGGAAAGAAAACAACTGGACAAAAAATTCACGAATAACCGATTGCTCTCTATGAATAATCGATTATGTAAAGTGATTGCTCCTAATTCTTCACATCATCTGCAACTTCTAATGATGAATATTTATTTATACATTAGTAGTTGATTTTTCAAAGTGATTACTATAGCTAATCCTCTAATAACTTACTCTTGCAAGAATTGTAGGAAAGAGAAATGTTACTATAGCTTTTTATTTTTTAGCGATTTTGAAGGAAATTTCTGGGTATGAGAGTAACATTTCTTGGCCCAAGGTGTAAAACAAATGACGTTTGAAATTGGCAGCAAAAGCTTCCTTAGTCCAAATTGTAAAACAAATGACATTTAAAACTAGGGGAAAACATTTCTTGGGTCAAAAGCTAATATAAGTACAGCCTAAGTTTCTTGAGGTTTATTTTGTACCCAACTTAGTTCTTATTTTACAAAGAGGAGTTTAGCAAATGAGCTTGAGTTGTTTAGTTCTTGAGTGAAAATCTGATTCTCTTTTCTTAAACTGCTTCTTGGGATTCTTAATCAAGGTAATAGAACTCTGAAATCATTATAATAATATTCTTTATTTCCTTCGAGGAATATTCATCTTTGAATATTGATCCTTCTTTGTGGTCTCTAAGTAGCTGGTTGATATAGATGAGTGAGATGAGTGCTTTGAAAACAGCACAAAGGGGAAAATAGCCCAGAAGGTGCCGCTGAAAGTACCCAAGACCACTACAAGTAGGTGGCAAGTCCTACTCTTCCTTACTGCTCATCAAAGCCAGGATAGGCAACTGCGTAGTTTCCAAAAGTCTTCTTTTGGGTGAGGGGAAGGTTGAATACTTTATTATTGAATAAAAAGAGTAAAGAGATATTCTTTTTTCACACTCATGGCTTTAACATTTGGTAACACTTTTATTATTTCAGATCTCTTTCAAATTTCCAGTAGTTTATCTTTAAAACGTACAACTTTAAATCCTGCCAATATAGGTTCTTTGCTAGAGCTTAAAACTATTTTGGAGTCATCCAGAATAGTCTCAGTTCCTCTTTTAATCAGTCCTTACAATATTTACCATTCTCGTGGTTTCGTTTCGTCTGGAATTAGATCCATTAGAAACTATTGAAATCTACATCTCCTTTTGGGAAGGAATATGTACAGTCTTTTGCTATGAACCAGTGTGATATTCCTTACTCGACACATGAGCAACATATCGCTCTTAATATTTTACCTGATATGGTCCAAAAATGGGAGAGAGAAGGTTATACACACCTATACTTTTGTGCTATTAGCATTGTCTTAACTTTTAGTGGTAGGAAAGGGTTATACACCTGATATGGTCAAGCTAGATACTCATATATTTAAATCCAAACGAATAAAATTTGAACATTCAACGAGATTATAAATCAATAAAAAATTTAATTAACATAAATGAATCTTGGGTATCAAAGTATGCTCCCAACGATCTCCACACACCGTCTGGCTAGTCCTCACCTGAAACATAAAATAAGCGAATATGGAATGAGCTACTAAGCTCAGTAAGTAAATCCTATGCATGAATGCATGTGTCGTGCGCTATGTGTCATGAAGTTCAAAAATTCACTTTGCTAAACTTTCCAAAAATGTCCTTTTTAAATCATGAGCTCACTTGGTGTAATGCCTAGCCATTGAGCTCTACAGTGAGCAATTATTATTTGGAATCCAATCACATTCTACTGGTAGAACTACAAAACAGCTAACACAACTTAATATTTTCCTAAATATCACCTCATAAGAGGTGAATAACACATGAATTCCCACCCTATAAGAGGGTTAGGTCAGCTGCACTGGTCCCTCACGCCACCATTTCATACTCACACCTTTCATGGTCTACGCTTTACATCGCTTTTCAAAATTCTTTACGTTTGGAAACCACTTAATATAAAAATCACATCCTTCCAAAACTTCATTCCTCAAAGCATTTTCTTTTCCAAACTTCATTCTTTAAAAACATTTACTTTCTTAAATGCATGATTATGCCCATGCCAAAAGTTATGCACAATACTATAGATTATATGCACATGAACACGGATCGCATAAACTCTAAACTTAAACTTCCCAACATGTTATCAAATAGAAAAATTTTCATACTTGAAATAAAAACACAAACCACATCACATAAAAGCAATTGAACTATAACCATGAACTCACATTCAATTCACATAGAGAGATCCAATCATAACAACAATACATTCGTATCATAGCTACAACCCACACTTAAAATTGAGTTATCATAGCTATAAATTCAGGCTGACCAATTATAAGTCTATGTTAATAGCATCACGAGACCAAGTCGTATACATAAATTTTATTTCTATTCAAAACTAAATTACCATATAAAAGCAAGCTTCATAATGCCTCCAAGTCATTATACGAATAAAACTACACGAATACTAGTTTCAGCAAATTGTTCAACCTTAAGTATTCCAAGAACCATGTCTTTAGAATCATATCCCTAAGCTCTGATACCAACCGTGACAACCCACTAAATCCTACTAGATATGACTGGTGCAATACATGCCATCGCGTGTCTCTCGACAATGAAGATCACGCACTAGAGGACAACACCACTAAATAAAATGGGCCTAAGGGGATCATAGCACCACAATATAAACACRGCTAGCCCGAAATAATCAGATGCATCACAATCTCAAAACAAATCAAATGGCTACAAACATTAAGTAGTACTAGGAACATCCCTCGAAATCAATCTACAACATCAAGTACACAAAACAGTAGTTCTTATTTTAGTACAACTTTAAGGACAACCGATAGACGAGAAATCACACCAAGCAATTAAGCTATAATGCATGCAAGTATATGTGGTCTAAGTAATAAAGAGTGAGTAAAGATTATTCCGATGAGGATTGTGTATCTAAACTTAGTAAAGCAAAACCCTAGATTAAATGATTAATTTAAGTTATGCTAAAGCATTTTAATAAATTCAATAGCAAAGTTACTCAAATAAGGTTTCAAAAGTTAAAGGCAGTTTGAGATCACAGAATCCCCAAGTACAGATGGTTCCCATTTATCCCAGTAATGCTATAGCATTCCTACCACGACATTAGGTATTAGCAAAGGAGAGGTGATGAGGGACCACTCACCACACCACCTATGGTGCCTACATTTGATGGCCCCATGACTAGAGCTAGGGCTAAGAAGATCCAACAATTCATTTACCCAGTGGGCCAAAAAAAGACAGCCCAAGATCGGTGGCCCATGTCTTCCTCCTCTTTCCTTTGTGGGCCAAAAGAAGATAGCCCCTCGTTCTAGACTCTTTTCTTCATGAGCCAAGAGAAGATAGCCCCTTGTTCTAGACTCTTTTTTTTGTGGGCCAAGAGAAGATAGCCCCTCYTTCTAGACTCTTTTCTTTGRAGGCCAAGAGAAGATAGGTTTTCTAGCTTGTTTTATATTTCATGCATTAATTCCTTTATAGCAAGGGACTCTAGTCTGATATAGAGTTTGAAGACAAGTGAACCACCTAGGTATAAAAGGGCTTCCTTGTCTTCACTTTGAAGGGTAGATTTTCGTTGGTTAAAGAACACAAAGAAAACATTGTTTTCCTTTTAATTGAATGCTTCAAATTTCCTRGAGAGATTTAGAGTGCATTGTTGTTGATTTGGCTTAAGTTGTCTTGTGTGTGTTAATTCTTCAAGGGATTGGTGCTAGCAAGCTTCATTAAGTATCCTTCTTGTGCATGGTTGCCATAACCATTYTGTAAGGTTGTAAAGGGAAGAAGGTTGAATCCTCATTGGTATTTGGTTCTTGATCTCAAGAGATCAAGGGTTGTTGCRTTGTTYGTTCCAGTTTTCTTTCAATTATCCTTCTCTTCTGATTTCTCCATTGCCGACTTGTTCTAACATCTTCCATTATTTTCTTGTTGTGATTGTGTCTAGATCCGAGCTTTGTGGCTAATCCCCACATCAAGAGGGGGTTAAGTAGCATCAACAATGAAAGCTTTGCTTTCTACTATGTAATACTGGTGTCCAGAATTGAAGTTTTTAGATAAGAAAGAAGTATATTCCTACTAATAGTGATCAGGCTATTTTCAGCGGCACTCCATGGCCTATTTTTACCTCTATGCTGCCGTCAGATTTTTACTCTCAATTATCTAATACAACAAATAGCTGCTTACAGGCCACAATACTCAAGAAGAAGAAAGAACAATATAATGGAGACTAGAGAGTTTCAAGAGACCAAGTGTTTAGCAAAACATATTTTATTTTACAATGAAAGATACAACTTCAAATTCAGGACTATCTGAAATTGAGGTCTAATTTCAGTCTGCCCTTCAACTATACAAATAATGAARCCTATATAGAGGGCGGACATCAAATGATTATAAACTTAAACGAAGTAAAAGATAAGATCACACTAAAGTAACTTTAATAAAGTTACTTTTACAAAAGCTGACATTGACTAAAGCTTCTTTTACAAAAGGTGATGTTGACTAAAGCTGATAAAGTTAAAAGATACTTCAATAAAACTGCTTTAATAAAGATGATTGACTCAATATAGAGCAATAATAGCGACTTTAATCAGTCARAGCTATGATACTCATAACATTCTTCAGAGAATGGATCCTTCTAGTAGATGCCATGTCCTTCCAATTTATTTTAAATTCTTCATTAGGTATATCATCTTCGTGAGGTGATGTAGCTTCTGAAGGAGACTGTGGAGCTAGCAAGCTTGTATCTGGTTCTATTTCATATCCTGGGGGAACCGATGGTTCATATTTCCCATTAAGCATAGATATACTGATGTGGACATGAGCCACAAAGCTTGGATCTAGACACAAACACAAACAAGAAAACAATYGAAGATGTTAGACCAAAGTCGGCAATGCAAGAAATCAGAATAGAAAGGATAATTGAAAGAAAACTAGAACCAACAAGGCAACAACCCTTGATCTCTTGAGATCAAGAACCGAATACAAATGAGAATTCAACCTTCTTCCTTTGCAACTTTACACAATGGCCATGGCAGCCAAGCACAAGGAGGATACTCAATGAAGCTTGCTAGCACCAATCCCTTGAAGAATTAACACACACAAGATAACTTAAACCAAATCAACAACAATGCACTCTAAATCTCTCAAGGAAAATTCGATGCATTCAACCAAAAGGAAAACTGTGTTTTCTTTGTGTTCTTTAAACAAATGAATTCAAAGTTCCAAAAGTGAAGACAAGGAAGCCTTATATAGACAAGAAAGCCTTTTATACCTAGGTGGCTTACCTTGCTATAAAGGAAACTAATGCATAAAACATAAAATAAGCTAGAAAACCATGTCTTAAAAATCCATTACATATCCTAAAATAGCCCTCAAACATTCTTGAGGTCTTCTTGTACTCCTATGGCTACCCTGCTCAACAAATGAGGCTTAGAAAGATCCTCCAACATAACTAGCTCCTTGGACAAGTAGAATGCAACTACCTTGTCCAACTCTTGTTGGATCTTCTTAGCCCTAGCTCTAGTCATGGGGCCATCAAATGTAAGCACCATAGGTGGTGTGGTGAGTGGTCCCTCATCATCCTTCCTTTCTTGGAAAGGACTCGACCTCGAGTCATCTTGGTCTAAGTCTCCTCCTTGAAAGAGAGTAAGGTCAACCATATTGAATGTAGCACTAACTCTGATGAGGGACCACTCGCCACACCACCTAATGGCCCCATGACTAGAGCTAGGGCTAAGAAGATCCAACAAGAGTTGGACGAGGTAGTTGCATTCTACTTGTCCAAGGAGCTAGCTATGTTGGAGGATCTTCCTAAGCCTCATTTGTTGAGCATGGTGGCCATGGCAGCACAAGAAGACCTCAAGGATGTTTGAGGATTCGTTTGGGATATGTAATTTAAAGACATGATTTTCTAGTTTATTTTATATTTCATGCATTAGTTCTTTTATAGCAAGGGACTCTAGTCAAATCTAGAGTTTAAAGACAAGTAAACCACCTAGGTAAGTCGGATCAGAGTTTGAAGACAAGTGAACCACCTAGGTATAAAGGGCTTCCTTGTCTTCATTTTGAGAGGTAGATTTTCAGTGGGTTGAAGAACACAAAGAAAACACTGTTTTCCTTTTGGTTGAATGCATCAAATTTCCTTGAGAGGTTTAGAGTGCATTGTTGTTGATTTGGCTTAAGTTGTCTTGTGTGTGTTAATTCTTCAAGGGATTAGTGCTAGCAAGCTTCATTAAGTATCCTACTTATGCGTGGTTGCTATAACCATTGTAAGGTTGTAAAGGGAAGAAGGTTGAATCCTCATTGGTATTTGGTTCTTGATCTCYAGTGATCAAGGGTTGTTGCCTTGTTGGTTCCAGTTTTCTTTCAATTATCCTTCTATTCTGATTTCTCCATTGCCGACTTGTTCTAACATCCTCCATTGTTTTCTTGTTTGTGTTTATGTCTAGGTCCGAGCTTTGTAGCTAATCCCCACATCAAATTGTATCACAAAAAAGGCATACACGGGAGGATTTTATTTCACTAACCTAACAAGTTCGTGTGTTGAAGTTTGCTGTGATAGTGTCTAGGTCACCGAGTCCAAGGCATGAAGAAAGCAGTGAGCCCCCTATTTGTTCACGATGCTCAGGCGCATGGAAGACAACTTGGCAACCTTGGCCACAAGGATGGAGGCGCTTGAAGCTAGGACCCCTCCACCAGTCCATGTGCCAACTGTAGGCCAAGTCTTTCGCACCAATTTTGATATAGGTGGCACTAGCCATGATTGCCCAAGGCCCTTATTGCCAGACCAGCAAGCTGCCTACCAAGCTTCCAGAGAGCATCAAATGTAGGCACCATAGGTGGTGTTGTGAGTGGTCCCTCATCAACCTTCCTTTCTTGGAAAGGACTCAACCCCTAGTCATCTTGTTCTAAGTTTCCTCCTGCAAAGGGAATAAGGTCACCCACATTGAATGTGGCACTAACTCCATAGTCTCCGGACAGCTCTAACACATAGGCATTGTCTCTAACTCTCCTCTTGCACCTTTTAGGGAAGCGTTCCTTCCTCAAATGCACCCACACGAGGTCTCCGGGCTGGAAAACAATCCTTCTCATTCCTTCGTTATCCTTAGTTGCCACTTGCTCTCCCTTGGCCAGCAACCTATCCCTTGTCCTAGCATGCAACTCCTTGATGAACTCCACCTGTTTATCTGCATTAAAATCTACTGGCTCCTTTATAGGCAACAGCATAAGATCAAGTGGGTTAAAGGATTCAAACCATAGACACACTCAAAAGGACTCAAAGAGGTACTAGAATGAATGGCCCTATTATATGAAAACTCTACATGTGGTAAGGCATCTTCCCAAGCTTTAAGATTCTTCCTAATGACAGCCCTCAAAAGAGTTGAGAGGGTTCTATTGGTTACTTCTGTTTGGCCATCTGTTTGGGGATGACTAGAAGTAAAGAACAAGAGTCGCGTCCCTAGTTTCTCCCAAAGTGTCTTCCAAAGGTAACTTAAGCACTTCACATCCCCATCACTCACTATAGTCCTAGGCACCCCATGTAAACTAACTACTTCCCTAAAGAATAAGTTAGCCACATTAGATGCCTCGTCAGTCTTAATGGCAAGTAACGAAGTAAGCCATTTTAGAAAAGTTATCCACAACCACAAAAATAGAGTCCCTCCCCTTCTTAGTCCTAGGCAACCTCACAATGAAATCGATACTAATGTCCTCCCATGGGGCTGTGGGAATAGGCAAAGGGGTGTACAAACCATGAGGCTTAACCCTAGACTTGGCCTTAAGGCACTTAACAAAGATATCAACATCCCTAAGCATATGTGGCCAATAGAAGTGTGTGCGCAGCATGTAATATGTCTTTATCCCTCCCAAAGTGTCCCATCAAGCCCCCTCTATGGGCCTCATCAACAAGTAATAACCTCAAAGAACACCTAGGAATGCACAACTTATCAACTCTAAACAAGAATCCCTCAAACAAGTAAAACTTATCTAAAGAAATCTTAGCCATGCAATGCTTATAAGTAGCTCCAAAATCAGCATCATCCTCATATAGCTCTTTAATGTAAGTGAATCTTAACACCTTAGAGTCTAATGTAGTGATCAAAACATGTCTCCTAGAAAGTGCATCAGCTACTACATTATCTTTTCCCTTTTAAACTTAATCACATAAGGGAATGTTTCAATGAAATCCATCCATCTACCATGCCTCCTATCAAGTTTATCTTGCCTCCTAAAATGCTTAAGTGACTCATGATCAGTATGCAAGACAAACTCTCTAGGCCATAAATAATGCTGCCATGTCTTAAGCACTCTAAACAATACATAAAGCTCCTTATCATATGTAGAGTAATTTAGACATGCTCCTTTCAATTTCTCACTAAAGTAGGCAATAGGCTTACCTTCTTGCATGAGGATGCCTCCAACGCCAATGCCACTAGCATCACACTCCACCTCAAATGGCCTAGTGAGGTCCGAAAGCGCTAGCAATGGAGCCTTGGTGAGACGACACTTGAGCTCATGGAATGCTCTCTCCTGCTCCTCTCCCCACACAAAGGATACACCTTTCTTGGTAATCTCGGTCAATGGGGCTGCAATGGTGGAGAAGTCCTTCACGAATCGCCTATAGAAGCTAGCCAACCCATGGAAGCTCCTCACGTCTCCAATGCTGCTTGGTGTGGGCCACTCTTGGATTGCCCTCACCTTCTCTTCATCAACTTGCAGCCCATGTGTGCTCACCACAAAACCAAGAAAAATAACCTCATTAGTGCAAAAATCACATTTCTTCATGTTAGCATACAGTCCCTCTACTCTAAGGGTAGAAAGGACTTCCCTTAAATGCCTCTCATGTTATTCTAGGGACCTACTGAAAATCAAAATATCATCAAATTAAACCACACCAAAATGTCCTATAAAAAGCCTAAGAACATGATTCATAAGTCTCATGAAAGTAGAAGGGGCATTAGTCAAACCAAAGGGTATGACAAGCTACACATAAAGTCCAAACTTGGTCTTGAAGGCCGTCTTCCATTCATCCCCTTCCTTCATACGAATCTAGTGGTAGCCACTCCTTAGATCAATCTTAGTGAAGAAGGTGGCTCCATACAACTCATCCAACATGTCATCCAGCCTAGGTACAGTGTGACGGTACTTAATGGTTATGTTGTTGATTCCTCTACAATCCACACACATCCTCCAAGTACTATCCTTCTTTGGCATAAGTAGGATAGGGATTGGTGCTAGCAAGCTTCATTAAGTATCATCCTTGTGCGTGGTTGCCATAACCATTGTGTAAYGTTGTAAAGGGAAGAAGGTTGAATCCTCATCGGTATTTGGTTCTTGATCTCAAGAGATCAAGGGTTGTTGCCTTGTTGGTTCCAATTTTCTTTCAATTATCCTTCTATCCTGATTTCTCCATTCAGATTTCTCCATTGCCGACTTGTTCTAACATCTTCCATTGTTTTCTTGTTTGTGTTTGTGTCTAGATCCGAGCTTTGTGGCTAATCCCGACATCAGAATTCCCCTAGGCAGCACCTCAACCCTACACTACCCTAGCTACCCAAGCTGCCCTAACCACCCCCAGGCCACCTCGGAATTCACGCCAAAACAACTTGGCACGTTGGCTACAACCTTGTCCTACAAATCCGCCAATTCAAAAGTTCAGATTGGCCTTGACTTGTAACCAACTCTTCCACATTCCACCCAACTCCTATTATCAAGGCGTTTGTTACTCTTGTTTGTTATTTTTTGAATTCAAATAGCATAGGATAATTCCTATCTTGTATTTTATTGTTCAGACAGAAAAAAYGAAGAAAAGAAAAGAAAAGAAATTCAAAAAAAGGAAAAAGAAAGAAAGAAAAAAAGAAGTCTCCTACCTATTCTATAGTTGTGGTCAACTTATATCATCAAGACCTAAGCTGAAGACTTGGAAGACATCAAGGTACCCTACCTCCTACCTAAGCCTACACCTACCCTACGGCAAACCACTGCCTCATGCTATTCTCAAGCTTCATTGGCGTCTTCAAGGCTAAGTAAAGGTACATATATCCGTCTCCTCAAGTCCTAAATCTTCTTCTAAAGTCTTGATTGCACATTCCTTATTGCAAATCTAGAGTCTTGTCTTTAGTCCTTCTTTCCCTTTGATTGAGTCTTGCTCTTACTGCCGAGACATTACAGCTTATACCTCTCTTCATTCACTTTATTTTGTGGTTTGAAAGTAATCTAATGCTATTGGTTATTAATCCATACAAGTCAACCCATCAAACCAAGTTTGAATCAGCAACAATTGTGAAAGAACGATCGCAAAGAGGGCATARACGAGAGGTTTTTATTGTATTTCACTAACCTAACAAGTTCGTATGTTGAAGTTTGTTGTGATAATGTCTAGGTCACCGAGTCCAAGGCATGAAGAAAGCAGCGAGCCATTGCCACCCTATTTGTTCACCATGCTCAAGCACATGGAAGACAACTTGGCAACCTTGGCCACAAGGATGAAGGCGCTTGAAGCTAGGACCCCTCCACCAGTCCATGTGCCGGCRGCAGGCCAAGTCCTTGGCACCAATTTTGATATAGGTGGCCCTAGCCATGATCGCCCAAGGCCCCCATTGCCAGACCAGCAAGTTGCCTACCAAGCTTCTAGAGAGGTGTCTAGGGCGTCTAAGGGCCATGTTGAACCACATGCCCAAGTGCCCTTCTAAGGAGCTGGTCCTTTTGTGCATAAGGAATTCCATTCAAACCATCAATCACCTCGCTTTAGAGCTCCTTACGATCACAATGCTTTTGATGCTTTTCAGGGTTACCAAGGAGATGACATGGAAGAGGATGGAGACCTGAGCCACCGAGACGTTTCCAATGAAGAAGGGGGCGTGAGGTTGAGCAAGATGAAGGTGAAGATCCCAACATTTGAGGGCAAGTGTGATCCAGATGCATAAATGGAGTGGGAGACTAAGATAGAGCAGATTTGGARGTGCCACAATTTCCCCGAGCATATGAAGGTTCAATTGGCAGCCATTGAGTTTAGTGGTTATGCCTTGATTTGGTGGGACAATTTCATCAAAGAGAGGAGGAGAACCCTAGATCCCGCTGTCAACACTTGGGAGCAAATGAAGGCAATAATGGCAGCTAGATATGTCCCTCAACATTACACTAGAGAGCTGTGCCAAAGGCTTGAAAACCTAAGACAAGGAAGCATGACAGCTGAGCAGACATATAATGCAATGCAAGTGGCCATGGTGAGGCCAATGTGAGGGAAGATGAAGAAAGTACTATGGCAAGGTATCTTAGGGTCATGAATTCTTATTTGGCCAACGAAGTTGACTTGTATCCCTATGAGTCTATGACAGAATTGCTCCATTTGGTGGTCAAAGTTGAGAGGAAGACTAAAGCGAGGAGACAAGGGAGCAAGGGAGGTCAAAACAACTTGTCACCATGGAAGAACCAAGTCAACCGAGGCCGAAAAGTGCCTAGCGCCAAGGGAAGTGGCCAAGGGAGCCGAGGTGGGCTGAGGTACAGTAGGCCACCCAACGCCAGCCCCACATCTTCCAAGACACCCATCCCATCTTCCACACAACCCAAAGGGAGTACTCCAAACCCTACCTCTTCTAGGACTAGAGATATTGTTTGCTTTAAATGTCAAGGTAGAGGTCATTATGCAAGGGATTGTGTGAATACTATGACCTTAATTATCAATCATTGAGGCCAATATGAGAGTGAGAGTGATAAGGATGAAGATAATATTGTTGATGAAAGTGTTGCAATGGAACATGATATGCATAATAGTGATGAAGGCATTGAGTATGAACATGGTGAGTCTTTCATTTGCAAGAGAACTTTGCATGTCCAACCAGCCCCTTGTGAGGATAATCAAAGGGAAAACCTATTTCATACTAGATGCTTAGTCAAAGGTAAGGTTTGTAGCATGATCATTGATGTGGTAGTTGTTGCACTATTGCTAGCAGTGAGCTTATTTCTAAATTACAATTATCTACATTTTACACCCTAGGCTATATAAGTTGCATTAGATGAATGATTGTGGTGAGTTAAAGGTTAATAGGCAAGCTAAGGTTACAATTACACTTGGTCATTATGAGGATACTGTTTTATGTGATGTTGTACCCATGCAAACATGCCATATACTTTGGGTAGACATTGGCAATATGATAGGAAGGTTGTACATGATGGGTTTAGCAATAGCTATTCTTTTACTTTTAATGGGTAGAAAATTGTGTTTAACCCTATGTCCCCTATGCAGATTGTGGAAGCCTATGAGAAGAATAGGAAGGAAGATGAGGCAAGAGAGCAAGTAAGGAGAGCCACAGCACCCACGCCAAAGGCGCCAGTACCAGGGGGCCGCGGCCATGCCCAAGGAGGCGCCAAGGGGGCCAGCCACACCACATAGAGCCAGAGGCGCCTAAGGATGAGCCTCTATCTCTAGCTAGCCCTAAACCACCTTCTAGTGACCTCCTAGCTACCAAGAGAAACCTTGTGAGTGACTACTTACCCTTAGACACTTCATTTATGGTCTTGTGCAAGAGATTACTTAAGGCTAGTGAGAAAACCAAGCCCTACCCTACCCCATCTATCCATGCCATCCTTAGGGAGTTTAGTGATGTGTTCCCCGATGAGATACCCCATGGCCTTCCACCTATGAGAGGCATAGAGCATCAGATTGACCTTATCGTGGGAGCTACATTGCCTAATAGACTAGCCTATAGGATGAARCCTAAGGAGACCCAAGAGATCCAAGCCCAAGTCCAAGAGTTYTTGGACYAGGGCTATGTGAGAGAGAGTATGTCACCATGTGCCATCCCTGTCCTACTTGTGCCAAAGAAGGATAGTACTTGGAGGATGTGTGTGGATTATAGAGCAATCAACAACATAACATTAAGTAGCGTCACCCTATACCTAGGCTGGATGACATGTTGGATGAGTTGTATGGAGCCACCTTCTTCACCAAGATTGATCTAAGGAGTGGCTACACCAGATTTGTATGAAGGAAGGGGATGAATGGAAGACGCCCTTCAAGACCAAGTTTGGGCTCTATGAGTGGCTTGTCGTGCCCATTGGCTTGACTAATGCCCCTTCCACCTTTATGAGACTTATGCATCATGTTCTTAGGCAAGGGCATTTTGTTGTGGTTTACTTTGATAATATTCTGATTTTCAYTAGGTCCCTAGAAGAACATGAGAGGCATTTAAGGGAAGTCTTTTCTACCCTTAGAGTAGAACGACTATATGCTAACATGAAGAAATGTGATTTTTACACTAATGAGGTTATTTTTCTTGGTTTTGTAGTGAGCACACATGGGCTGCAAGTTGATGAAGAGAAGGTGAGGGCGATCCAAGAGTGGCCCACACCAAGCAGCATTAGAGACGTGAGGAGCTTCCATGGATTGGCTAGTTTCTATGGGCGATTCGTGAAGGACTTCTCTACCATTGCAGCCCCATTGACCGAGATTACCAAGAAAGGTGTAGCCTTTGTGTGGGGAGAGGCGTAGGAGAGAGCATTCCATGAGCTCAAGTGGCATCTCACCAAGGCTCCATTGCTAGCACTCCCGGACTTCATTAGACCATTTGAGGTGGGGTGTGATGCTAGTGGCATTGGCATCGGAGGCGTCCTCATGCAAGAAGGTAAGCCTATTGCCTACATTAGCGAGAAATTGAAGGACACTAGAAGGTGGTTAGGGATGGCTAGAGATAGAGGCTCATCCTTAGGCGCCTTGGCTCTATGTGGTGTGGCTGCCCCCTCGGTGCCGCCTTAGGCGTGGCCGGACCCCTGGCACTGGCCCCTTTGGCGTGGGCACTGTGGCTCTCCTTGCTTGCTCTCTTGCCTCATCCTCCTTCCTCTTCTTCTCATAGGCTTCCACAATCTACATAGGCGTCATAGGCTTAAACACAATTTTCTGCCCATTAAAAGAGAAAGAATACCTATTGCTAAACCCATCATGTACAACCCTCCTATCATATTGCCATTGTCTACCCAAAAGTATATGGCATGCTTGCATGGGTACAACATCACATAAAATAGTATCCTCATAATGACCAAGTGTAATTGTAACCTTAGCATGCCTATTAACCTTTAACTCACCACAATCATTCATCCAATGGAACTTATATGGCCTAGGGTGATAAAATATAGATAATTGCAATTTGGAAATAAGCTCACTGCTAGCAATATTGCAACAACTACCACCATCAATGATCATGTTACAAACCTTACCTTTGACTAAGCATCCAGTGTGAAATAGGTTTTCCCTTTGATTATCCTCACAAGGGGCTGGTTGGACATGCAAAGTTCTATTACAAATTAAAGATTCACCATGTTCATACTCAATGCCTTCATCACTATCATGCATATCWTGTTCCATTGCAACACTTTCATCAACAATGTCATCTTCATCCTTATCACTCTCACTCTCATATTGGCCTAAATGATTGATAATTAGGGTCCTAGTATTCGCACAATCCCTAGCATAATGACCTCTACCTTBACATTTAAAGCAAACAATATCTCTAGTCCTAGAAAAGGTAGGGTTAGGAGTACTCCTTTTGGATTGTGTGGAAGATGGCATGGGTGTCTTGGAAGATGTGGGGCTGGCGTTGGGTAGGCCACTGTGTCCCAGCCCACCTTGGCTCCCCTGGCCACTTACCTTGGGGCTAGGCACTTCTCAGCCTCGGTTGTCTTGGTTCTTCCATGGTAAAGGCCAATGTGAGGGAAGATGAAGAAACCACTATGGTAAGGTATCTTAGGGTTTTGAATTCTTATTTGGCTAACGAAGTTGACTTGTATCCCTATGAGTCCGTGACAGAATTGCTCCATTTAGCAGTCAAAGTTGAGAGGAAGACTAAAGCAAGGAACCAAGGGAGGAAGGGAAGTCAAAATAACATGTCACCATGGAAGAACCAAGGCAACTGAGGCCGAGAGGCGCCTAGAGCCAAGGGAAGTGGCCAAYGGAGCCAAGGTGGGCTGAGGCACAATGGGCCACCCAACGCCAGCCCCACATCTTCCAAGACGCCCATGCCATCTTCCACACAACCCAAAGGGAGTGCTCCAAACCCTATCTCTTCTAGGATTAGAGATATTGTTTGCTTTAAATGTCAAGATAAGGTCATTATGCTAGGGATTTTGTGAATTCCAGGAAATTAATTATCAATCATTTYGGCCAATATGAGAGTGAGAGTGATAAGGGTGAAGATGACATTGTTGATGAAAGTGTTGCAAGGGAACATGATATGCATGATAGTGATGAAGGCATTGAGTATGAACATGGTGAGTCTTTAATTTGTAAGAGAACCTTGCATGTCCAACCAGCCCCTTGTGAGGATAATCAAAGGGAAAACCTATTTCATACTAGATGCTTAGTCAAAGGTAAGGTTTGTAGCATGATCATTGATGGTGGTCATTGTTGCACTATTGCTAGCAGTGAGCTTATTTCTAAATTGCAATTATCTACATTTTACACCCTAGGCTATATAAGTTGCATTAGATGAATGATTGTGGTGAGTTAAAGGTTAATAGGCAAGCTAAGGTTACAATTACACTTGGTCATTATGAGGATACTGTTTTATGTGATGTTGTACCCATGCAAACATGCCATATACTTTGGGTAGACATTGGCAATATGATAGGAAGGTTGTACATGATGGGTTTAGCAATAGCTATTCTTTTACTTTTAATGGGTAGAAAATTGTGTTTAACCCTATGTCCCCTATGCAGATTGTGGAAGCCTATGAGAAGAATAGGAAGGAAGATGAGGCAAGAGAGCAAGTAAGGAGAGCCACAGCACCCACGCCAAAGGCGCCAGTACCAGGGGGCCGCGGCCATGCCCAAGGAGGCGCCAAGGGGGCCAGCCACACCACATAGAGCCAGAGGCGCCTAAGGATGAGCCTCTATCTTTAGCTAGCCCTAAACCACCTTCTAGTGACCTCCTAGCTACCAAGAGAAACCTTGTGAGTGACTACTTACCCTTAGACACTTCATTTATGGTCTTGTGCAAGAAATTACTTAAGGCTAGTGAGAAACCATGCCTACCCTACCCCATCTATCCATGCCATCCTTAGGGAGTTTAATGATGTGTTCCCCGATGAGATACCCCATGGCCTTCCACCTATGAGAGGCATAGAGCATCAGATTGACCTTATCGTGGGAGCTACATTGCCTAATAGACTAGCCTATAGGATGAACCCTAAGGAGACCCAAGAGATCCAAGCCCAAGTCCAAGAGTTGTTGAACGAGGGCTATGTGAGAGAGAATATGTCACCATGTGCCGTCCCTGTCCTACTTGTGCCAAAGAAGGATAGTACTTGGAGGATGTGTGTGGATTGTAGAGCAACCAACAACATAACCATTAAGTAGCGTCACCCTATACCTAGGTTGGATGACATGTTGGATGAGTTATATGGAGCCACCTTCTTCGCCAAGATTGATCTAAGGAGTGTCTACATCAAATTCGTATGAAGGAAGGCGATGAATGGAAGACGGCCTTCAAGACAAAGTTTGGACTCTATGAGTGGCTTGTCATTCCCTTTGGTTTGACCAATGCCCCTTCTACCTTTATGAGAGTTTTGAATTATGTTCTTAGGCATTTTATAGGGCATTTTTTTGTGGTTTACTTTGATGATATTTTGATTTTCAGAAAGTTCCTAGAAGAACATGAGAGGCATTTAAGGGAAGTCCTTTCTACCCTTAGAGTAGAGCGACTGTATGCTAACATGAAGAAATGTGACTTTTCCACTAATGAGGTTATTTTTCTTGGTTTTGCAGTGAGCATACATGGGCTGCAAGTTGATGAAGAGAAGGTGAGGGAGATCCAAGAGTGGCCCACACTAAAGGCGTAAGGAGCTTCCATGGGTTGGCTAGCTTGTATAGGTAATTTGTGAAGGACTTCTCCACCAGCCCCATTGACCGAGATTACCAGGAAAGGTATAGCCTTTGTGTGGTGAGAGGCACAGGAGAGAGCATTCCATGAGCTCAAGTGGCGTCTCACCAAGGCTCCATTGCTAGCGCTCTGGACTTCACTAGGCCATTTGAGATAGAGTGTGATGCTAGTGGCATTGGCATTGGAGGCGTTCTCATGCAAAAAGGTAAGCCTATTGCCTACTTTAGTGAGAAATTGAAAGGAGCATGTCCAAATTACTCTACATATGATAAGGAGCTTTCTGCATTGTTTAGAGTACTTAAGACATGGCAGCATTATTTATGGCCTAGAGAGTTTGTCTTGCATACTGATCATGAGTCTCTTAAGCATTTTAAGAGTCAAGATAAACTTGATAGGAGACATGGTAGATGGATGGAGTTCATTGAAACKTTTCCTTATGTGATTAAGTTTAAAAAGGGAAAAGATAATGTAGTAGCTGATGCACTTTCTAGGAGACATGTTTTGGTCACCACATTAGACTCTAAGGTTTTAGGATTCACTTACATTAAAGAGTTGTATGAGGATAATGCTGATTTTGGAGCTATTTATAAGCATTGCATGGCTAAGGGTTCTTTAGATATGTTTTATTTGTTTGAGGGATTCTTGTTTAGAGTTGATAAGGTGTGCATTCCTAGGTGTTCTTTGAGGTTATTTTTTGTTGATGAGGCCCATAAAGGYGGCTTGATGGGACACTTTGGAAGGGATAAGACATATCACATGATGCACACACACTTTTATTGGCCACATATGCTTAGGGATGTTGACAGCTTTGTTAGGAAGTGTATAGAGTGCCTTAGGGCCAAGTCTAGAGTTAAGCCTCATGGTTTGTACACCCTTTGCCTATTCCCACAGCCCCATGGGAGGATACTAGCTTGGATTTCATTGTGGGTTGCCTAGGACTAAGAAGGGGAGGGACTCTATTTTTTGTGGTTGTGGATAGGTTTTCTAAGATGGCTCACTTCATTGCTTGTTATAAGACTGAGGATGTATCTGATGTGGCTAACTTATTCTTTAGGGAAGTAGTTAGGTTGCATGGGGTGCCTAGGACTATAGTGAGTGATAGGGATGTAAAGTTCTTAAGTTACTTTTGGAAGACACTTTGGGGGAAATAGGGATGAGGCTCTTGTTCTCTACTTCTAGTCATCCCCAAACAGATGGCCAAACAGAGGTGGTCACCAACAGAACCCTCGCAACTCTTTTGAGGGCTGTCATTAGGAAGAATCTTAAGGCTTGGGAAGATGCCTTACCACATGTAGAGTTTGCATATAATAGGGCCATTCATTCTAGTACCTCTTTGAGGCCTTTTGAGCGTGTCTATGGTTTGAATCCTTTAATCCAACTTGATCTTACACCGTTGCCTATGAAGGAGCGAGCAGATTTTAATGCAGATAAACAAGTGGAGTTCATCAAGGAGTTGCATGCTAGGACAAGGGAGAGGTTGCTGGCCAAGGGTGAGCAAGTGGCGGCTAAGGCTAACAAAGGAAGGAGAAG
Source organism: Rhazya stricta (assembly GCA_001752375.1). NCBI lineage: Eukaryota > Viridiplantae > Streptophyta > Magnoliopsida > Gentianales > Apocynaceae > Rhazya > Rhazya stricta. The sequence continues at coordinate 396,375 of MEJB01000035.1, forward strand.
AATTGTTTTCCAGCCTGGAGACCTCGTGTGGGTGCATTTGCAGAAGGAACGCTTCCCCAAAAGGTGCTAGTCCAAGTTGGTGCCTAGAGGAGATGATCCTTTCAAGATCGAGAGGAGAGCTAGAGACAATGCCTATGTGTTAGAGCTGCCCGGAGACTATGGCGTTAGTGCCACATTCAATGTGGGTGACCTTACTCTCTTTGAAGGAGGAGACTTAGTCCTTTCCAAGCAGGGGAGGATGATGAGGGACCACTCACCACACCGCCTATGATGCCTACATTCGATGGCCCCATGACTAGAGCTAGGGCTAAGAAGATCCAACAAGAGTTGGACAAAGTAGTTGCATTCTATTTGTCCAAGGAGCTAGCTATGTTGGAGGATCTTTCAAAGCCTCATTTATTGAGCATGGTGGCCATAGGAGCACAAGAAGACCTCAAGGATGTTTGAGGATTCTTTTGGGATATGTAATGGATTTTTAAGACATGATTTTCTAGATTATTTTATGTTTTATGCATTAGTTTCCTTTATAGCAAGGTAACCTCTGGATTCGAACCTGTGACCTCCATGGTTTGAAGACAAGTAAGCCACCTAGGTATAAAAGGCTTCCTTGTCTTCACTTTGAGGGCAGAATTCATTTGTTTAAGAACACAAAACARGGTTTCCCTTTTAGTTGAATGCATCAAATTTCTCTTGAGAGATTTAGAGTGCATTGTTGTTGATTTGGCTTAAGTTGTCTTGTGTGTGTTAATTTTTCAAGGGATTGAGTATCCTCCTTGTGCGTGGCTGCGATGGCCATTGTGTAAGGTTGTAAGGAAGAAGGTTGAATTCTCATTGGTATTCGGTTCTTGATCTAGGGTTGTTGCCTTGTTGGTTCTAGTTTTCTTTCAATTATCCTTTCTATTCTGATTTCTTCCATCGCTGACTTTGGTCTAACATCTTCCATTGTTTTCTTGTTGGTGTTTGTGTCTAGATCCAAGCTTTGTGGCTAATCCCCACATCACTCAATTCTCTTTTCATAACCAGAAAATCTCCATCGACAGGGTTCTCTATTTCTTCGTCAGAATCACCCATCAATAGTGGCATCTTATCTTCACTTGAACTAGCACTCTCTATTTCTCCATTTGCCCGTATTCAGATGCGATATGTCCAAGTCCTTAGCACCTGAAACATTTAATATCACATGATCTAGAAGGAAGTTTAGTTTCAGATTTACCTTTAGGAGGAATATTAACCGAATTATTTAGACAGCTTTGCCATCCCTCCAATTCCATTTCCATAAAGGATTTGATTTCCAATTCGAAGGCACCAGCGACATAATTAGCTTCTCTGTTTTAATGGCTTTGTGCAACAACTCCTTCATCTCCATATAATGTTGCAATTAAACCACATCAGCAATCCACCAATGACTCTAGCATTGATGCTTCCCGATCCTCCTCATATTTGAATGAATCATGGCAAGTTCCATCTCCTAATGATAATCCTTAATGCTTGTAGTTCCTTGAACCAGACCTTGTAACATTTTGTACAAATCTCTATAATAATGGCTAGGTATGAATCTCTTTTGCATCACTACCTTTATCTCTTCCCATGTTCGAATTGGTCTACTAATAACGATTTAATCCCACAAATGCTAGCTTACTCTGTAAACAAAATAATTGAGGCAGTAAAAAACATGCTTCGCCTTTCTCTCCCATTCCAAATATGTTTCAAGATCATTCTTTCATTGAAATGTCAGGATTTTCATCTTTATGCTGCCCAAATTGTAATCCCCTTTTGGATTCATCTCTCTTACCTCATCTATGGCTTGCCTTTTCCAATTTGGAATCTATTTCTTCCTCTCCTTCACCAAAATCGTGTCTTTCATGTGTTCTGGGTACAGAAGAAGCTTCTATTTCCATAAGCCTAGCATTCAACAACTTAAATTGATCTCGTACAGTTTTAACAAATAATTTCACGTCGTTCTCTTGAGAGACACCTTCACCATTACTCATAGTAGTAACCTGTAAAAAGATATCAAAGCAAGAACAAGAGATACTTCCTCACGTACTCCCTCACATGTTTCCTTCAATCAGTTTTTTTTCCACTTGTGTTTCACAGAAGTCGGCTTTTACTTAGTCTTTAAGCTCTTGAAGTAATACAAAATCGATAAACCCAAAGAAGCAATATGTGGTGACAATCTCAAATTAGAGTTCTAAAGACTTAGTTGAGGCAAATTGTTAACAACAGGAAAACTAGAAACGACTCCAGGAACCAAGGAACAAGAAAATTAACATGCAAACGACGTATGAAAGAAGTACCCAAAATCCAATAGATAAATCACAAATCCCACCAAAGAGGACAATTTAAATAGTACAACCTTGTTCTGCCCAAAAATCACTGAATTTTATCTTTTTTTCTTCTTTTTTGATTTTTTGTACAGGAACAAGCTTTAACAARACCGAAACCAGAGAAACAAAGGATTTTTAAGCTCCAAATGAATCTCAATCATCCTGGGGTCCTTTTCTTTATAGCTTTCTCCAGGAGCTTCAATTTGATATATTATAATAGCCATTTTATTAAGGATCAAAAGTTAATGATTGTCTGATCACAACCTGTCAGAATTCAATTTTTATTTTTTATTCAAATCTGAAATCAACAAAATAGAAGGTAAAAGATAAACTTGTTTTGGCAATAATCCAGGCTTTGATACCATTGATGTGACCAGCCCTAGGAACCCCAATGTTCAATGGAAACGAATACACCAACACTCGCAAGAAACGAGGAAAAAGATCAGATTAGAACCTAAAGGAAACTAAGGCTATATGACCCCGGAAATTCCTATGGCTAATTACCGATACTAACTACGCATCTTTACTATTTCGAGCTTAGCTCTATATTTAGATAAATTAAAGGATCTTGCATACTAAGTATTTAGATATAGTAGGTCCAGATTTTGGATAGAATATTACCATTACAATGAATTCAGACATTTTCTGGGCCTAATTAAAAACCTCATTTCGAAATTTCTTTTAAACMCATCTCAAATAGCGATCAATAGACAACTTTTAGTCACCTTGCATGCATGCAAGGTGAATATCGAGCCTTCCTCTTTAGATTTTAACCAAATTTTGGTTTCAATTTTCAGCTTAATTACTCACCATGCATGTAAGACTTGTGTTGTTGTTTAAGTGTGTGAGTAGTTACTAGCATGAGTCAACTGAAAGTCTATGGGAAACCAGCTTTTATTTTCCAGGTTCCAAGACCTCTAGTAAGCTGAATTTGAATTTTACTTATTTAAAAAGACAATTTCCATTTATCTTCTTCTTRTTCTCTTAATCTAGCCAAAACTTCACTCTTGATGGAGCTTTTGTTTTGTCTGCCGAAAGCTTAGATAGGAAGCTTCTGTTGAGACTTAAACTTTACGCCACTACTCTATCTATAAAGGGTCCCATTCGGCCAAAATTCTCTTCTCTTCATCACACTACATTCAGATGATTCTCTCCTTTCCTCACTCTTTATCTCAGAAAAACACCACTGTTATTCAGCTACTTCACTTATCTTATGACCGAAAGCATTCACGCTAGAAGTGAAGAACATCTAGTAGAGCATCAGCTGACTAGTGAAGATATACATCATTTTCTTTTCTTTTCTCTTATTCTGCCATGGAAATCCTGGGATTTTCATCCGTACCTTGATCGCAAATACCAGATTAGTCAGCTTAAAATCCTACGGAAGAAGCATGGCAAACTTGGATGATGAGCTACATAAAGAGTAAGAAGATATGTTATGTTAAGGTTGAACTTCATTCATGCTATGATTAGTTTAAGCTTGAAATGTAACATAGGAAGGTTTTATTTGAATACAATATGTTTGGGGTTGAGGATCAAATAATTGAATTGGTGATTTAGATTGAATGAATGGGAATGTTGGTTGTGTATTTTTGTTTTTGGTTGAGGGAAAATAGGAAATGAAGAATATGTACTATGTAATCTGCTGAATTGATGTTGATGGTGTTGATGATACATGATTAAGGAGATGAAAATTTTGGATTAGAAGCGTTTATACAGCCAGGAAAAATAATACAAGAACTAAGATTTGAAGGACATGTATGTTAATGATGTGTTCTATTTTTCACCTTGGTTTATGCTTAAGTTTTGGCTTGGAAAATAGCCTTTTTAGTGCCATCTAAACACGAAATGGAAATCTGAATCTCTTAGGTGTAAAATGATATAAAATGCACTTACTAGAGCCTCCTAAGAATTTAAGATATAATCCGAAAACTGCAAACTGTTTTTCTGCCCCAAACTAGGAAAAGTGTCTACACTATTTTAGGTATAGATACTATATTGTTAAGTGAAAGTTTTTGTTGTGATATATTGCCAGAAATCCACATATCTTAGAACAAATTTAATTCATTTTGAGTTTATAAAACTCAAGATACACACTAATCTTTTAGACATGGTCAATTCTGGCTGACTGATCTTGAAACTTACCTTTCCATTGAAACTGGTATTTATACAGACGTCTTTAGGCCTGGAAACTTACATGGTTACAAACCTTATTGCTTAGGAATACTCTGGCTCTAGATTCATAAAGAAATTTGAAGTATGAAGGGTGTAATAAACTAAACACTAGCAGCCATCTGTTTCTGTAATCCTGGTTTCTACCTAACTATTTTCACTTCAAAACAGCGTGCTTTTGGCCATTCTCTTGACCTAGTTTACATAGTTAGATAGGCTTATAATTTCCAAGTTATTTCAACTCAAAACGCTTGTTCTAACTCAAGTTATATTTATTTTAGTGAACATCTGTCCAGGCTAGACAGAAACGCTACTCGGTTTCTCCTTTTTACTTGGATATTAGAATTTTAAAGACCTTCTAGGTAAAGATAAATTACTGGAAATACGTATAAGATCTGGAATAGGTGTGCCGTTATCAAATGATGAACCTGAAGTTGAAGTTGTGGAATCCATGATGGTTGCTTTGAATCTTTACTCCTCAATAATCTACCAAAATACAATTCAATCTTCCCCTCCTTTAGAAAAATTTTCTGGAAACTATAAGTAATGTAYCCACAAAGCTCGGATCTAGACACAGACACAAACAAGAAAACAATGGGAGATGTTAGAACAAGTCGGCAATGGAGAAATCAGAATAGAAGGATCCGGCGATCTTCGTACGGTTTGTTCTCAACCTGTGTACCATCAACGGTAAATGAAACCCCGGGTTCGCGGTCGATCGATACAACCTCCGTAGAAGGATTCGGAGTAAACAACGTCCGTATCGACGGCGGTATCGCTCGTGTTCCTTCGTGGAGTTCCTACACCGTCGCTTATAGCACACCTCTATACATTAAATTTCTGACCAAAGATCAAATAAAATATAAAGTACGGTAATAAAAGGAAATTCCGTGAGATCAGCCGTAGATCTCAAACTTCTGTTCACTTGCGGTGATGTATATTTCAAGGAACAGAAGTGAAACTCCGATCTAAACGAGCCCAATTCTTGTGTTTCTTTTGTGACAAAAAGAAAAACTGCACTCTACGGTTAAAGGACTCTTAAATCTCAGGCACACCAACTAAACGAATTCAAACGAGAACACAACACAATTAAGGAAGTTCCAACCCTGACGAATCGTAACGAAGTAATTCATAGGCATGTTGAGTTACGCACCGAACGGGTCATTGGTAACACATTCCAGCATTTCCGGCTTCTTCCGACGTTAGGTAGTAACCATAAACGCAAGCAACTAAGTTCTCTAATTGCACGACGGAACCAACGCAAGGTCGAAAGAAAGTTAATAGGAAGAATAAGTGACTAAGAGATAACGGGCTGACCAAGATTTGTAGAAGAACAAGAACAATACACAACTACAGATCTGGCCTCGAAACGGACCCGATTAGGGGTATAGTTCCGTAAAAAAAAGGTCAGGCGCTCCGGAGCGCAACCTACGTAAACTCCTTCCTCTACGAAAGGGTTTCTGCGTCGGTTTTTGACCCGCGGATCCCTCCGGCTATCAGGAAAGTTCGTAGTTCTCCTCGCACCGGTCTTGTTACGGATACACAATCCGACGGGGGCGGCTCTCATACGCTCCAACGACAGGTGTAAGTTACACCACTGGAATTGAGGGACGTTCTCTTTTGAATCGTGGTTCCTCTCGAGCTCAGCTCGAGGAACAGGTTCCGTCGCGGCCGTTCCGAGGTACCTACTCCGCTGTGAGGTGGTGCTGGTGGATATACGGATTAAACTACGCGGGGCCTACTGACTCGATCGCCGGGATTCGTTCTCAGGTTGTTGGTCCTCGAACCGACCGAATCGGCAACGTAAGAATGAACGGGTTCCTCCGATCGAATACAACCTCCCAGAAAGGATCCGGAGTAAACAACCGTATCACCGGTATTCCTCGTGTTCTTCTGGAGCTTCCTACAAACTCCTAAGCAAACCCTATACATTCCTTGCGCAAAAGATCAAATAAAATATAAAGTACGTAATAAAGGAATCATCCTGAGATCAGCCTAGATCTCAACTTACCTTTCACTTGGTGGATTAATTTCCCGAAGACACAGAAGTGAAACTCCAATCTAAATAACAGCCAATTTCTTGTGTTTTTTGTGACTAAAAAAGAAAAACTAACTTACTGGTTTAAAGGAACTCTCTAAATCTCAGCAGACAACAACGAAACCGAATTCAACAGAACACACACATTAAAAGTTCCCCAACCAACGATCGTTCCGAAGAATTCATTAGGAGGAGCACGCCACGCACGTATTGGTAACACATTCCAACATTTACCTCTTCCAACTAAGGGAGTTAACCATAAAACCAAGAACTAGAGTTCCCTAAGTTCCTAACAACAGAACAAACCAAGGTCAAAGAAAACGTTATA
>MEJB01000035.1:412464-423541 GCA_001752375.1 Rhazya stricta
AACACATCACTAGACTCCCTAAGGATGGCTTGGATAGATGGGAGTAGGGTAGGCATAGTTTCCTTACTAGCCTTAAGTAATCTCTTGCACAAGACCATAAGTGAAGTGTCTAAGGGTAAGTAGTCACCCACAAGGTCCCTCTTGGTAGCTGGGAGGACACTAGAAGGTGGTGCAGGCCTGGCTAGAGATAGAGGCTCATCCTTAGGCTCTATGTGTTGTGGCTGGCCCCCTTGGCGCTGCCTTGGATGTGGCCGGCCTTGCTTGCTCTCTTGCCTCATCCTCCTTCCTCTTCTTCTCATAGACTTCCACAATCTGCATAGGGTTCATAGGCTTAAACACAATTTTCTGCCCATTAAAAGTGAAAGAATACCTATTGCTAAACCCATCATGTACAACTTTCTTATCATATTGCCAAGGTCATTATGAGGATAATGTTCTATGTGATGTTGTACCCTTGCAAGCATGCCATATGATACCAATTTGAGGTGGGGATTAGCCACAAAGCTRGGATCTAGACACAAACACAAACAAGAAAATAATGGGAGATGTTAGAACAAGTCGGCAATGGAGAAATCAGAATAGAAGGATAATTGAAAAGAAAGGAACCAACAAGGCAACAACCCTTGATCTCTTGAGATCAAGAACCAAATACCAATGAGGATTCAACCTTCTTCTCTTTACAACCTTACACAATGGTTATGGCAACCACGCACAAGGAGGATGCTTAATGAAGCTTGCTAGCACCAACCCCTTGAAGAATTAACACACACAAGACAACTTAAGCCAAATCAACAACAATGCACTCTAAATCTCTCAAGGAAATTCGGTGCATTCAACCAAAAACGAAAACAGTGTTTTCTTTTGATGTGGGGATTAGCCACAAAGCTCGGATCCAGACACAAACACAAACAAGAAAARAATGGAAGATGTTAAAACAAGTCGACAATAGAGAAATCGGAATGGAGAAATCAAAATAGAAGGATAATTGAAAGAAAACTGGAACCAGCAAGGCAACAACCCTTAATCTCTTGAGATCAAGAACCAAATACCAATGAGGATTCAACCTTCCTCCCTTTACAACCTTACACAATGATTATGGCACTCARGCACAAGGAGGATACTTAATGAAGCTTGCTAGCGCCAATCCCTTGAAGAATTAACACACATAAGACAAATTAAGTCAAATCAACAACAATACACTCTAAATCTCTCAAGGAAATTCAATGCATTCAACCAAAAGGAAAAACAGTGTTTTTTAACCAAGAAAATCTACCTCAAAGTGAAGACAAGGAAGCCCTTCATACCTAGGTGGTTCACTTGTCTTCAAACTCTAGATTAGGCCAGAGTCCCTTGCTATAAAGAAACTAATGCATGAAATATATAATAAACTAGAAAACCATGTCTTTAAATTACATATCCCAAATGAATCCTCAAACATCTTTGGGGTCTTCTTGTGCTCCTATGGCCAAACATGCTGAACAAAATGAGGCTTAGGAAGATCCTTAAACATATAGCTTGCTCCTTGGACAAGTAGAATGCAACTACCTTGTCCGACTCTTGTTGGATCTTCTTAGACCTAGCTTTAGTCATGGGGCCATCAAATGTAGGCACCATAGGTGGTGTGGTGAGTAGTCCCTCATCATTTTTGTGTTCTTTAACCAACGAAAATCTACCTCAAAGTGAAGACAAGGAAGCCCTTTGTACCTAGGTGGTTCACTTGTCTTCAAACTCTAGATRKGYCRAGAGTCCCTTGCTARAAAGYAACTAATGCATGAAATATAWAATAAACTAGAAAACCATGTCTTTAAATTACATATCCCAAATGAATCCTCAAACATCTTTGGGGTCTTCTTGTGCTCCTATGGCCAAACATGCTGAACAAAATGAGGCTTAGGAAGATCCTTAAACATATAGCTTGCTCCTTGGACAAGTAGAATGCAACTACCTTGTCCGACTCTTGTTGGATCTTCTTAGCCCTAGCTCTAGTCATGGGGCCATCAAATGTAGGCACCATAGGTGGTGTGGTGAGTBGTCCCTCATCATTTCTCCTACTTCTTATGGTTTCAGAGCTCGTCCTCATCCATAGATTAAGCATCTTTATAGATATTATGAAGCTTTGGAAAAAGACAACCAGGCCTTCAAGCATATGTGTTCTTATGTATCTTTGTTCAATGGGAAATATGAATCATATGTTCCCTCAAGATATGAGATAGAACCCAAGACAATCTTGCTAGCTCCACAATCTCCTTCAGAAGCCAATACATCTACAACACCTCAAGAAGAAGATATCCCTGATAAAGAATTTGAAATAAATTGGGAAGGAATGGTACCTAGTAGAAAGGGCCATGTTTTAAAGAATATTATGAATATCACAGTCATGACTGATTAAAGTCACTATTATTGCTTTGTTTTTAGTCAAAGTCAGCTATATTAAAGTAGCTTTATTAAAATAACTTTATTAAAGTAACTTTTGTCTTTCTCAGCATTAGTTGACATCAACTTTTAGAGAAGTAGCTTTTATAAAGCCATTTTGGTCGATGTCAGCTTTTGTAAAACTAATTATTCAAGTTACTTTAGTTGATTTCATCTTTTACTTCATTCTAGCTGATCAAAATTTGAAGTCRGTCCTGTATATAAGGGCTCAATCGTAACATTTTCAGATAGACAAGATTTGAGACTGAAATTGAGTTTTRGATTTCAGACAGACATGAATCAAGTTGCAATATCTTATATTGTTAATACAAGTATGGTTTGCTAAACACTTCTTCTCTTAAAACCCTTTAATCTCTATCATATTGTTCCTTCTTCTTCTTGAGTATTCATCTAAATATTCAGTTCTTGCGATKCTTGTTATGGTCTTAAGCAGCTGTTTGATACTATAGATAAGCGAGAGTTATCTCTAGAGGCAGGATAGAGGCAAAAACAGGCCAGGGAGCACCACTAAAAGTAGCCTAACCACCATTAGTAGGAATCACACATCCTGTTATCTTGAAGTTCCGTTTAATTTCAATGGTAGAAAACTTGGAATCCCTTTCTAGCTTTTCTGGTTGTCGTTGTTTACCCCCGACTGGTGTCATTAATAAGCGTTCAAGAATAATATGTGTATGGAGATAGAGAAAAATAAACAGAAGTGGTTGTGAACGTGTCAGCTGGTCAACCTTGTAGCGAGGTGATCAAGGAATCTAGGAAAGAACAAGTTAGTGAGGAAGTTGTTGAGCCAGCTTCGGCCATTCAGGTTGTAAGCGAGATATCAACTCCTGCTTTTACATGTGGACCTAGTGATGATGTGGTCGGGGTCAGGATGGCTCGTTATGTGAAACCCTTTTAACTTTGTTCAAGATGAAGTAGTGAATATTGTGAGAGAAGCTATCAAAGTTGTTGTTGCTCCCAACATTGTTATTAAAGTCCGAATCCTGTTGAAGATATGCCTAGTCATATGGCTGAGGTTGTGGATCAAGATATGGAGGTGATCAATGTTGAACCACTGCAAGTGATCTGCCCTAATGAAGAATTGGTTGACTCTTAGCCTGAGTTTTTCATGGTTCTTTTGGGCTAAAAATATWTATCAGCTGGCATGTAGCTGAAGTTCCTTTTAATTTTGCAGCCAAAAGTAAGGGCTGGTCTGTAGCCAATGTAATGTTTTACACAATTTAATTGATGACAGCTTCCCGTAATGAAGGATAATATTTCTTGAGATATCTATTGTTTACAGCCCTTTCTATTTCTTGACCATGTGGAACAACTTTGCTAATTAGATATGGGCCTTCCTAGCTAGCTGAACATTTCTCAAACTCAGGGTCATTTGGTGTTGTCGGCAAGATCATTTTCTGCACCATATCGCATTCTTGAAAATGTCTAACATGACTGTCGATTGTAGGCTTTAGCTATTTTCTCTTTGCCTTTGAATGTGCTCAAATGCTAGCCATTTGTCTCGTCTAGCTTATCAAGTTCCATATATAAGGCCTGCTGGTAATCAACCAAGGGTAACTTATCTGATAGGCCATCTAGCTGATTTCACACTGATTTCAGTGGTAAGACAACATCTTGATAGCCATTTCCTGTAGGATCTCGTGTCATTTCCTAGGGTTGTCTTCTATAGACTTTCTGATCATGTTGATAATAACTTTATTGTTCACCTTGGCTAGCCCATTTGCATAGGCATACTAGGGAGCAGAATGTACAAGTTTGATATTGAATTGCTGAACAAAAACTGCCACTTTGTCCCTAGTAAACATGGTGCTTTGATCGGCTATGATACATWCAGCAATCATTGCCTCTTCCCACTTTGTGAAATAATCTGTAGCCCCCAGAATGAATGAAGGTCCCTTAGAAGAGGATGAATACATTTTGCCAAAATATCCATAGCCCATCCTCTAAAAGGCCACGGCTTGATGATAGGATGAAAARCAGCTGCTAGGACATTCAAAAGATGCCTGTGTCTCTGGCATGCTTCGCATCTTTTGGCATAAGCATAACAATAGGTTGTGATGGTCGGCCAATAAGAGACTTTCCAATGGAGGGTCCTTCTCAATTTTGGACCAGCCTGATGTGCTCAGCAAAGCCCCTCATGGACTTCGGCTAATGCACTGGCACTTCATCTTTATTTAGTCGTTTTAACGAAATCCCTTCATGGTTTCGTTTAAATAAATCATCACTAATAACCATATAATTCAAGGCTTTATGCCTAAATTTACTAATCTTGACTGAAGTTCCTCAAGTAGGTCATCATTTCAATCCTTCAATCGGCTGCTTGTTAGTCATTGATGACTAGGATCAGCTGGTAAAAAAAATTTAGGGAGCTGCAAGGAAGCATATTGAGCTAGATAATTGGCTTCTTCATTCACCTTTCTGGGCATGTGCATAATGATCATACTATTGGAACACCATAAGAGTGATTGAGTTTCCTGGTATAATTCAACCATATTGGATTGGTGCGCTTGTATTCTCCCAATAGTTGACAAATGATAAGCTGATTATACCCCATGATTTGCACACCTTGAGCTTTGAGGGGACATTAATAATTTTAACAAAAGCCACTTTTGCAGCCGACTGAGCTGGTTCTATAACCATCAAAAGTCAGCACCAATAGTTAGATACTGATAAAATTGTTGAGCTTCGGCCCATGGATTAGCTACTTCCAAGCAAGGGTGTTCAGCTAAAATATCGACTATCGCTTATCCTTTAAGACCTAAAGTGGAACATATTTTAAAGCAAAAGCTGCTAGCTTTACTGCCCACTTCATTAGGCAAACTGTAGAACGGTCAATTTAAAAGGAACCTTACTAGATCTACTTTTCATATAACCTTAACCTCAGTTGGTAGTAGATAGTTAGTAGATAGTACTCTAGCTTTGCCTAGACATGAAAGAAAGATAGAGATAGTTTCTCGATAGGAGAATACTTGGTCTCGGCATCATTGAAGGATTGACAAAGATCATGCATGGCTTGCTCTATTCCCTCATCATCATCCTGAGCCAAAGACAACCAATTGATCCCTCAGTTGTTGACACACATAATTTTATCGGCCTATCATCTCATGCTGACCAGGCTCCTCATTCTTTCTTGTCACACAGGGTTCTAGCTTCCAGAATAGCTTTAGTTTTGTTGGAGTCTGCCTCAATTCCTCTGTAATGCACCAAGAAACCCAAGAATCGCCCAATTGACACACCAAAAGCACATTGGATAGGATTCATTTTTAGGTTATGCCACCGCATTTTAAGGAAATATTTCTCAAGGTCGGTTAGGTGTTGGGGAAAGACAACCGATATTACAATGATATAGTGGAAAATCATATTCATTGCCCGCTAGAATGTAGCTTTGGCATTTTTCAGTCCGAAAGGTATGACYACCCTTTCGATAAACCGATGGCTCCTAGGCATTTAAAAGCTATTCAATTGCTTGTTCTCCTTGATGACTGGAATGATGTTGGAAACCTATTTGACTTTAACCTTTATTTTGGGGAACAAGGCTGGATTATACCTCCTAGGTGCCTGCTTGTGAGGTTTGAAACCTTCTTTTATCGACAGGTGATGTTCCACAATACGTCAATCTAGCCTCGGCATTTTATGATAATCCCAAACAAAACAATCTTTATATTGCTTAATCAAATTGATGAGTTGTACTTTTCATCTTCTTTCAGCAGTGAGCTGACCCGCGTATTCCTAATCTCTCCAGACTCTCCTAAATTGATGTCCATTAGAGGGTCTTAGTGATGTGAGGATTAGCCACAAAGCTCGGATCTAGACACAAACACAACAAGAAAACAATGGAAGATGTTAGAACAAGTCGGCAATGGAGAAATCAGAATGGAGAAATAAGAATAGAAGGATAGTTGAAAGAAAACTGAAATCCAATCAAGGCCAACATAACCTCTTTGATTCTCTTGATGATCATATTAGACAATATACCAATGAGGATTTCAACCTTCTTTCCCTTTACAACCTTACACATATGGTTTATGGATAACCATTGCCACAAGGAGGATTACTTAATTGAAAGCTTGCTTAGCACCAATCTCCTGAAGATATTTAACACCACCACTAGACAACTAAGCCATACATCAACAACAATGTCACTCTAATTATCTCCTCAATGGAAATTGATGCATTTCAATATCAAAAGTGGAAATAAACAATGTTTTTCTTTTGTGTTTTTTTAACCCACGTAAATCTCCCTCTAAATATTGATAGATAATGGAAGCGCCTTTTTTATTACCTAGGTGGTTCTACTCGTCTTCAAATCACTCTAGATCTGTACTAATCCCTTGCTATTAAAAGAGAACCTTAATGTATGAATATAAAACTAGACTAGATAATACCTATTTTCTCTCGGCCCGCAAGTAAAGTTATCTTATGAACAAGGGCTTATCTTCTCTTGGCCCGCAATAGAAAAGAGGTGGAAGTAATGGTTGTCATCGATCTTGGCTGTCTTTTCTTTGCCCTACTGGGTTTCTTCTCTTTGCCCCGCATTGCCACGAAAAAGAGTGTGATAGACATGGTGTTCCACCGATCTTGGGCTGGTCTTCTTTTGGTCCCCACTGGGTTTCTTTCTCTTGCCTGCCGATCTTTGGGCCCACGAGAAATAAAGAGTAAGACATTGGGCCACTGATCTTTGGGCTGTCTTCTTTTGGCCCACTGGGTTTCTTCTCTTGCCCCGCATCTTGGCCCACGAAGAAAAGAGGTGGAAGACATGGGCCACCGATCTTGGGCTGTCTTCTTTTAGCCCGGAAAGAAAAGAGGTGGAACACATGGGCCACCGATCTTGGGCTGTTTTCTTTTGGCCCACTGGGTAAATGAATTGTTGGATCTTCTTAGCCCTAGCTCCAGTCATGGGACCATCAAATGTAGGCATCATATGTGGTGTGGCGAGTGTTCCCTCATCATCCTCCCCTTCTTGGYAAGGACTCAACCTCGAGTCATCTTGGTCTAAGTCTCCTCCTTCAAAGAGAGTAAGGTCTCCAACATTGAATGTGGCACTAACTTCATAGTCTCCGGGCAGCTCTAACACATGGGCATTGTCTCCAACTCTCTCTTGATCTTGAAAGGACCATCTTCTCTAGGTGCCAGCTTGGACTTGCGCCTTTCGGGGGAGCGTTCCTTCCTCAAATGCACCCACACGAGGTCTTGGGGCGGGAAAACAATCCTTCTCCTTCCTTTGTTAGCCTTAGCTGCCACTTGCTCTCCCTTGGCCAGCAACCTCTCCCTTGTCCTAGCATGCAACTCCTTGATGAATTCCACCTGTTTATCTGCATGGTCTCTCTTGGTAACTAGAAGGACACTAGAACGTGGTTTAAGGCTGGTTAGAGATAGAGCCTCATCCTTAGGTGCCTTAGCCTATGAGAAGAAGAGGAAGGAGGATGAGGCACGAGAGCAAGAAAGGAGAGCCACAGCGCCCATGCCAAAGGGCCCAGCCCTAGGGGGGCCGGCCACGCCCAAGGCGGCACGAAGAGGGGCATAGAGCTTAAACGCAATTTTTTGCCCATTAAAAGTGAAAGAGTACCTATTACTAAACCCATCATGTACAACTCTCTCTTATCATATTGCCAAGGTCTACCCAAAAGTATATGGCATGCTTGCATGAATACAACATCACATAAAACAATATCCTCATAATGACCAAGTGTGATTGTAACCTTAGCTTGTCTATTAATCTTTAACTCACCACAATCATTCATCCAATGCAACTTACATGGCCTTGGGTGATAAAATGTAGATAATTGCAATTTAGAAATAAGCTCATTGCTAGCAATATTGCAACTACCACTATCAATGATCATGTTACAAACCTTACCTTTGACTAAGCATCTAGTATGAAATAGGTTTCCCTTTGATTATCCTCACAAGGGGCTGGTTGGGCATGCAAAGTTCTCTTACAAATTAAAGACTCACCATGTTCATACTCAATGCCTTCATCACTATCATGCATATCATGTTCCATTGCAACACTTTCATCAACAATGTCATCTTCATCTTTATCACTCTCACTCTCATATTGGCCTAAATGATTGATAATTAAGGTCCTAGTATTCACACAATCCCTAGCATAATGACCTCTACCTTGACATTTAAAGCAAACAATATCTCTAGTCTTAGAAGAGATAGGGTTAGGAGTACTCCCTTTGGATTGTGTGGAAGATTGCATGGGTGTCTTGGAAGATGTGGGGCTGGCTTTTGGTGGCCCACAATGCCTCAGCCCACCTTGGCTCCCTTGGCCACTTCCTTTGGTGCTAGGCGCTTCTCGGCCTCGGTTGCCTTGGTTCTTCTATGGCGACAAGTTGTTTTGACCTCCCTTGCTCCCTTGGCTCCTTGCTTTTGTTTTCCTCTCTACTTTGACTGCCAAATGGAGTAATTCTATCATGGACTCATAGGGATACAAGTCAACTTCGTTAGCTAAATACGAATTCAAGACCCTAAGATACCTTGCCATAGTGGTTTCTTCATCTTCCCTCACATTGGCCCTCACCATGGCCACTTGCATTGCATTATATGTCTTCTCAGCTGTCATGCTTCCTTGTCTTAGGTTTTCAAGCCTTTGGCACAGCTCTCTAGTGCAATGTTGAGGGACATATCTAGCTCTCATTAGTGCCTTCATTTGCTCCCAAGTGTTGACAGTCAGATCTAGGGTTCTCCTTTTCTCTTTGATGAGGTTGTCCCACCAAATCAATGCATAACCACTAAACTCAAGGACTGCCAATTGAACCTTCCTATGCTCAGAGAAGTTGCGGCAGGTCCAAATCTGCTCTATCTTAGTTTCCTACTCCATGTATGCATCTGGATCACACTTGTTCTCAAATGTTGGGATCTTCACCTTGACACTTCCTAGACCATCTTGCTCAAGCTCACGCCCCCTTCTTGGTTAGAAACGTCTTGGTGGCTCAGGTCTCCAAGCCTCTTCCATGTCATCTCCTTGGTAACCCTGAAAAGCATCAAAAGCATTGTGATCATAAGGAGCTCTAAAGGGAGGTGATGGATGATTTGAATGGACTTSCTTATGTACAAAAGGACCAGCTCCTTGGTAGGCCATTGGGCATGTGGTTCAACAATGGCCCTTAGATGCCCTAGACGCCTCTCTCGAAGCTTGGTAGGTAGCTTGTTGGTCTGGCAATGCGGGCCTTGGGCGATCATGGCTAGGGCCACCTATATCAAAATTGGTGCCAAAGTCTTGGCCTACGGTTGACACATGGACTGGTGGAGGGGTCCTAGCTTCAAGCGCCTCCTTGTGGCCAAAGTTGCCAAGTTGTCTTCCATGCGCTTGAGCATGGTGAACAAATAGGGTGACAATGGCTCGCTGCTTTCTTCACGCCTTGGACTCGGTGACCTAGACATTATCACAACAAATTTCAACACACGAACTTGTTAGGTTAGTGAAATAAAAACCTCCCGTGTATGCCCTCTTTGTGATCTCTCTCAATTGTTGCTAATTCAAACTTGGTTTGATGGATTGCCTTGTATGGATTACTAACCAATAGGATTAGATTACTCTCAAACGACAAAATGAAATGAATAAAGAGAGGTATAAGCTGTAATGTCTCGGCAGTAGGAACAAGACTCAACAAAGGGAAAGAAACAAGACTCTAGGTTTGCAATAAGGAATGTGAAATCAAGACTTTAGAAGAAGATTTAGGACTTGAGGAGATGGATAGACGTACCTTTACTCAGCCTTGAAGACACCAATGAAACTTGAGAATAGCAAGAGGGAGTGGCTTGGCGTAGGGTAGGTGTAGGCTTAGGTAGAAGGTAGGGTAACTTGATGTCTTTCAAGTCTTCAGCTTGAGTCTTGATGATATAAGTTGACCACAACTATAGAATAGAAAGGAGACTTCTTCTTTTCTTTCGTTGATCACAACTATAGAATAGGTAGGAGACTTCTTCTTTTCTTTCTTTCTGACCACAACTATAGAATAGGGAGGAGATGACTTCTTTTCTTTTGATCACAACTATAGAATAGGTAGGAGACTTCTTCTTTTCTTTCTTTCTTTTTCTTTTTTTTGAATTTCTTAGACTTCTTGTTTTCTTTCTTTCTTTTTCTTTTTTTTTGAATTTCTTTTCCTTTTTTCTTTTTTTTGTCTCAACAATAAAATACAAGATAGGACTTCTTCTTTTCTTTTGTTGGCCTCGGGTGATTAGGGCGACTTGGGTAGGTAGTGTAGGGTTATGATGGATGAAGGCAAGGTGGTATGATGGTCTTGGATGGTGTGTTTGGTGATCTTTGGTGAACAAAGGCTAGGTGCCTGGTTAGGTAGGCTTGGCGACTCTCAAGCTCCAAAGATCTGCTTCAAGGTGTGTTTTGGCACGCCAATGGACTTGGGATGATCCTAACACACAAAGAACAACAACAATTTGGTGAGAAACACAAAGCACAACTCAAGATTCAGTAATGGTGGACAAACTCAATTTTTTTTTTTTTTGTGATTTTCGAGATAGAAGAACAAACTCTCAATTTTATTTTTTTTTTTGGTTGTGATTTTCGAGATAGAGATGTGTTTGATGTCAACCACAACTCAAGACTCCACAATGGGAACAAACTCTCAATTTTTCTTTCTTTTTTTTTTTTGTGATTTTCGAGATAGAGATGTGTTTG
>MEJB01000035.1:424691-446851 GCA_001752375.1 Rhazya stricta
TATGGTAACCACGCACAAGGAGGATACTTAATGAAGCTTGCTAGCACCAATCCCTTGAAGAYTTAACACACACAAGACAACTTAAGCCAAATCAACAACAATGCACTCTAAATCTCTCAAGGAAATTCAACGCATTCAAACAAAAAGGAAAACAGTGTTTTCTTTGTGTTCTTCACCCACGAAAATCTATCTTCAAAAGTGAAGACAAGGAAGCCTTTTATACCTATGTGGCTTACCAAAAAAGGAATCTAATGCATAAAACATAAAATAAGCTAGAAAACCTATCTTCTCTTGGCTCGCAAACAAAAAAGTCTAGAATGAGGGGCTATCTTCTCTTGGCCCACGAAGAAAAGATGTGGAAGACATGGGCCACCGATCTTGGGCTGTCTTCTTTTGGCCCGCAAAGGAAAGAGGTGGAAGACATGGGCCACTGATCTTGGGCTGTCTTCTTTTGGCCCACTGGGTAAATGAATTGTTGGATCTTCTTGGCCCTAGCTGTAGTCAAGGGGCCATCAAATGTAGGCACCATAGGTGGTGTGGTGAGTGGTCCCTCATCACTTAGGGCATAAACTCGGGAGCTTGTTTAAGGCCCATTCGGCTTCTGTTGCTTCTTGGGAACTGGTGGACTGTATAATGTTTGCTGCCTCCATTTGGATTTTGTGAATTGTTGAATAGGTTATCAATCTGTCAAACTCCTTAGTGTTGATGAAATTCCAAAGTTGTGATAATCCTCAGCCAATTGGCAGCCATTATATTCCTGTCCCAAAGACAATTCGGAAAACTGTGAAGGTTCAAAGTTACGAGAGTAGAAAATAGCCTCACACATCTCTACGTTGGCTAAGAACGGATTTGGGTCAGCTAGCATGATTTTAATCTAGTCTCTGTTCCATAACGTGAGAAGCCTATGTAACATAGATTGCACACAATGATTGGCATGAATAAAATCTTGACCCAGTAATTTAGTGTATGCTGGTTTAGCCACACCACTAAGAATGTGGTATCACTGGTTCTCCAGCCAATAGGCACATATATGACTAGGACTCCATCTTTCTAAATGCTTTCTCCTGTGAAATTAGTCATTTGTACGTCGATACTCATAAGATCGGCTTGGGGCTTACCAAGCTTCTGAAGAATAGCTACAGGAATGGCATTGATGATGGCTCCTCCATCTACAAAAACTCGGCTAACTGCTTGCCCGTCCAGGTAGGCTTTGATGTATAGGGGCTTGAGATGATTATATATTTGCTTAGTAGGTTCCTGGAACATCATCTGAGGTTCAGCTGTCAAGTCCTCTTCTGATGGTGGTACGAGCTCGGCTATAGCCTGTTCAGTTCATAGAATGTGATCGGCTAGTGAATTTTGGTGATGAGTACCTCTTATCTCCAAAGGGATTAAATTGATAACATTGATGCTTTTGTCTGCCTGCAACTTAACCAATTCCTCTTCCAGATGTTTTTCTAGGAGGTATCTCTAGTAAGCTCTCTTTCCATACTCTTTTCTCTTCTGAGTTTTGGTCAACCAAAAAGGCATAACAGGTACTGATCTGACATGGTCTGCTGGGATTTCGATTGTTATTGTCTCTTTCTCTAAGTAGAATTTCGCCGTACTGCCTTCATTCGGATATGTCAACCTTCAGTTCCTATTGCTTTTCTTCGCCATTCTTGTTTTACTAGCTTTTGTTGATATGGGGATTAGCCACAAAGCTCGGATCTAGACACGAACACTAACAAGAAAACAATGGAAGATGTTAGAACAAGTCGATAATGGAGAAATCAGAATAGAAGGATAATTGAAAGAAAACTGGAACCAACAAGGCAAAAACCTTGATCTCTTGAGATCAAGAACCAAATACCAATGAGGATTCAACCTTCTTCCCTTTACAACCTTGCACAATGATTATGGCAGCCACGCACAAYGAGGATACTTAATGAAGCTTGCTAGCACCAATCTCTTGAAGAATTAACACACACAAGACAACTTAAGCCAAATCAACCACAATGCACTCTAAATCTCTCAAGGAAATTCAATGCATTCAACCAAAAAGGAAAACAGTGTTTTCTTTGTGTTCGTTAACCCATGAAAATCTATCCTTCAAAAGTGAAGACAAGGAAGCCTTTATACCTAGGTGGCTTACCTTGCTATAAAAGGAATCTAATGCATAAAATAAAAAAAATAAGCTAGAAAACCTATCTTCTCTTGGCCCGCAAATAAAGAGTCTAGAACGAGGGGCTATCTTCTCTTGGCTTATGAGGAAAAGAGTCTAGAACGAGAGGCTATCTTCTCTTGGCCCACGAAGGAAAGAGGCGGAGGACATGGACCACCGATCTTGGGCTGTCTTCTTTTGGCCCCTTGGGTAAATGAATTGTTGGATCTTCTTAGCCCTAGCTCTAGTCATGGGGCCATCAAATGTAGGCACCATAGGTGGTGTGGTGAGTAGTCTCTCATCATTTGTAATACCTGATGGTTAAGTAACAACTGATTGAAGTTCTAGGTTTTTCATCCACCTTGGCATGAGGAACCACTTCCTGTGGTCTGTGGTAGATCTGACGTGACTTGTTTGTAGGACAGTGGTCCATTGACTTTCTTGCTCCCATTGCACCTTAGGTTTAGATGTTTTGTAATATCCGAGATTTTACTTTTGTGAATTTTGTTTGACCTTGTGAATTTGTGTGCAATCTAGGGTTGGAAATTTGCTATGTGGTTAATATTTTAATTGTACGTTTAATAAGTACGAAATTATCCTGTTAATCGAATGAGGGTCCTTGGTTGGTTAGAGGCTCGACTTGCTGGGCCTATTCATTTCTCAGTTAGAAACTAGATTTTTAATGAAAGGAAAATCCCGTGGAATTTAATTTAATGGATTGGATTCGTTATGGAATGAGAAGGCCCGATAGATTTAGGTTAGGGCCCAAGTTTTAAAAAAAGGGAAAGGAGAGAAAAAAAAAGAAAAAAAGGAGAGAAAACCCTAAACCTTCTTCTTCCTCCCCAAACCCTAACAAACCTTAAGCCTCCGCCCCCCTCACCGCAGCTGCTCCCTCCCCGCTGTACGCATCATCYCTTCCTCCCCTGTTGTCGCACCATTGCCATTCGCTGCCGTTGTTTCGCCTCTGCCTGCAACAACCTACAGCAATCAGGGATCGCTACTGGAGCCGCGATAAGATTCTGAGTTGCCGGTTGTCGGGTTCTCTCTGCGCATCGTCGTGTCAGCGAATCAGCTGACTGAAGACTCGATTCAGAGTGGAGCTCCTCTCTCTGCTTGTCGATCTCCAAGCTTGCCGGTCATCGCTCCGCCCAGATCCACAATGAACTATCAGATCCAGCTGCTTGGAGGACTCTGCGCAATGACTTAGCCAGTCCGAGACTGTCGCTGAACATTGATCACAGCAGTGGACTTCCCTGCTGTGCAGATCTTCTCCCTCYCGGTTCTTGCCATCGCCGCTTCTTTGCTCGTCCGGTATGCGCAGGTGCCGTCGCCATCGTCCACGCCGTCGCGATCGGAGTTTGCTATAGCCGCTCTAGATGAAGCAGTTCACCAGCCAGATCTGCCATTTTCTTCTTCTCTGCTCGACCAGATCTCCTCTGTTCACCAGTTGCAACCACTCGATTGTCATCCAGAAAAGCCTAATCAGTCTAGCAGCAGCATGGAGGTTGAGTCCTCAGCTTGCTGTTGGCGATTTCTTCATCTCGCTGGAATCTCACCGGATCCGGGCYTCTTGTTGTCGGTCTCCACTGCAGACGGCGACGTCGATCTGG
This sequence comes from Rhazya stricta, assembly GCA_001752375.1. NCBI lineage: Eukaryota > Viridiplantae > Streptophyta > Magnoliopsida > Gentianales > Apocynaceae > Rhazya > Rhazya stricta. Next base: position 428,445 of record MEJB01000035.1, read on the forward strand.
TTGTGCCCTCCGAAACACCGAGCGACCGATCATAGACCAGAAACAGAGGTTCTGGAAGGTGATTTCTAAAGCTGTTGCCGTTCACCATTGTTGTCAGCAAGTTGCTGCTGAGTTGTTGTGGTCGGTGGCTAACCATCTTTGCCTGGTCAGCTGAGTCCGGCCAGGAGCAGGGACCTGCGAAGGCAACGAGCGCCCAACAACAGGTGGCAGTAGCTCAGACGCCCAAATGCCCAGATGCCCAGGTGACCAGGCCCCATGCGCGACCGAGGCTGTTCTGCACGTGCTGCCTGAGCACATGCCCAAGGTGCAACACCACTTCCACAACACTTGGGGTTTGTTGATTTAAAAGTGAAAATATTACTATTCGATATTAGAATTTGATGACTTATGTAATCAGATCCTGAAGTGAAATTGTGGGAGAACATAGATTAGGTTTAATACCCAACCCAAGTAGTTTAAATTGTACCTTTAAGAATGGGATGATTTGGTGACGTGGAAATTAAGAATGGATTAAAAATTTACAAATGATGTTCATGGAATAAACATTGAATATCTAAGCTTGGACAATCGTACTAAATGGACTTTCCTTCTGTAATCATAATTAGGTTGTTTTCGAGCACATTGACGTTGAGAACGGTCAAGGGATTTCATTTTCGCAATTTAAATAAGAACCTTAACGTAAAGGACTCAAAGTAAGTAAATTCTCACATTTCATTAACGCATATGTATTGATGCTTCTAAATTCCTTTTTGGTAAATTGAATGTGTTGTCTATGAGTTCTATGTAAGTAAATCCCCATACCCGGCTATCTCTTGCGTTGTGTGTTATGTGGTGATGGTATGGGACTGTGTTATGAAATGTGTTGACATTGTGTGGAATGTTTTCACGTGATTTTTATTTTGTACTGTTGTTATGTTGAATGGTATTTTAATACAATTGTATGTATTTCATGTCATGGGCACATAGTTATAGTATTCTACATCATTCTTGGCATGTGCCCTTCATGCATTTAGAAAGTGAATGGCTTAGGAAATGAATTTTGAAAGGGAATGAATTTTATGAACATATTATATTCAGGAAAATGTTAAGATTTTTGGAAATGAGTGTAAACCTAGCAATGAAAGATGTGAGTGGGAAATGGGGTGTGGGGGACCGGCACACCCGTGACCCGACCCTCTTGGAGGTAGGGAGATATGTAATGTTCATCTCTTTAGAGGTGAAAAGATGAAAGGAAAAGTGAAGGAATGTTAATCGCTTTGTGGTTCTACCGGTAGAAATGTAATCTGGTTCCAAAGAATAATGGCCCACTGCAGAGCTTAATGGCTGGGCATTACACTCAGTGAGCTCACGATTGTAATAAAATGAAAGTTTTAAAAATCATACATTTTGAAAGGAAAGATTTTATGAAAGGGTTATGAAATGAAAATGTTTGGAAAGTTTTCATTGAGAAAGTGAAATTTTATAATTCATGCCATGTAGGGCATTATTCATGCATTCATGCATGAGATTTGCTTACTAAGCTTTATAGCTCATTCTATTTTCCTTATTCTGCATTTCAGGTGATGTGTAGCCAGATGGTGTGAGGAGGTCGCTTGTGGGCAAGCCATGATACTCTGAAGCATTTTCTAAATAAAGTTTATTGAATAAGATAGATGGTTGACTAGAATGATTTTTGTGTATCATTAGGATGTTTCTTCTTTCGATTACTAATGATACTTCTTATTTGGTTTAGCTAATTGTGCTTTAAATTCTTTTGGTTTCCGCAAATTTCAGTTCGAATAAATGTTAGGTTGTTGGAACACATTATTTATTATTTTAGATATTGTTGAGTTGAAATGGTTCGTTATTGAAATTACAGAGGAAACTCTGTCGAATTTTTATAAAGCTTTTTGACAAGGGTTAAGACTTCTTTTATTTTCTACAGTAGTTAATTGTTTTATGAGTAAGGTAATGTAATACTCTCGGCTTAGGACAGTTCCTAATCTGGGGGTATTACATGTTTCCTCAGCTGATACCATGCTAGCCTTTGCTGAAGGAAATGGATCCACGTCTACCAAGGATCCTGCTCTTTCTATCAGCAAACCTGAAATAGCCATCTTGGATGGCATTCTGAATAGCATTAAAAAACAGAACACAAAAATCAGTGCTATGACCATAAGTATTGTGCTGCTTATGGCATCTTGTAACTTTGAGTTCCTCAGCTGTAGGTAATTTGTGACCAACCAAGAGTTTGATGTATTTATCTTTCAGCCACTGGTCAAAAACTTAATCGGCCTTGGATATGTCAAAAGAATAGCTGGGTTGATTGCTTGGGTTGGCCTCCACTTTTTCTCAAGTCAGCTTAAACATCGAACATGTATATATCATCTATAATTGAGATCATGGTTTGACCTCTTGTAAATTTTGAAACTCTAAGTTTCTTTTTTTCTTTGATAAGCACCCCAATGCGCATTGCACAGGATAGAAGTCTTGACAAGTTAGTGAAATCTTGAAAGATGAGCCACTCCTTATGTTGTGGGTGCCTCTGACCAATAGTGATCCTGGCATATTCTGGTTCTGGGATCAAACTGGGCCACTTCTCTTTTAGATGTCTGAACCTTTCTAGGAAGTGAAATGTCTTCGTATTTCTGTTTGATGGCCAGCAAATCAACTATTGAAACCTCAAGGATGGGCCGATAGAACTTTTGATGGAATAATCATTCCATTTATGCCCGAGAGTGAACTGAATTTGGTGGCAAATTTGTATACCAAGAGAGTGAAACACCAGTTAAGGATAAAGAGAAAACCAATAATTTGTGCAACTCATACTTACTTCATTCCCCATATTAAACCGTGAATCGGCCGTTGTGCTTCATGGTTGTTTTATCATAATCTCCTAAGAACGTGGTAAACTCAACTGTCATGTATCCTTGAGGCATGATGGCTGCATTATCTATCCATTCATGATAAGGTTTTCTGTAGGTTGGTCGATCTACATTCAAGCCAGCATTAACATCAGACTGCAATCGAGGATGTGGAGGAAAACACATCCGTTGAACTCCTGGTGCATGTGGGAGTTGTTTAACAGCTTGAAAATCAAGTTTTGCAGGAGGAATTTGTCCTTGCGCATAATTAGGCACTGTGCAATTTTGGCATCGCCAAACCACTGATACAGTGGATATCAATACAAACATTCCTGTCCTTTGCTATAGAATTGAGGACGTGACATTGCTGGTGAATATGAATATGCAGGAACCTGTGGAGGATAGGATTCTTGGTATCCTGGAAATTAATAACACAACCAAACAATTACCCCCAAGCTGTGGTTGTCCCCAAGCTTTAGTATATTTTTCCTAGCTATTTTAAGTYGCCCATGAGGAAATTGGGGAACTAGGGCAAACCAAGATTGTGCCGCTTCCAGGTTTTCCATAGAAAGAAGCATTTTCTGAGCAAGTGGCAAAATCAGCTGTGAGGGAGGTGAAGGTCCAGCGTGCCGCCGATATTCTAGGGCTTGAATTCAATTTTGCAACATTGGCCTGAATACTAGCAAAGTGCTGAATGAGAAGCTGCATTAACTCAGATGTACATTGCTCCATGGTATGACTAATAGCACTAAGGAAAGTGGTTATTGACTGAGACTACGAAGTATTAGCTGATGTGCTAGGGTCATGCTGCCTGGAACCCCTTTCTTGTGGAGCACTTCTTTGCTCCATTACTTAAGCCTCCTAGCTTAGTGCTTTGACTCCGAGGAGGACTATTCTGGTCTCCGGTCATAATTGCTGATTGAAATGCAGTCGTATGGACACTTACCATATCCCACTAAACATGCCAATTATGTTGGCATTCGGAAATGCCTTAGCCGATAAAGGCTAGCTGTTGGAAAGCTAGCAACCATCAGGTATGCTAGGAAGAGGTGTATTCTGGTCTACTCATTTTATTATCAGATGATCCGGATGTGGCGAATTTGGTTTCAACACGACAAGGTCTGTGTTCTAACTAGCTAGTCGCTTATATAGCTTGTCAAATCCATAACTCCTCTTTTATTAAAGAGTGGGTGACTTTTGAGTTAATTAAAGAAAAACCTCAATGAAGTGTTTATGTGGCTGGCTATGCAAATTAAGACGGAGGAAAATATGTACATATCAAAACAGCTAAAAACTTGGCTGGGAACTAGTAACTGAAATATGAATTAGGCAGTAACTAACAAGGCAAATATTGATAAAGGTAATGATGAGAGACCACTCACCACACCACCTACGGTGCCTACATTTGATGGCCCCATGACTAGAGCTAGGGCTAAGAAGATCCAACAAGAGTTGGACAAGGTAGTTGCATTCTACTTGTCCAAGGAGCTAGCTATGTTGGAGGATCTTCCTAAGCCTCATTTGTTGAGCATGGTGGCCATAGGAGCACAAGAAGACCTCAAGGATGTTTGAGGATTCGTTTGGGACATGTAATGGATTTTTTTTGAAGACATGGTTTCTAGTTCCTTTATAGCAAGGGACTTTAGTCGGATCTAGAGTTTGAAGACAAGTAAACCACCTAGGTATAAAGGGCTTCCTTGTCTTCACTTTGAAGGAGATTTCGTTTGTTGAAGAACACAAAGAAAACACTGTTTCCCTTTTGGTTAAATGCATCGAATTTCCTTGAGAGATTTAGAGTGCATTGTTGTTGATTTGGCTTAAGTTGTCTTGTGTGTGTTAATTCTTCAAGGGATTGGTGCTAGCAAGCTTCATTAAGTATCCTCCTTGTGCGTGGCTATCATAACCATTGTGGAAGGTTGTAAAGAGAAGAAGGTTGAATCCTCATTGGTCTTTGGTTCTTGATCTCAAGAGATCAAGGGTTGTTGCCTTGTTGGTTCCTGTTTTCTTTTCAATTATCCTTCTATTCTGATTTTTCCATTGTCGACTTGTTCTAACATCTCCCATTGTTTTCTTGTTTGTATTTATGTCTAGATCCGAGTTTTGTGGCTAATCCCCACATGAAATTGGTATCAGAGCTTTGGTTGACTTCAAACACATCTCTCTATCTCAAAAAAAAAAAAAAATTGAGAGTTTGTCCACCATTGTGGAGTCTTGCGTTGCGGTCGACATCAAATACATCTTCTATCGCGAAAATCACCAAAAAAAATTGAGTTTGTCCACCATTACTGAATCTTGAGTTGTGCTTTGCATTTCTCACCATATTGTTGTTGTTCTTTGTGTGTTAGGATTATCCCAAGTCTATTGGCATGCCAAAACTCACCTTAAAGCAGATCTTTGGAGCTTGAGAGTCACCAAGCCTACCTAACCAGGCGCCTAGCCTTTGTTCACGCAAAGATCACCAAACACACCATCCAAGACCATCATACTACCTTGCCTTCATCCATCATAACCCTAACACYCTTTTAAAGCCATCTACTCAGCAAGGCAAGGCAAATCCGAGGAGGAATTCCCCTAGGCGGCACCTCAACCCTACACTACCCTAGCTACCGAAGCTGCCCTAACCACCCCCAGGCCACCTCGGAATTCACGCCAAAACAACTTGGTGCATTGTTTACAACCTTATCCTACAACTCTGCCAATTCAAAAATTTAGATTGGCCTTGACCTGTAACCAACTCTTTCACATTCCACCTTACCCCTAATATCAAGGCATTTGTTACTCTTGTTTATTATTTTTGAATTCAAATAGCATAGGATAATTCCTATCTTGTATTTTATTGTTGAGACAAAAAAAGGAGAAGAAAAGAAAAGAAATTCAAAAAAAAAGAGAAAAAGAAAGAAAGAAAAGAAGAAGTCTCCTAACTGTTCTATAGTTGTGGTCAACTTATATAATCAAGACTTAAGCTGAAGACGTGGAAGACATCAAGGTACCCTACCTCCTACCTAAGCCTACTCCTACCCTACGCCAAGCCACTCCCTCATGCTATTCTCAAGCTTCATTGGCGTCTTCAAGGCTGAGTAAAGGTACGTCTATCCGTCTCCTCAAGTCCTAAATCTTCTTCTAAAGTCTTGATTGCACATTCTTTATTGCAAATCTAGAGTCTTGTCTTTAGTCTTTCTTTCCCTTTGTTGAGTCTAGTTCCTACTGCCGAGACATTACAGCTTATACCTCTCTTTATTCACTTCATTTTGTGGTTTGAAAGTAATCTGATCCTACTGGTTATTAATCCATATAAGGCAATCCATCAAACTAAGTTTGAATTAGCAACAATTGAGAGAGAGTGATCACAAAGAGGGCATATACGGGTGGTTTTTATTGTATTTCCCTAACCTAACAAGTTCTTGTGTTGAAGTTTGTTGTGATAATGTCTAGGTCACTGAGTCCAAGGCGTGAAGAAAGCAGCGAGCCATTGCCACCCTATTTGTTCACCACGCTCAAGCACATGGAAGACAACTTGGCAACCTTGGCCACAAAGATGGAGGCGCTTAAAGCTAGGACCCCTCCACTAGTCCATATGCCAACTGTAGGCCAAGTCCTTGGCACCAATTTTGATATAGGTGGCCCTAGCCATGATCGCCCAAGGTCCCCAATGCCAAACCAGCAACCTGCCTACCAAGCTTCTAGAGAGACATCTAGGGCGTCTAAGGGCCATGTTGAGCCACATACGCAAGTGCCCTACCAAGGAGCTGGTCCTTTTGTGCATAAGGAAGTCCATTCAAACCATCAATCACCTCGTTTTAGAGCTCCTTACGATCACAATGCATTTGATGCTTTTCAAGGTTATCAAGGAGATGACATGGAAGAGGATTGAAGACCTAACCCACCAAGACGTTTCCAACCAAGAAGGGGGCATGAGGTTGAGCAAGATGGTCTAGGAAGTGTCAAGGTGAAGATCCCCACATTTGAGAAAAAGCGTGATCGAGATGCATACATGGAGTGGGAGACAAAGATAGAGCAGATTTGGACATGCCATATCTCATCAAAGAGAGGAGGAGAACCCTAGATCTGGCTGTCAATACTTGGAAGCAAATGAAGGCACTAATGAGAGTTAGATATGTTCCTCAACATTACACTAGAGAGCTGCGCCAAAGGCTTGAAAACCTAAGACAAGGAAGCATGACAGCTGAGGAGACATGTAATGCAATGCAAGTGGCCATGCTGAATGTGAGGGAAGATGAAGAAACTACTATGGCAAGGCATCTTAGGGTCTTGAATTCTTATTTGGCTAACGAAGTTGACTTGTATCCCTATGAGTCTATGACAYAATTGCTCCATTTGGCGGTCAAAGTTGAGAGGAGGACTAAAGCAAGGAGCCAAGGGAGCAAGGGATGTCAAAACAACTTGTCACCATGGAAGAACCAAGGCAACTGAGGCCGAGAAGCACCTAGTGCCAAGGGAAGTGGCCAATGGAACCAAGGTGGGCTGAAGCACAGTGGGCCACCCAATGCCAGCCCCATATCTTCCAAGACACCCATGCCATCTTCCACACAACCCAATGGGAGTACTCACCTACCTCTTCTATGACTAAAGATATTGTTTGCTTTAAATGTCAAGGTGGAGGTCATTATGCTAGGGATTGTGTGAATACTAGGACCTTACTTATCAATCATTTAGGCCAATATGAGAGTGAGAGTGATAAGGATGAAGATGACATTGTTGATAAAAGTGTTGCAATGGAACATGATATGCATGATAGTGATGAAGGCATTGAGTATGAACATGGTGAGTCTTTAATTTGCCAGAGAACTTTGCATTTCCAACCAGCCCCTTGTGAGGATAATCAAAGGGAAAACCTATTTCATACTAGATGCTTAGTCAAAGGTAAGGTTTGTAGCATGATCATTGATGGTGGTAGTTGTTGCAATATTGCTAGCAATGAGCTTATTTCTAAATTGCAATTATCTACATTTTATCACCCAAGGCCATGTAAGTTGCATTGGATGAATGATTGTGGTGAGTTAAAGATTAATAGACAAGCTAAGGTTACAATCACACTTGGTCATTATGAGGATATTGTTTTATGTGATGTTGTATTTATGCAAGCATGCCATATACTTTTGGGTAGACCTTGGCAATATGATAAGAGAGAGTTGTACATGATGGGTTTAGCAATAGGTATTCTTTCATTTTCAATGGTTAGAAAATTGTGTTTAAGCCTATGACCCCAATGCAGATTGTGGAAGTCTATGAGAAAAAGAGGAAGGAGGAGGAGGCAAGAGAGCAAGCAAGGCCGGCCACATCCAAGGCAGCGCCAAGGGGGCCAGCCACAACACATAGAGCTAAGGRGCCTAAGGATGAGCTTTTATCTCTAGCCAGGCCTATACCACCTTCTAGTGTCCTCCTAGCTACCAAGAGGGACCTCGTGGGTGACTACTTATCTTAGACACTTCACTTATGGTCTTGTGCAAGAGGTTACTTAAGGTTAGTAAGGAACCTATGCCTACCCTACCCCCATCTATCCAAGCCATCCTTAGGGAGTTTAGTGATGTGTTCCCCGATGAGATACCCCATGTCCTTCCACCTATGAGAGGCATAGAGCATCAGATTGACCTTATCTCGGGAGCTACATTGCTTAATAGACCAGCCTATAGGATGAACACTAAGGAGACCCAAGAGATCCAAGCCCAAGTCCAAGAGTTGTTGGACAAGGGCTATGTGAGAGAGAGTATGTCACCATGTGCTGTCCCTATCCTACTTATGCCAAAGAAGGATAGTACTTAGAGGATGTGTGTGGATTGTAGAGCAATCAACAACATAACCATTAAGTACCATCACCCTATTCCTAGGCTGGCTGACATGTTGGATGAGTTATATGGAGCCACTTTCTTCACTAAGATTGATCTAAAGAGTGGCTACCACCAGATTCGTATGAAGGAAGGAGATGAATGGAAGACGGCCTTCGAGACCAAGTTTGGGCTCTATGAGTGGCTTGTCATGCCCTTTGGCTTGACTAATGCCCCTTCCACATTTATGAGACTTATGAATCATGTTCTTAGGCGTTTTATAGGGCATTTTGTTGTGGTTTACTTTGATGATATTCTGATTTTCAGCAGGTCCCTAGAAGAACATGAGAAGCATTTAAGGGAAGTCCTTTCTACACTTAGAGTAGAACGACTGTATGCTAACATGAAGAAATGTGATATTTGCAATAATGAGGTTATTTTTCTTGGTTTTGTAATTAGCACAAATGGGCTGCAAGTTGATGAAGAGAAGGTGAGGGCGATCCAAGAATGGCCCACACCAAGCAGAATTAGAGACGTGAGAAGCTTCCATGGATTGGCTAGCTTCTATAGGTGATTCYTGAAGGACTTCTCCACCATTGCAACCCCATTGACAGAGATRACCAAGAAAGGTGTAGCCTTTGTGTGGGGAGAGGCGCAGGAGAGAGCATTCCATGAGGTCAAGTGGCGTCTCACCAAGGCTCCATTGCTAGCACTCCCYGACTTCACTAGACCATTTGAGGTGGAGTGTGATGCTAGTGGCATGGGCATTGGAGGCGTCCTCATGCAAGAAGGTAAGCCTATTGCCAACTTTAGTGAGAAGTTGAAAGGAGCATGTGTAAATTACTCTACATATGATAAGGAGCTTTATGTATTATTTAGAGTACTTAAGACATGGCAGCATTATTTATGGCCTATAGAGTTTGTCTTGCATACTGATCGTGAGTCACCTAAGCATTTTAGAAGTCAAGATAAACTTGAAAGGAGGCATGGTAGATGGACGGAGTTCATTGAAACATTTCCTTATGTGATTAAGTTTAAAAAGGGGAAAGATAATGTAGTAGKTGATGCACTTTCTAGGAGACATGTTTTGWTCACCACATTAGACTCTAAGGTCTTAGGATTCACTTACATTAAAGAGTTGGATGAGGATGATGCTGATTTTGGAGCTACTTATAAGCATTGCATGGCCAAGGGTTCCTTAGATAAGTTTTACTTGTTTGAGGGATTCTTGTTTAGAGTGGATAAGGTGTGCATTCCTAGGTGTTCTTTGAGGTTGTTACTTGTTGATGAGGCCCATGGAGAGGGCTTGATGGGACACTTTGGCAGGGATAAGACATATCACTTACTGCACACACACTTTTATTAGCCACATATGCTTAGGGATGTTGACTGTTTTGTTAGGAAGTGTATAAAGCGCCTTAAGGCCAAGTCTAGAGTTATGCCTCATGGTTTGTACACCCCTTTGCCTATTCCCACCGCCCCATGGAGGATATTAGTATGGATTTCATTGTGGGGTTGCCTAGGACAAAGAAGGGGAGGGACTCTATTTTTGTGGTTGTGGACAGGTTTTCTAAGATGGCTCACTGCATTGCTTGCCAAAAGACTAATGATGCATCTAATGTGGCTAACTTATCCTTTAGGAAAGTAGTTAGGTTGCATGGGGTGCCTAGGACTATAGTGAATGATAGGGATGTGAAGTTCTTAAGTTACTTTTGGAAGACACTTTGGGAGAAACTAGGGACAAGACTCTTGTTCTCTACTTCTAGTCATCCCCAAACAGATGGCCAAACAGAGGTCAACAATAGAACTCTCACAACTCTTTTGAGGGCTGTCATTAGGAAGAATCTTAAGGCTTGGGAAGATGCCTTACCACATGTAGAGTTTGCATATAATAGGGCCATTCATTCTAGTACCTCTTTGAGTCTTGTCTATGGTTTGAATCCCTTAACCCCACTTGATCTTACGCCGTTGCCTATGGTGGAGCGAGCAGATTTTAATGCAAATAAACAGGTGGAGTTCATCAAGGAGTTGCATGCTAGGACAAGGGAGAGGTTGCTGGCTAAGGGAGAGCAAGTGGTGGCTAAGACTAACAAAGGAAGAAGAATGATTGTTTTCCGGCCCGGAGACCTCGTGTGGGTGCATTTGAGGAAGGAACGCTTCCCTAAAAGATGCAAGTCCAAACTGGCGCCTAGAGGAGATGGTTCTTTCAAGATCAAAAGGAGAGTTGGAGACAATGCCTATGTGTTAGATCTGCCCGGAGACTATGGAGTTAGTGCCACATTCAATGTAGGTGACCTTACTACCTTTGCAAGAGGAAACTTAGACCAAGATGACTTGAGGTCGAGTCCTTTCCAAGAAGGGGAGGATGATGAGGGACCACTCACCACACCACCTATGGTGCCTACATTTGATGGCCCCATGACTAGAGCTAGGGCTAAGAAGATCCAACAAAAGTTGGACAAGGTAGTTGCATTCTACTTGTCCAAGGAGCTAGCTATCTTGGAGGATCTTCCTAAGCCTCATTTGTTGAGCATGGTGGCCATAGGAGCACAAGAAGACCTCAAGCATGTTTGAGGATTCATTTGGGATATGTAATGGATTTTTTTAAAGACATGGTTTTCTAGTTTATTTTATATTTCATGCATTGGTTCCTTTATAGCAAGGGACTCTAGTCGGATCTAGAGTTTGAAGACAAGTAAACCACCTAGGTAAGTCGGTTCTAGAGTTTGAAGATAAATAAACCACCTAGGTATAAGGGGCTTCCTTGTCTTCACTTTGAGGGAGATTTCGTTTGTTTTGAAGAACACAAAGAAAACACTATTTTCCTTTTGGTTGAATGTATCGAATTTCCTTGAGAGATTTAGAGTGCATTGCTGTTGATTTGGCTTATGTTGTCTTGTACGTGTTAATTCTTCTAGGGATTGGTGCTAGCAAGCTTCATTAAGTATCCTGCTTGTGCGTGGCTGCCATAACCATTGTGTAAGGTTGTAAAGGAAAGAAGGTTGAATCCTCATTGGTATTTGGTTCTTGATTGCCTTGTTCGTTCCAGTTTCTTTCAATTGTCCTTTGATTCTGATTTCTCCATTCTAATTTCTCCATTGTCGACTTGTTCTAACATCTTCCATTGTTTTCTTGTTTGTGTTTGTGTCTTGATCCGAGCTTTGAGGCTAATCCCCACATCAGGTAAGTTGATGATGGCATTAAACTGCTCAAACAAATGCAAGACATAACATCTAAAAGCTAGAAAGAAGACTGTAATTTATCTAGGAAATTGCATAAAGCTAATTATAAAGCTAAGAAAAGCTTCTAGAGCTAACTAAAAAGATCGATACAACTCCATAAGGATAAAGCAAGCTCTGTAATAATGGAAGTAAAATGCATAATGCTAGAATTGGATGAATTGGTAAAGACTTGATTTGTTTTGTTTGATGTGGATTGATTCAGGGGATTCTTCTTCTTGTTTTCTTCCTTCTATTCTCACCCAAGGTGAGTCTTGTTCCTTGTGGTCAAACTTAACCAAGGACACTTGTCCTTTTATCTACCCACGTCCTGATATCATGCAGGGCTTGTAAGTAGTGACCAAATGTCAGCTAGGTGGCTTATCTCTTATCCTTGGCATGTTTGATCAGCAATCTCAGCTGACATACACCATGTTGAATGGCAAGTATCTAGACATTCTGTTTAAGTTTTGCACTCTTGCCGAACAAGAATCCTTCTATAGCCAATCAACCTTTGGCCGATGATGTTGTTAAAATATTGCCTATGTCAGTTGTTCAGCTTCTCTTCGCTCAACCTTTCTAGTTGGCTGATTTTTTTTTTTTTTTTTTTGTGTCAACAACTTCAAATAACATATGTTCGAAGCACGCAAGATTTACAACAAAACAGATATGTAGAATCATCACAAGAAACAACTTATGCTGGAAAATCATCAAGATAAAATTACCAAGTTGATTCCTAATGTGATATCTAAGAATATAACATAAATATAATGAACTCCATCTTGGATATAACAGAATAACTTTAACAAGGGATTTCAAGCTCGAAGAGAAAGGCTTCCAAGAAACATGTACTTTTAAGACATTCTAGCATTCCAAAGGAGGTTGGAATTTGTCATAACTAGAAAACATTATAACTGTCATAAGTAATTATTAGCTTACTGAATTTGCAATTGCAATAAAAAGAATTGAGTTACTAAAATCTTTTTTTACCGCCTTAGTCCTATTAATTAGCCATAAAACAACAAAGGGATTGTAAACATATATGATGGCAAAACGAAAATGACACATTCCCTTCTAGCAAAATCAGTCATGATCTCAGGATCAGCATTCTTATCTTCTTATCTTCCTTAAAAGTTTATCATGGCAGCATTCTTGTTTTCCTTTATTTTTGATGTGGGATTAGCCACAAAGCTAAACACAAACAAGAAAACAATGGAAGATGTTAGAACAAGTCGGCAATGGAGAAATCAGAATAGAAGGATGAAAGAAAACTGGAACCAACAAGACAACAACCCTTGATCTCTTGAGATCAAGAACTAAATACCAATGAGGATTCAACCTTCTTCCCTTTACAACCTTACACAATGGTTATGGCAGCCACGCACAATGAGGATACTTAATGAAGCTTGCTAGCACCAATCCCTTGAAGAATTAACACACACAAGACAACCTAAGCCAAATCAACAACAATGCACTCTAAATCTCTCAAGGAAATTCGATGCATTCAACCAAAAGAAAACAGTGTTTTCTTTGAGTTCTTCCAAAAACAAAAATCTACCTCAAAGTGAAGACAAGGAAGCCCTTTATACCTAGGTGGTTTACTTGTCTTCAAACTCTAGATCTGACTTACCTAGGTGGTTTACTTGTCTTCAAACTCTAGATCCGACTAGTTGCTATAAAGGAACTAATGCATGAAATATAAAAAAACTAGAAAACCATGTCTTTAAAAAAATCCATTACATATCCCAAATGAATCTTCAAACATCCTTGAGGTCTTCTTGCACTGCTATGGCCACCATGCTCAATAAATGAGGCTTAGGAAGATCCTCCAACATAGCTAGTGATGTGGGGATTAGCCATAAAGCTCGGATCTAGACACAAATACAAACAAGAAAACAATGGAAGATGTTAGACAAGTCGACAATGGAGAAATCAGAATAAAAGGATAATTGAAAGAAAACTGAAACCAACAAGGCAACAACCCTTGATCTCTTGAAATCAAGAACCGAATACCAATGAGGATTCAACCTTCTTCCCTTTACAACCTTATACAATGGTTATGGCAACCACGCATAAGGAGGATACTTAATGAAGCTTGCTAGCACCAATCCCTTGAAGAATTAACACACACAAGACAACTTAAGCCAAATCAACAACAATACTAAATTTTTCAAGGAAATTCGATGCATTCCTAGTTTCTCCCAAAGTGTCTTCCAAAAGTAACTTAAGAACTTCACATCCCTATCATTCACTATAGTCCTAGGCACCCCATGCAACCTAACTACTTTCCTAAAGGATAAGTTAGCCACATTAGATGCATCATRAGTCTTTTGGCAAGCAATGKAGTYAGCCATCTTAGAAAACCTGTCCACYACCACAAAAATAGAGTCCCTCCCCTTCTTTGTCCTAGGCAACCCCACAATGAAATCCATACTAATATCCTCCATGGGGCGGTGGGAATAGGCAAAGGGGTGTACAAACCATGAGGCATAACTCTAGACTTGMCCTTAAGGCGCTTTATACACTTCCTAACAAAACAGTCAACATCCCTAAGCATATGTGGCTAATAAAAGTGTGTGTGCAGTAAGTGATATGTCTTATCCCTGCCAAAGTGTCCCATCAAGCCCTCTCCATGGGCCTCATCAACAAGTAACAACCTCAAAGAACACCTAGGAATGCACACCTTATCCACTCTAAACAAGAATCCCTCAAACAAGTAAAACTTATCTAAGGAACCCTTGGCCATGCAATGCTTATAAGTAGCTCCAAAATCAGCATCATCCTCATCCAACTCTTTAATGTAAGTGAATCCTAAGACCTTAGAGTCTAATGTGGTGAWCAAAACATGTCTCCTAGAAAGTGCATCAMCTACTACATTATCTTTCCCCTTTTTAAACTTAATCACATAAGGAAATGTTTCAATGAACTCCGTCCATCTACCATGCCTCCTTTCAAGTTTATCTTGACTTCTAAAATGCTTAGGTGACTCACGATCAGTATGCAAGACAAACTCTATAGGCCATAAATAATGCTGCCATGTCTTAAGTACTCTAAATAATACATAAAGCTCCTTATCATATGTAGAGTAATTTACACATGCTCCTTTCAACTWCTCACTAAAGTTGGCAATAGGCTTACCTTCTTGCATGAGGACGCCTCCAATGCCCATGCCACTAGCATCACACTCCACCTCAAATGGTCTAGTGAAGTCCGGGAGTGCTAGCAATGGAGCCTTGGTGAGACGCCACTTGACCTCATGGAATGCTCTCTCCTGCGCCTCTCCCCACACAAAGGCTACACCTTTCTTGGTYATCTCTGTCAATGGGGTTGCAATGGTGGAGAAGTCCTTCARGAATCACCTATAGAAGCTAGCCAATCCATGGAAGCTTCTCACGTCTCTAATTCTGCTTGGTGTGGGCCATTCTTGGATCGCCCTCACCTTCTCTTCATCAACTTGCAGCCCATTTGTGCTAATTACAAAACCAAGAAAAATAACCTCATTATTGCAAATATCACATTTCTTCATGTTAGCATACAGTCGTTCTACTCTAAGTGTAGAAAGGACTTCCCTTAAATGCTTCTCATGTTCTTCTAGGGACCTGCTGAAAATCAGAATATCATCAAAGTAAACCACAACAAAATGCCCTATAAAACGCCTACGAACATGATTCATAAGTCTCATAAAAGTGGAAGGGGCATTAGTCAAGCTAAAGGGCATGACAAGCRACTCATAGAGCCAAAATTTGGTCTTGAAGGCCGTCTTCCATTCATCCCCTTCCTTCATACGAATCTAGTGATAGCCACTCCTTAGATCAATCTTGGTGAAGAAGGTGGCTCCATACAACTCATCCAATATGTCATCCAGCCTAGGAATAGGGTGACGGTACTTAATGGTTATGTTGTTGATTGCTCTATAATCCACACATATCCTCCAGGTACGATCCTTCTTTGGCACAAGTGGAATAGGGACGGCACATGGTGACATTCTCTCACATAGCCCTTGTCCAACAACTCTTGGACTTGGGCCTGGATCTCTTGGGTCTCTTGCTGGTCTGTTAGGCAATGTAGCTCCCGGGATAAGGTCAATCTGATGCTCTACGCCTCTCATAGGTGGAAGGCCATGGGGTATCTCATCGGGGGTCACATCACTAAACTCCCTAAGGATGGCTTGGATAGATGGGGGTAGGGTAGGCATAGTTTCCTTACTAGCCTTAAGTAATCTCTTGCACAAGACCATAAGTAAAGTGTCTAAATGTAAGTAGTCACCCACAAGGTCTCTTTTGGTAGCTAGGAGGACACTAGAAGGTGGCGTTGGCCTGGCTAGAGATAGAGCTCATCCTTAGGCGCCTTACCTCTATGTGTTGTGGCTGGCCCCCTTGGCGCTGCCTTGGAGGTGGCTAGCCCCACTGGTGCTGGCGCCTTTGTCGTGGGTGCTGTGGCTCTCCTTGCTTGCTGTTCTCTTGCCTCATCCTCTGTCCTCTTCTTCTCATAGACTTCCACAATCTGCATAGGGGTCATAGGCTTAAACACAACTTTCTGCCCATTAAAAGTGAAAGAATATCTATTGCTAAATCCATCATGTATAACTCTCCTATCATATTGCCAAGGTCTACCCAAAAGTATATGTCATGCTTGCATGGGTACAACATCATATAAAATAATATCCTTATAATGACCAAGTGTGATTGTAACATTAGCTTGCCTATTAACCTTTAACTCACCACAATCATTCATCCAATGCAACTTATATGGCCTAGGGTGATAAAATGTAGATAATTGCAATTTAGAAATAAGCTCAAACTGCTYGCAATATTGCAACAACTACCACCATCAATGATCATGCTACAAACCTTACATTTGACTAAGCATCTAGTATGAAATAGATTTTCCCTTTGATTATCCTCACAAAGTGCTGGTTGGACATGCAAAGTTCTCTTGCAAAATTAAAGGCTCACCATGTTCATACTCAATGCCTTCATCACTATCATGCATATCATGTTCCATTGCAACACTTTCATCAACAATGTCATCTTCATCCTTATCACTCTCACTCTCATATTGGCCTAAATGATTGATAATTAAGGTCCTAGTATTCACACAATCCCCAGCATAATGACCTCTACCTTGACATTTAAAGCAAATAATATCTCTAGTCTTAGAAGAGGTAGGGTTAGGAGTACTCCCTTTGGGGGAAGATGGCATGGGTGTCTTGGAAGATATGGGGCTGGCATTGGCTGGCCCACTGTGCTTCAGCCCACCTTGGCTCCATTGGCCACTTCCCTTGGCGCTAGGTGCTTCTCGGCCTCGGTTGCCTTGGTTCTTCCGTGGTGACAAGTTATTTTGACCTCCCTTGCTCCCTTGGCTCCTTGCTTTAGTCCTCCTCTCAACTTTGACCGCCAAATGGAGCAATTCTGTCATAGACTCATAGGTACAAGTCAACTTCGTTAGCCAAATAAGAATTCAAGACCCTAAGATACCTTGCCATAGTAGTTTCTTCATCTTCCCTCACATTCAGCATGGCCACTTGCATTGCATTTCATGTCTCCTCAGCTGTCATGCTTCCTTGTCTTAGGTTTTCAAGCCTTTGGCGTAGCTCTCCAGTGTAATATTGAGGGACATATCTAGCTCTCATTAGTGCCTTCATTTGCTCCCAAGTGTTGACAACCGAATCTAGGGTTCTCCTCCTCTCTTCGATGAGATTGTCCCACCAAATCAAGGCATAACCACTAAACTCAAAGGCTGCCAATTGAACCTTCCTATGCTTGGAAAAGTTGTGGCACATCCAAATCTGCTCTATCTTAGTCTCCCACTCCATGTGTGCATCTGGATCACACTTGCTCTCAAATGTTGGGATCTTTACCTTGACACTTCCTAGACCATCTTGCTCAACCTCACGCCCCCTTCTTGGTTGGAAACATCTTGGTGGCTCAGGTCTCCAATCCTCTTCCATGTCATCTCCTTGGTAACCCGAAAAGCATCAAAAGTATTGTGATCGTAAGGAGCTCTAAAGGGAGGTGATTGATGGTTTGAATGGACTTCCTTATGCACAGAAGGACCAGCTCCTTGGTAGGACACTTGGGCATGTGGTTCAACATGGCCCGTAGATGCCCTAGACGCCTCTCTAGAAGCTTGGTAGGCAGCTTGCTCTCTAGAAGGTTGGTAGGCAGCTTGCTGGTCTGGCAATGGGGACCTTGGGCGATCATGGCTAGGGCCACCTATATCAAAATTGGTGCCAAGGACTCGGCCTATGGTTGGCACATGGACTGGTGCAGGGGTCCTAGCTTCAAGCGCCTCCATTCTTGTGGCCAAGGTTGCCAAGTTGTCTTCCATGCATGCACTTGAGCATAGTGAACAAATAGGGTGGCAATGGCTCGCTGCTTTCTTCACGCCTTGGACTCGGTGACCTAGACATTATCACAACAAACTTCAACACGCAAACTTGTTAGGTTAGTGAAATACAATAAAAACCACCCGTGCATGCCCTCTTTGTGATCATTCTCCCTCAATTGTTGCTGATTCAAACTTGGTTTGATGGATTGCCTTGTATGGATTAATAACCAATA
>MEJB01000035.1:447266-600319 GCA_001752375.1 Rhazya stricta
TTTTTTGTCTCAACAATAAAATACAAGATAGGAATTATCCTATGCTATTTGAATTAAAAAATAACAAACAGGAGTAACAAACGCCTTGATAATTGGAGTTGGGTGGAATGTGGAAGWGTTGGTTACAAGTCAAGGCCAATCTGAATTTTTGAATTGGCGGACTTGTAGGYTAAGGTTGTAACCAACATGCCAAGTTACTTTGGCATGAATTCCGAGGTGGCCTGGGGGTGGTTAGGGCAGCTTGGGTAGCTAGGGTAGTGTAGGGTTGAGGTGCCACCTAGGGGAATTCCTCGTCTGCTTTGCCTTGTCGAGTGGATGGCTTTAAAAGTGTGGTAGGGCTATGATAGACGAAGGCAAGATGGTATGATGGTCTTGGATGATGTGTTTGGTGATCTTTATGTGAACAAAGGCTAGGCGCCTGGTTAGGTAGGCTTGGCGACTCTCAAGCTCCAAAGATCTCTTCAAGGTGAGTTTTGACACGCCAATAGACTTGGGATGATCCTAACACAACTCAAGATTCAGTAATGGTGGACAAACTCAAARRTTTTTTGTGATTTTTGAGATAGAAGATGTGTTTGATGTCAACCACAACTCAAGACTCCATAATGGTGGACAAACTCTCAAAAAAAAAATTTTTTCTTTGACATAGAGAGATGTGTTTAATGTCAACCAAAGCTCTAATACCAATTTGATGTGGGGATTAGCCACAAAGCTCGGATCTAGACACAAACGCAAATAAGAAAACAATGGAAGATGTTAGAACAAGTCGGCAATGCAGAAATCAGAARGGGAAAATCAGAATAGAAGGATAATTGAAAAAAAACGGGAACCAACAAGGCAACAACCCTTGATCTCTTGAGAAAAAGAACCAAATACCAATGAGGATTGAACCTTCTTCCCTTTACAACCTTACACAATGGTTTATGGCAGCCACACACAAGCAGGATACTTAATGAAGCTTGCTAGCACCAATCCCTTGAAGAATTAACACACACAAGATAACTTCAGCTAAATCAACAACAATGCACTCTAAATCTCTCAAGGAAATTCGATGCATTCAACCAAAATGAAAACAGTGTTTTCTTTGTGTTCTTCAACAAATGAAATCTACCTCAAAGTGAAGACAAGGAAGCCCTTTATACCTAGGTGGTTTACTGGTCTTCAAACTCTAGATCCGACTAGTGTCCCTTGCTATAAAGGAACTAATGCATGAAATATAAAATAAACTAGAAAACCATGTCTTTAAAAAAATCCATTACATATCAAACAAATCCTCAAACATCCTTGAGGTCTTCTTGTGCTCCTATGGCCACCATGCTCAACAAATGAGGCTTAGGAAGATCCTCCAACATAGCTAGCTCCTTGGACAAGTAGAATGCAACTACCTTGTCCAACTCTTGTTGGATCTTCTTAGCCCTAGCTCTAGTCATGGGGCCATCAAATGTAGGCACCATAGGTGATGTGGTGAGTGGTCCCTCACCAGTGCCACTTTAGCCCTTCCATTTCTTAGAGCTGGAGAGGGCTAATCAAGATAAATTACTAGATGCTTTAGGTCCCTAAGGTTGTCAATGTCAGCAAAGAGAATGAAACCGATCCCGGATTCCTTCCCTCTTACCTACGAATAGCTTCACTTCTGATTCAATTGTTCAAGGAGCAGGGGGTTTAGGTTTTGTTTTGGTGAAAAGGTCTTAGGCATCTTTCGATGAGAAGGAAGTAGTATATTTCGAGAATCAGCTTCTCCTCCTAGCTAAAGAAAGTGAGGCAGCACTATTCGCTTGAAATAAAGTGTCACTTGCTTGCACAAGCTCTTTTTGCTTGAAGCGCTCTTCCCGTGTCGATGAGGGATCATTCCCACTACATCCTAACTAGAAAGATCATAAGAGAAGATGCTATCTCAGCTCTTAGAGATTGAAAGCTAGCTCCTGGTGCGATATAAATCTCTTATCTTCCCTATGTTTATGTTGATGTTTATAGTTGTTTAAGTTTTTGTGCTTGCACAAATGAAATATATTGTCCATGGTTTCATCCTTAGCTGTTTGTCAACTCTGGATATGCACAGACACATGCACGGATGAATCATACTGTCCATAGCCATGGATTGTTCCAAGGACGGTGCTATTGTCCGTGGATTTTGTCCGTAACTCTTCTGAGCTCATTGGATGTCCGCAGACGGAACATACCATCCATGCCAACTGTTTGTTGCCATCCAATTTTGAATGAAAATCAATCTTTTGAAGTATTCTTTAGAATTCAAGTAGGACTAGTTGATATGCATGCTTTCAAGCCTTTGTTGAAATAGAAAATGAAATGTAAGGAGTTCTAAGAAGAGGCATCTTTGAGCTTTATAAAGTAGAAGTCCCTTTATGTATATTCCCTTTGTAATGACTTAGGAATTTGGCACATTGACGTCGTGGACAACCAAGGGATTGCATTTGCTATTCGAATAAAGTCTAAATCTTTAAGAATTGCAGGTAAGTAAACTCCCTCCTTCTCATCAATTGTGGAATATCCCTGGGCAATGAGTTTCGGTGCATTGGGTGTATCCATATTTATAGAAGCTTTAATTTTTGTGCTTATCTTAATTCTTGGTTTAGTTTATGCATGGCGAAAGGAGCATTGGAATGTCTTAACTCCTGAATATTCAGACAACACAAAGAAAAAAATAAGATTGAGATGGTTATGAATTCTATTGAGTTTCCTTTACTTAATCGAACAGCCCAAAATTCAGTTTCTACTGTGAGTTTTAATGTGAGTGTGTGTCTATGGTTAAACTTCAAGTATGTGAATTCCTGTTGTTTACGTGTTAAAAATAAATGCATTTTCAGTTACATGGTCAATATTAATGAATACATATTTCATCATTTATATTATGTCGCGTGTTCATGAATCCAATGAAGGCAAATATTTCAAAGGAAGTTTGGAAATGTAGTTTTCATAATGTATGTATCACAAGTTTTAAGAAAGAAAAGGGTGTACACCTAAACCATGTAAGGTGTGAGTAGGGAATTAGGTGGGGGATCAACACACTCGAGCTAACTCTCTTTGAGGGTGGAAATGTAAATGTAATGTTGGGCGAAAGTGAATGTAATGTTAACTACCTTGTGGTGCTACTAGTAGAATYTGACACGGTTCCAAATAATAATTACCTACTAGAGCTTAATGGCTAGACGATACACCAAGTGAGCTCACGACAGTAATGAAAAGTTAACTTTGAAAAGTTAAAATAAAGGGGATAAAATATTTGAAAGGTTTTAGACTTTTAGAGAGGTCAAGTGAATTATGGCCTAGAAGAGTTACGTAATATATAGATTTTGTGAACCTTGGAGATTTCTAATCATTTGTAATGTTTAGAATGTTTTTATTGTCAGTTGAGAGTTGTACTCTCATGTTTTTTTGGATTGTATAGTGGAGTTTAATTTTGCATATTTTGAAATGTATATCCTGTAAGATTATATTTAATGAGACGTTCGTATTCTATATATGGCTTTTAATTGCTTTGAATGTTCAACTGTATTGACTACCAAGAGACAGGCGACACCCATACAGCCTCAGAGGGACCTAGGAAAGGGCAGGCCATCTCTATTATTTCGAGGAATAGTTCAATATTCTTCAAGAATATTGATGTTATATCTATATATATATATAATATCATATATATATATATATATATATATATATATATATAAGATAGTTAATAAAATAAAATGAGAAGTTAAAGTTTATTTTGCAACAAAATTCAATACCCAAGAGTATAATAAAAAAATGAAAATAAACAAAAAAGACATCTTTTACACATACATAGCATGTACATATGGTCAACGATATGTACTATATCAAAGTAATGGTGGCCCACGAAATTTATGCAAATGCTTTAGGCATTATAGTAAGTACATTTTTGGAAACCAACAACACTTTAAAATTATTTATAAAAAACTTTTCCTTTTAAATATTTAGTTCTTGGCCAAAACTTCAAGGAATCCATGCATCATGGTAAGTAGCAACACATATATTTTGGTTGCCAAAACATCAGAACACATATATGGACGCAAAAGTCCTTTTAATCAGACAAATTGGGTAGATCCAAAACTTCCGTACATAACTAACATTAATTCTTTGTAAATTAGTACTAAAAAAAAAACCATGTAAACTTAATCTATTTGCATACTTCAATTAATTTGTAGTAAAAAGAAAATATGTTGTACAATATCAGAATGAAACTAACCTTGAGTTCAATCGAAAACTTTAGGCTTTGAGAGATAGAGATGAAGTTTTACTCTCAAAAGTAGAGATTCGTGTTCAAAAGCGTTATGCTTTAAGCAACAGAGGTGTAGAGAATCAGGATGATAATGTGTTATAATTTGAGAAAGAAAAGGAAGAAGTTTAGAGAGAATTAAGAGGAGAATAGTAGAGAGTTAAAAGAGAGAATTGTAGACTAATTATCATTAATATTATACGAACCATGTAACGAACCAAACTTTTCAAGGAGTGATTAGAGTTATAGAACCGCATGTTTTCACGATTTCGAATTTAGTCTATATATTTAGAGTTTAAGAGTGCTTGAAAATTAGTGGTTTTCAAAATTAAGATATCGCATTTTGAGAATTAGTTATGATAAGTCCGACATTAGAGAATTAGATTAGATTAGAATAGATGATAATGAATCTGTTTCTAGGCAGAACCGAAATTCTAGTTCAAACCCTAGCCYATTTCACTTTTTCTTTCCTTAGCTTTATCAGCCTAAAAAGCTTCCTATTGAAGCCTTATTTAAGTTATTGAGCTCCAAGCACTTTTTCTTTTTCTTGAAGAATCCAGCAAGCTTCCTATAGAAGCCTTATTTCCTCCAAATAGAAATTTTCTTTGCCTTAAATAGACATTTTCCTTTGCCTTGATAGCCAAATTTCCTTTACTTGCCAAGCAATCTACATTTTATATATACTACCTGATCTATAACTATACCTACGTATATATCATCACCCTTCCAACGGCTACACCATCCCATTCACTTAACAAAATTCTCTCCAATACTCTTTAGTTCCCTCGGTTCATACACACACACACACTTTTCTCACCAAGGGCCACCGATCAGCCACCATCTCTCCTCCTCTCCGGCAGCTTCTCCTCTTCCATATAGGTAAGTTGTGCTCTTGTGTTGGTGCTTTATTCTTCTCCTTTCCTACTACCATAACCGATCTATGGCCAAACTCCGTTCCATTCTATTCATGCTACCAGACAACTTGTAAGAGTTGTTGGTGTTATTCATCAAAGCAGTAATTTTCCTCTACTTTTCAAGGTTAACAATTCCTAATCATAGCTCTTTAAATACATGCTTAAGTGTTATACTAGAAAACTTTGCATGTTATGTCTATAAGAGTTGAATTATGTTACTGTTTCAAGATAATGATTGAAGGATTTTATTATGGCCACTTGAGTTGTTATTGCATTTAAATTATAGTTCTAAGTGACATATTTTGTGTCTACAAATATGGCTTTATGGGTGTTGAGTATGTCTACCTATTTGAGTTATGTTCACAATTGGTGGAATTAGCATGTTAAAACGTTTATATGATATAAGACTGAATTACCTAAAGTTATCGCCTTAATTCTTAGGATTAAAAGAAGACCTAAGTGATGATAATAGCTTTTCTAAAGTGTAAGATATGAACAAAGCAAAAATTGGTTGCTAGATTAGCTCGGGTGAGTTCTACCTTACTGGCTTGTGATGATTTTGATTTAAAAATAAGTATAAATAATTATTATGATACGCTGTTGCAATTTATGTTGTCTTGGCAGCATTTTGAGGCCAATTTCACTCAATTTGGAATAGTATAACTTAAGACATGGTCAATTACCTAGACCTATCAGTTTAGCATTCCCTTGCTACACCCAACTGTTGTAATGAAATCTAATATTTAATCACACATTTTTAGGTGCTAAGCTTTATAAGGTTTAATCCTTGTTGTCTTAGGAACAAAATAAGACTAATTTCATTAGATTTTCCTTAATAAAACCCAAGATATAAGCTTGGACCTAACGATGGTCATTTATGGTCAACTTGCACTAAACTCTCTGTTTAAGCCTTATTAGTTGTAACCTTAACCCCTAATTGGGATTCCTTCATATGGTTAGAAATCCATCTCTCTTACTATCATTTTTTCATAAATTTTGTAAGAAAATTTAGTTTGAAATTCAATATTAATAAAAACGCTCACTGCTGCCAATTTGGGACAGATTAACCATTAACCATTTCTGTCGAGTTTCTATGTTGAGGAACGACTCCATATAATTCAGAAACTTCTTGAGAATTATTTCCTTCAGCAATTAGGGTCTCTTGGTCACTAAATTATTTTTGTTGAATCACTCGAAATTGAAATTAACTTTACTTGTACCATCGGTTAAAGTCGAGGAAATGCGATATGGATTCATTAGGAACTTGATTTGAATGATATGTTAGCTAGATCTACTTTAGAGTTATGAAGTGTATGAACTTGTTAGTGACTCATTTGAGGGTACGTTTACTACTTGATCTAGGTCCCGAGCTTTAGCTGCGTACCTAGGAAAGCATGCCCGAAAGTGAGTTCCTCTGTCTTTTAAACTCCACAGACGTGTAGGATTTTTATTTAACCATACTCTAGATGTATTTTCAAGAATTCTCGTATGCTTTAATATAAGTTTTTCTATAAACTGTTTGTCCGCAAATGCATATAGGTTTATGAAGCTTTCTTAAAGTCTATTTTAAATGCTTTTATCGAGATTTTTGAATTGATTTGATATACTTCAGAGCTGGTTATTTTCCAAGTTTTTATGAATTATATAATTACTCACTTAAGAATTTTATGTTAGCAAATAAATGTGTTTAAAAAGTATTGACTAGTATTGTTTAGGAAATCTTTGAACTGTGAAAATATGTGAAAATATTTTTGTGATCTCTACTGATTGATTACTTGAGAACAATTGTACTGAAAATGTTTTGAGATCACTATTGATTACACACTGATTGATTACTTGAGAACAATTGTACTGAAAATGTTTTGAGATCACTATTGATTACATTGATATTGATCGTAATGCACCGAGCGTGTTCTTGCTTGATTGAGCATTGATAAATTGAATGTAGTATAAATCTAAAATTTTCCAGCTAGTATTCATCAATATAGAATTTTGTAAAATACGATTACCTGATAAGCCAAGGTACTAACAACTTAGAGATTTTTGAAATTATAATATGTTTTGATTATTTATCTAATTATTATTTACTAATTATTTTGAATAATCAAGACGTGATTTCAATCACTGGTTAAAAAGAATCCACATAATAATATTTTTATTAAACAAATCCTAATATTATTTATAATACTAATAACAGTAATAATTTTATTTTATCCTTTTCTTATTCTTTTCCTTACCATTATTCCCTTTTTCTTTCTTTATTCTGGATTATCTTTTCATCACCTGCTTGGTCACCACTTCACCACCTCACCTCAGCCGTCTACATTTTTTTTATTCATTTCATTAGCTTTTCGCAGATTCTTCTCCCACCGCCATCTTCTTGTCCAATTATTTTACGTACCTTTATTGCTCCTTATCAACTCAACACCACCGCCTCACCTTTGCCTCATTTTTCTTATGCATCTTCAAGCTTCTTAGCTTCTTTTCCTCCCTTCCATCGCCTCACCTGTTGGTCAATTCACCACAGAAACTCTTTCTTTCCCTTCTCCACAACAGAAACAATAGTTTTGATGTGTTTGAGGTGGACAACATCATTCGGTTCAAGGTAGTGCTTCTGCTTCATGTCTTCAGCAGGATTCAGTCTGGTTTGGTTTAGGATACTTGTAGATGATATACACATTTTTAGCTTCAGTGGGAAACTCCTTTTTTCCAATATATATTTTTTGTAATTGTGTAAATGAGCTTTCAGATGCGTCCTTGTGTCCTCCTCTATCCTCTTTATTTTGTCTCCTTCCTTGTATCTAGTCCTTCTATTGGGGCAGATTATCAATTTAGATATTAATTTTGATGGCTTCAATGCTAGAGCTGAAATGGACTGATAGAAGCGGCACAGTTTTCTTACTCCATCTGCTGGTTCATCATTGGCCAAGGCTAGTTAAATATTAAGGTTCTTTTACTTGCAAATCAAGAAAAAATTACCAGGTCATAAATCTTCTGACCTTAATGTTTCTTTGGAAGGCTACATCTCTAGTGTCCTTTTTCTTCTCTTCCTACATATGAAGTAACAAGGCCCTTCACGATTGAAATTAATCTGTGCTGAAAAGAAAATTTGTACAAGAGGCAGCATCTGTGAAGAGACCTCACATTCTATTTACCACATATGTGAAAAAAACTATGAAGCTGGTGCCACTACAAACCAGTAAGTGGCATGCTAAAAGGAAATCAGATGCAGGATAAAACTASCATGCAATCAGAACAATTGAAGAAAAGGATACTGTAAGTGTTGAGTGATCCTTTAGAATAATTATCATTCGGAGCACATTCTAGAAGCTTAATTGTTTGGTGTTATGATTGACGGACCTATAGAAGTCCATGCTGAAATGTTCTTTAGAGTTTTCTAGTTGGTCCTTAGTATTGTAAGGAACGAAATTATTTGTAGTATGAAAGAACATCATTTTTTATATTTCAATAGAATTTAATATTTTATTTTTCCTTCTGATCCGCATTGACTTCATGAATTCACTGAAAATGTTTTGTGGACTTGCTTTGTGTATAATAAAATGATATTCAGATTATMAATTTATTTATATATATTTGCATTGTATATTGCTTAATAGCAACTTCATATAACCCTAGTTGTTCTGTATGATTAACAAATCGATGGAAGTCTTATATTGATATGCTGTCAAAGATTTACCATGTTGGCTAGCAAGTTTTGGAAAGAATAAAATTATGTGTATAATGAAAGGAAATTTGATTTGATTTTGGAGTATGTTTTAATATCTTTATTTTCTTTATTTATTTATTTATTCTGGTCTTTCATTAGTTTCATGAGTTCAATTGAAATAGCCACTTCCTTGTGCATTATACAAAATAATGCCTTAAAGAGGTTGAACCTTGGATGAATGGCAAAGGTACTACACTAACTTGTAATGTCCATGGGGCTCTCTTTTGAAGTGTAAGGTACATCTATCTGGGTGGTTCTCACTATTGAGATTTCAAGAACGGTAGTGACTAGAGTCACGTAACATATCTTCCTGATATTTTTTCTTAATCATTCTTCTTAATTATAGTTCATCTATGTTCAATTTGTGGAAGATCTATTAGATTTATTCTGTTCTAATTTATAAGAATTAATTCATTATATTTATTACTTTATCTTGTTATAGCTTCCTTGTAACCCTTAAACCTTTTTCCTTCTAGAGTAGGAATGGAAACATTGGGACGTACAGATGATTTATTATCCGAACAATTTTTTTAGAAATTTTAAATTCAGTCCATTAGAATCTTAGGAGTTTGATAAGGGATCGCTTACTTTCCTCTGATTAGCGTAGCCTCATTGTTAAACATAGAGTAAGATGATTTCTCATAATCTTGACACGATAACTAAGGAAATTGCAAATTTAGTGTAAACTCCAGTATATTGGGTGAGTATATAAACTTTGGGTAGTTTTGTATCTTGTAAATTTTTCAAGTACTCTCAAATGTTCTAATGTGAGTTTCTCTGTCTTTTAAACTTTCAAATATGAGTGGTTTTATTTGTCTTCATCTAGTAAACTGTTTTCAAATATTCTTTAATGTTCTATTGTGAATTTTCTATTTTATGAACTTTCATCTCTAGTGTTTTAACGTGAATTCCTTTATCTTTTAAACTTTCAAATACAAGTGATTTTATTATTGCATTTTAGTAAAGTGTTTTTAGATATTCTTCAATGTTGTAATATGAGTTTTTCTATTTTACGAACTTTTAAAAATGGGTGAAAGTACTAGTCCTACAAAGAGAAGTCATCTGCTTGGCTGGTCTCAAGTGTGAGGCCTACTTATTCTGGTGGGATGACAGCGTTTTGGGAGTTATCAAATTGTCAAAATTCGGTGGTATATATCTATGGCGAGTCGAGACCGTGTTGGGTGGACGGTTGCCCGATATGGCAGTTCACAATAAATGTTGGACGCTCGTAACCCTAGGTTAGAGGTTTAATGCAGGGGCGATCGGCTTCTATAGCCGTGGTTAGTCAACTTATTTGATATGGCTCATAAAATGGGATTGTAAGTCACGAATGCATATGAGGTGATAAGGGTAGAATATTTGACCTCGTAGTGGACACTCTTGCGGTTCCTATTTGTGCTTTCTGGTATTACACTGTTTATGAGATGATCTACATGACTTATAATGTTTTTCAAAAATGTATTGATTGACTCGATTTATTCTAGAATTACATTCTATACTTGATTTGTTTTCAAAAATACTTCTTTTTTACTTAAATGAGGTAATGGGTACTCACACACATGTATGGGACTCACTAGGCCTAGCTTACTCTATTTRACATATTTTGGCTACAGGTGAAGATTTATAGAAGGTCATATGATTCCAAGTTTAGAAGAGTTATGCTGTATAATAGATTTTGTGAGATCTGGAGATCTGTAATATCATTCGAAAATTGTACTCTCACATTTTAGGGATTGTTTCTTTGGAGTAAAATTTTGTATATTTTGGAGTTTTAATATATTGAGATTGTGTACTTGTTGACCGTTTGTGTTGTATTTGAGAAGTTTTGGTTACTTAGAATGTTCAATTTATTGCCTGTCGAGAGGTAAAGGACGCTCGTATAGCCRTAGTGGAACTTAAGAGAGCGTTGGTCATCACAAGTAGTTCTGTTGAGAATTCTGAATAACTAGTCTGGGGGATAAAGTATTCGGCTAGTTTCCTGCACGAGGATCTTTTGAATTACCCTGGACAATAGTATCAAAAGGTAGTCAAAACTTGGTCAAAGTTCGAAGTGACATGTGCCGACGCACATCGGGGGTCGCGCCATTAGGTGTTCATGACTAATTGTGGATGATCGTACTAGTTAGGAGGTTTAATCCGAGGATGGGCAAATCTCAATTACCCAAGTAGCGGGTGCTTCTGCTTGATTAAGGTGATAAGGTTGAGAACTCGATGGCCTAATTACAAAGTGAAAAGGCTGGTATTATTAATTGCATGTGAGTTTAACTCTATGTTGAAGGTTCGTGGATCAAGTTCCTATTGTTGAAAATTGATGAGTTTTATTGTAGCAATCTTTTTGTTCACCCTTGACAAGTTTTCACGGATTGCAGGGGGTATTTAGTTCATTTTTTTTTCTAGCTAATGATTTTTATCAAATCCTTTTGACTTACTAATCATTTTATTTATTGAAAGCTTGAAAAAGAGAAAAGTGGTTATCCACAAATACAACTTATGTATGAAAATTTTCAAACCCTTATTTTTCATGGTCATTAAAATTGTATTTTTAGAACTCACTATGCACACGTACATAACATACCGAGGTAGCGTTCATAATTTTTTTCTTGTTTTTTAGTGACAAGTATGTCTCACTAGGACGAGTTTGATTTGTTGCGAATGCTTAGGGATACTTGTCAATTTGAAGTGTTTTAATGGATACTTATATTATTAATATTTTGAAAGTAAGTTGATTGAGCTTGCAATTGACATAATAGTTATATTATCTATTTAGGATCCTTAATCTATGATGAATATTTATTTAGATTATAAGTTAGGATTTTATTTTGAATATACATCATTTATTATAATAATATCGTCTATCGAAAAAAAGATAACAACTCATTTGATATCAATCATCGACAAAAACGTCACAAATCAAAACCGTCTCTTCATACAAGTTGCATCCAGAAACTTTGATTTTAAGGATAAAAACATCATTTACAATTCACAAGAAACTAGCGTCAGGTTTCGTTCATATTTCTCCAAGAAGACCGGCAATGCTGTGAAAAGGAGGAAGCAAACTAGGGTGGACTATTTCCCTCAGAGCGGGTCTGTATCAGAATAGCTTCGATTAGTTCAGTAGACTTAAATTGGTATTCTTCTTTATCTAATTTTAGCATTTCTCAAGAACGAACTTCGTCCCATTTTCTTTTATGATCAACAAAGTAACAGGAAGTGATTTCTTCCGTAGTTTGGAAAACTTGCCATTTCAACAKGTCTGAATATCTTACCACTAACAACACTGCACATTGGACAATACAAGGACAGAACTAACAATAAATATATATTGCAGGTTAATGCATTGGATGTTGATCAGGCCTTCTCGTCTCATGTATTTCATTCGAAGATAAGCAAAGAGGGTTTGCCTCCGAAAGTTCGGAAAAGATACATGACCAGAGGACTCCATTAATTACTAAAGGAACAAATCTAGATATAGGATGATGACACTGACAATTGATCCCAGGATAATTTCATTACTGCTCTTTCCAAATCCTACCAGTAACTCTAAGCTTTAATTCCTTCCTATCCCCACCAGAGAAGAATAGGGCCATATTTCGTTGGATGATGAGGCCGTCAAAACTGTCCCGAACCTTCCGGTGGCTATCTCTTATGCTTCGAGGAATCCCTTGCCATATCATTTTCCTCCCATTCCCACCAACCTCAAGACTGTAGCTATAGTTTTTAGCCTCGTTGTCATCACCCATGAATCTTAAGAATGCTATGTATACTGGGGCCATGCCCAGCTGAAATGCTTCAAAATGCAGACAGAAGTATTGCCCAAAACAGCTGAAAACCTACGACAGAAGAGAAACGTTAAAGTAGGTAAATGCACGTTCACCATCCCCAGTGGAAGTACTAAAAAAATCAGATAGCTGGGACTTGTCCTATGCCTATTAGACATAAACCACAAGAAAAGTTCAGGGATTCAAGAATGTTACCAACCCTCTCCTGCGGCACTAGTAAAGCACACTATGTTCATCATCATTCATGTATTTAACTACTTGCAAATTTTGATTATCGAGCTTATGCTATTGATGATATATCTTATTTTCTTGCCATGGTAATTGTACTGCTCCACAAATTAATCTTAAAGAAGAAATCACACTCGGTTATTCATAAATCTAACTGCTTCACCAGATGAATACAACTCCCTACCTGAAAAAAATTTTTTTTTTTTTTTTCCCATGCTCCAATGGTGAGTATCAAGAAATTGTTGATCAACTAATACCAACTTTCAATCACGCACATAAGGCACGTAGAATCATCCAACCCATGGGTCCTTCCATCCATAATAGTTGCTGTCTGTCCTAGACAGGATCTTGCTTGAACCAGTGATAGATCAAATAACGTCTCCCCACACAATTTTGAGAATAATGGCAGGAATATATAGGCTTGACGCTTTAATTCTACCACTTTAAGGCAAGATGCATATGGGAACTTGACATTCAGAAGTGAACTAAATATGTTCTAAATAATCCAAAAGCATGATTTGTGCTATAACCAGCAACTCCAAAGCAAATAACAAAAAATAGGGAAAATTACCGTAAGCATCCATGTGGCATTCTCCACTTCAAACGGATTTGATTTGACATATCGATGGTTGAATGTACTTCCATTGTGCATATCAACTTTGTGGTCATCCTTCAAGTGTGCCACCAGACATGGAATATCACCAATGACTGTACATTCTGATCCTGCATAGGGGCAGTTGTAGGGTCTAAATGCACACTGGGATTCGTGCTTTAGTTTGCTGTAGTAAGGGTAAATGCCAATGCACCCAAAGCTCTGATATTTACAGGGGAGCTCCAAGGAAGCTGCCACCTTCTCCAATGCAAGACATCTTATATTGCCAAGCTCATGTCTGCAAGTGGGGCAGCGGTTATGCACCCTAGGCTTGCAACCAGAACAAATTGTGTGACCATTGGAACACTGCATCAGGAGAAAGGAAAAAAGGATAATTCAATTAAAATTCTCTAAAATACAGTAAAATCCTAACTATACGTTTGATATTTTCTGACGCTCGTGTGTTAACATACTAATGAGGGCTCTTCATCACAAAGTCATTAGATGAGTTTATTCTAAAGCTAAATCATTGAAAAGAAACAACTTTTCCAGTTGGATTCATAATACAATTTTGTCCTTGAACAGAAAAACTTCTTCCCTGTCCTAGACAGGATCTTGCTTGAACCAGTGATAGATCAAATAACGTCTCACCACAGAAAAGTAAAATAAATGTATGGCGTGCTCAAATGAAGAAATACTGATGGTTATTATAGCAGAGGCAAGAGTAAATGTGCYCAATGAGTACGATGCTTCTATCTATGAGTCCACCAAACATTCATAATAACGCCTCTCATGTTATTACGTAAAGCAGCTCTCTCCTAGTAGGCTATATCTCTCTCCGGGACATGTCTTACAGTATTTTGACAAGATCAAAAGATCAAAACGAAGAAGTAAATTTTCCAAGCCTTGGCATTTAGGAACAAGTTTCTACAATATATCAATCATGTCCAATAATTACAATTCGTTATGTAATTAAAACAAAAGATACATGAACTGCCATCTAAATGAAATATACCCACATATATCTACAAATGATCAATTTCTAGGAACAGACACTAAGACATAATTAGAGAAACTAATCCTACAAATTCTGCCTTAAATCATTRAAAAAGAAGTAGAAGGGACCAATGCTTTCTTTGCCACAAAAATATTGTTGAAGACTGGATTTGCACTTCAGAAGGCAAGTCCAAAGTTTTATTACTACATAAAGTAACAGATTAGGGCTCCATTTGGATTGGAATTCTTTTTGAGAAAAGTTTTCATTTTCAAACAAAATCTCATTTGTTAGCTTTTAAAAACAAAAACAGAATTTTTACTCATTTTGAAATCTTATTTGTTTTGGTTTTCATAGAAAAAGAAATTTCAAACAGAAAACTATCTAAAGTAAACTTTTTTGAACAGAAACTTTTTTTCTCTATCTTTCATCAATTCCTCCTACCCAACGCAAGTAATAACTGAACTAAAGCAAGTTTTGAAAGGATCTGGGAAATGAATACCTCGGTAATATCCAGCAATAACAATTGATTTTTACCAATGAATACCCAGGTATTACCTTAACAATACTTGGGTATTGTTAAGCAAAAATATTGAATTTTGGCAGTGAATACCCGTATATTAGCCGAATAATAGCCAGGTGTTGAAGCCATTGAATTTAATGGGTATTGAAGCAAAAACCAGTGAATTTAATGGATGAATACCCAAGTATTAGCCCAAAAATACCCAGGTATTCAAGTGGTTAACGTGATTTTGGTTCATTTCAATTCATTATTTATGAAATTGTTAGTTTTTTATCTTTCAAAAATTTCCAATCCAAATGAGTTCTCAAAACAATTTTTTTTTTTTTTTTTAATCTTTCCAATCCAAATGAGTTTTCAAAACAAAAACTTTTTCATTTCATTTACAAATTCGAATCTCAAATTTTACAATTTTCACCTTTTCGTCTTAAGAACTTCTTCTTCATTTTAAATTCCAATCCAAATGCATCCTAGATAGATATAGATAAAGAAATATGCATCTTATTGGACATTCTCAAAAGTGTGGTATGCTCTTAGTAAAATATCATGTTCACATATTTGTGTGATGTCATATTTGTTTCATATACACAACTGTGCTTCTCGTTTAAGAAGTCCTCCAAGGTTTATACACAAATTCTCTTATACAACAATATCCAATCCTAGGTTATACATCAAATTATCAAAGTTTGATCTCTGTGAGTCATCACAAATTCATGTCATTCTAGTAAATTCAAAAGGACTGGCATGACTGCATGGTCAGAAACATACTTTCTACAAATGATCAAAACTTAAGAAATGCACTATTCTAAATAAGCTTATAGACAACTTTAGATGCTCTGCCAGATACCAGCACATGATGAAAAAGAAGATTTTTTTTTGTTGCAAAACTTCCAGCAAATATAATGACAACAGTTCTGCAGCTATAGTATTATGCCATATCTATCATGACCAAGCAGAGAAAACCTCTCAAAAAAGCTCTCTTAGTCCAATTAGACGTCAGATATCAAGCCATCATAGGTAAATTAGATCTCAATAAAAGGATAATAAAATTCAAGCTATTAACAAGCTACTCAGCTTTCAGAGGCAACACACACACAGAGACAAATGAAACGAAGATATTATTATACCTGATGGATAGGAGGATACATTGCATTTAAGCAGACTGGGCATTCCAGTAGTTCTCGAACACTGCTAGAAACAGTCCCATTAGGCTTTAGAGCATTTTGAGCAGGATCATTCATGTGCTCACTAATATCCATCAGCTCTTCATCTTGAGGAGGATCAATGACCTCGGGTTTGTTCCGCAAGTCATCATAATAAGAATTTCCACTTGACATTGGGAGAGAGAGTACTAAGTCCTATTACATGCCAATTATGTTAARACATTTCCTTAATTCAAYCCTTATACGCATAATCAGTGAATCGTTATTAAAGCACAAGGATTCTAAAACAAGAGAAGACACCAGAAACAAGAACGGCAAACAATAATTTTTTTCTCTTGATTCTTCTTTTTGAGCAATTAAAAAGAATATTTGAATAAATTCAGCTACCAATATCACCAAGGAAACAATACAGTACTAAAACATTTCATCTAACAAATGAATCCTCTCTCCCTAATACCTAAAGTCACAAATCAATGCAGATAAAACCAAAATCATCCATGCCATGTCTGCAGGTAGATTTTCCAATTCAAAAGAGTGCAAAATTCTAACTTACATGATAGATATATCAAGATTATTGCTGCTAAGGATCTAAGTTGCTTACAACATAATACTTAAAAAATTATTTCGCTAAGAAATGTGGGATTCCTGAAAATCTTTCAAAAGAGAACATGAAACTTACATGCAAAAGCTAAGGCTGCTAATGACCTAAGTTGCTTACAACATAATACTCAAAAATTATTTTGCTAAGACATGTGGGATTCCTGAAAATCTTTCAAAAGAGAACATCAAACTTACATGCAAAAGCTAAGGCTGCTAAGGATCTAAGTTGCTCACAACATCATGCTTAAAACGTATTTAGCTAAGAAATGTGGGATTCCTGAAAATCTTTCAAAAGAGAACATGAAACTTACATATGCAAAAGCAGGACAAGACTTATGAGAAGCAGAAATATAAGAATAATAAGGAGGGCTTGTCCACCCAATGAACTTTCATTTACTAGTAATAAGGCGTGATTATAACCTGGCTTGTGCTAATTCTTAAATTGATTCAGCATTCAACATACTATCTCATCCAAAGAACATGCATATTTGGACATGCAGAGTAACTCTGACACCAAACATAGATTCTATAAAATCCATTCATTGCACAACATTGGAAAATCCTCACCATCCAGGTATCCCTAGTAAAATCAATAATTGCACCCCTATCTCCATTTTCTCAATCATGCAGGCTTTGTTTATATGAGTAATATCAGCATATTTACTGTTCTCATTTATTTTGGTAATGCAAGTTCACTGACTTTTAAATGCTCCAACAAAGTTTTGATATCAATCATTATTTAATGTGGCTGCCTAAAAAGGAATAGGAATCTTTCAACTATACACTCATGTAACAGTTGCATACTGACAACTAAATATCCACAAGTGGAAATCTTCTTCTTTTTCAATTTTGATGAAAAATATTAAGCATAAATGACAAAACAAAATATGCCGACGCAATAAATTCTAATTAAACTAAAACAGCACCAATAAAGAAATATTCCTAAAATTTACCTAAGACAGAAAGATCACGTAAAGATTTGAAATATACCCCCAACAGATCTGGAAAACTCCATCTAAAAGGGTAAAACGGGGAGAGGGGTGGGGGGAAGAGCATCACCGGCGAGTAGAAAGCAGAGAATTCTACCCAGAATTCCCACCGAAAATAATAACTTTAAAGTAAAGAACACATACAAGAAACAATAAAAAGATATACCAGAAAACGGGAATAAACATAATACCTGTTGAACTGAAGGCTAGAATAGAAAACCCATAAGACGAGAGAACAAACACAGAGAACCCTAAAGAGGCAAATGGAGTTTATCTTATTCAATTGCAACAGCCGATTCAACCACTCAGAGATAATCAATCAGCCAACAGATATTCGGAAAAAAATTTGGAAAAATAAAATAACAGCACACAAGTGGGTTTGTGGTATCTTTGTCTGGTAAAAGGAAGAAGTTTCAGGACAACAACGAAAAGACGACCACTATTTCAGTTCTCAATTTTCAATTTCAAATTAAAGCCGTAGGTCTCTTTTAAGAGAGGAGGAGCGTGTAAGCAGCAGAGGAAAGAGAGAGACAGAGAGCGTGGTATCGGGTGAATACAAAAATGCGAACTTGAGAGTGGAGAGGAGATTGGACCATTTCCCGAAATTGAATAGATCACAATTTTTTAATAATAAAAGGATTGAGGACGAAACTATTAGTGGAGTTGCGGTGGGCGCCAAGGCAGATTCGGTTGAATTGGAGAGACCTGACGTTTCCTACGAAACCAGGCCCCAATTTGCCGTTGGCCGGTAAAATCAAGTCCTGAAAATAATATACGAATTTAAAATATTTACATTTTTATTTGAAAAAGTGTTTTTGTCATTAAATAATTTTTTAACTTCTAAAAATATTTCTAAACTTTATTTTTATTATTTATATTCTTAAAAAAATTTAAGATTTTATTTATGTCACTCCATCATTATTCAATGACTAAACACGCCTGCCTTTTGCCAGCCAACTTATTGAAGGGAAAATTGTCATTTTGATTAATTATTATTTTTTCTTTTATCTTCTTTCTTCTCCTTCCTTCTGTTCCCTTGCTCGTCTTCTTTGCGGCAACCAACCATGGCTATTGTTGCCTCCTGCCACCACCATAAATCGCAACCTAATCCAACGGTCATCATGTCTAGCTTCAAAATTACTTCTATGGGCGAGCGAGGTTCCATTGGGCGAGCAAGGCATCGCCTGCCTCTCCATAGTCACATTACAAGCACATAAAACATCAAAATAAGTAAATACAGCAAAGTAGGCTTCGTCAAATAGAGTGAGCATTGTAATCTAAGCATCCCAACAATGTAACTAAGCAGAAAACATAAATGGATTCATAGACATCTCTTGAATTCTTAATAGTATTACTATCTCTTCAAGCAGCGAAAATTCACAAACTTGTCATTGAAACATGAGAAAATTATGAGTGCAGCTCAGTGAGTCCCTTGTGTGCTAAGTATATTTTAAAAATCAAGGGCATATTTTTCGAGAATAGTTTGAGTAAAAGATAACTTCTGAGAAAATGTGTAGTTTTAGAAAACCATATCAAGTTAAGAGTGAACTGAGAATACTACTCTCGAWAGTCATCAGTTTCTAATAATAGTATCCCAAATCATTTTTACCGCCAAGACAACATCATGTAGAATAACTAGTCTTATCACCTCGTAGTGCGCATGCGATGTTCAACCTTATCACGTCTTAACAATTAGTGATACCCATTAGATTGGATACAGAAGAGTCAACAACTCTTGGTTAAACCTCCTAACTGAGGGTACAGCGATCCACATCCGACCTAGGTGCCCCTAATGTGGTGTCTGCTCATGCATTTCTAATCTGCCACAAACATCCTAGGCATTGACCAAGGGTAGGCTTACTCTGATATTGTCTTTGGAAGTTCAAGAAGTACTTGTACCAGGGACTAGCCAAGTAGAGTACTTTGTCCACTGAACTAGTTACTCAGAGTTTTAATTAAATCAATCAATCAAAAGGTGATCTCATAACAAGTTTTCGGAAAACATTTTTTTCTCAGTTGAAAATAGAGATCACGAGTTTGTTGAAAATCTTCCCTGAACCGTTTTTTATTGAAAAAGTGTTTGAAAACACATTTGTCCTACGTTTTTTAAAAAATATTTTTTACAAGAGTAGTTTGAAAATAATCTTGCGGAAAGCATTTTTGAAAGAGAATTTGAAATACTTTTGAGGAAAAATAGTTTAAAAATAATTTTCAAGCATACAGGAGTGAAAAATCTAATCAGAGTACGTTTGACTAAAATAAACACGTTTTGAGAGTTTTAAAAATCAGAGAAACTTACGATGATTGAAAATAGCGATCTAGAGACGAAGTAAAATTCACATGTTTTGATGAGTTGAAAGCTTGGAAAGAGCTCACCTGAATGCACACTTTCCTAGAATTTGCTTGAAACCTAAAACTAAGTGACACGCATATCTTCGAGTAAGATTCTATCAAATGTAATTCTTAGAGTGGAAAAATATTCCTAGTAAGTGCGCTAGAAAATCCTTTCAATATTACAGAGATTCATATCCTAAGTTCGAATAATTTTCTAAATAGAAATCAGAGTCTAAAAAGGATTAGATACTTAAAAGGAAATGATTTAGCAAAATTGGTGTATATTCTGAAGGAAAGAATTCTAAGGGTTCTATGAATGAATCCTTCAAGTTCTGGATTTATTCAAGGTATGATAACAGTCTATTAATCTAATACTTATAGATTTTCTAAATCAAATTCTAGAACTAAGGTATGGATGTCAATTAAGGCTTATATTAAAGTTACTAAAAATATCTAAGGTAGTAAATATAGGTTAACCAGGTAAGGTAAATATTGGTCTTAGATAGAAAGACATACCTCTGGTATTTTAATTATATCGTTTAGTATACTAATTACAATTAGGCAAGATCAAGTTTAGAATATTCCTATGATCCTAATCTTTCTAACCATACCTCTTATTGACAAATCTAATTTAGAAATCAATCCATAATTTACAAAACAATTCGAGGTTCTAACAACCGTCTAGATTGGAAAGGTCTAAATGAGAATTCCAGAGTTTGACTCATAACATAAGCCATACCTATCTGATTCAAGGCAAATTAGTCTCAAATTATTCCTAAGATCACTACCTTTCTGACCATGTATCAATTGTGTAAATCCTAATCTCAGTAAAGCCATAATTACCTTAGAACAGTAGGTTAATTGCAGTTTTCATTCATTTGTCCAACATTTTTTTAAAGGTCATAACTTACAATCTACTAAGGTGTTTATTCTATTTTTAGTCGTGTTTTAAAGCTAAGGAATACGACTAAGGAATCTAGAACTCAAGAAGGGAATTAAAGTAAGATTTGGTCAAACAGTTAGCATGTCAAATGGATTTCTAGATTTCCCAATAAAGGTCAAGTGTCCAAATTCTCTTATCCTATCGAATTTAATCCATAAAACAGCAAGAAATTTCAATGTGATATCCATAGTTATAGTTAATAATATTTCTATGTTAAAATTCCAGGTCATATGAATGTCCTATAGAACATGTTACTAGATCTCGTGCCATCCTATCTTTATATATGTTTGTCATTTTAGGTAATGTGTTACCATTTTATTCAAGCATCAATATCATCAACTCCAGGCTATCCTTCATTTATTTATAGCTAAAATAATGATCAATCATAGTATGCATACTGATTATAATTCTAAACATATAATCAATTCATAAAGCATAACTATTTTGCTTTCTAAATCATGCTCAAACATTTCTTTCAAGGATTTCCTAATCTCATAGCATACTTCCACATTCAAAACAAAATGCATCAATCAACCACAAAAGAGTAGATACTCTCGTGCTTGTTTATCATGCTTAACACAAGACATATTAGTTATGCAACAATCTACTATACTCTATAATCAAATATGCACGGTCTATGTACACTTCCAATATATTCATATCTTCTTTGCATTTATAATTCATATTCATGGAATTAATTAGCATGCTCGTTCATATAGGTTGTCCATTTACTAGGCCTTTTATTCGGTTCTTAAGCATACATTATTTGAATATTTTCATACAAGGGGAAGCTGCAATCATGTACTTGCTTAGAAGAAAGTGAGTAAAAGAAATGCACAATGAGAGTTAAGGAAAGCAAGACATGATTTCTTCTTCTTTTTCTAGTTTTCTTGTCGCCCTATGGTTTTTCGGAATCTATTTCTAGAGTTGGGTTTGGGTAGCTTAAGAGAATGGTTTATCTAATACCTAAGATTAATTTTTCCATATTTATGAAGTTATATAATTATTTAAATTATATTRTAATCCACTATTTAATTTATTACCATGATTATTAGTGTTTTAGTTATTTTGCTGCGGAAGGACTTGGGAGCCGTAACGTTTGATATACCAATTAGAATGTCAATAATCTATTTTTATTATTTATTATCTATTTGTTGCGTTATTGTATGGTTTTGTTTATTAATTGTGAAATTCTATTATTTTAATTTAATTCAAAGTTTTTATTTACTTGCTTAATGAATTTAGGTATAGTCCGTTAAAGCTCATTCTTTTTTTATCCAAAAATCCTAAAGTCTTATTTTATTTTTGGTATTGGCCCAAAGGAAGACCATAAACTTCAACTTGACCGAGCTTAGATGGTCAAAGTGTTAAAGATGGTCCAAGTATTTAATATGGCCCAAAAGATTTAATAGGGCCCAACTCAAAGTCCAAGAAAAAATAGAATGAAGCCCTCACCGCCGCCATTCTTGACTTCAAGGGCGTCATTGAGAGAGACAAAAGAAGAATAACAAGAAAAATAAAGAGAAGAAGCCTTCAGTCGCAACTTTTGACTTTGAGAGAAAGAGAGAGAGAAGACAAAGAAGAAGGAAATAGGAAAATACAACCGTCTTGAATCTCGAGAGAGGGAAAACAAAACAAAAATGTGAGGAAACGAAAGAAGAAGAAAAAGGAAGGAATAACGAAAAACGAAGGGGAGAAGGGGCAGAAAAAGGTTTGATGTCTATGAACACTCTCCAACCCCGCAACTGCCTGTAGCCAAACCTTAACTTGTTGATCTCCTAGCTAAGTTGTATGCACCCAAGAAACTCTTCTGTTATTTGACAATATATCCCTTTTCCTTGAATAAATTTTTTGGTTTTTACTGCATGAACTGCTAATGCTTATGTTTCCTAGATGGATTTCGTGTGGTCTCTGTGTGATTTGTTCAAGCAACTGATACGCAAAGTGCCTGAAAAATTCAAACTTAAATTCCATCATGTTTCTAGGATTGGTATGAATTCTTCTTTGATGATTTTGTTTGTGCTTTTAAA
Organism: Rhazya stricta; assembly: GCA_001752375.1. Classification (NCBI taxonomy): domain Eukaryota; kingdom Viridiplantae; phylum Streptophyta; class Magnoliopsida; order Gentianales; family Apocynaceae; genus Rhazya; species Rhazya stricta. The sequence continues at coordinate 470,332 of MEJB01000035.1, forward strand.
TGGAATTTCCTTAATTTAGTGATTTTTATTATTGATATTTTATTTCAGATGACCAATAGACATTTCAGTCTTGTATAGTTGTTGACTTCTTTGTGGGTGTTACATAGCTAATGTTTTTCTTTTTATTCTGGTCATGATTCTGGGGTGTCTGAAGCTGGGGTAGCTGGCCATCCTATATATATATATATATATATATATGGTTGACTAAACCATTTCAAATCCCCGCCTTGCAGCAAGCCAAAAACCTAATGACAATAAGGTTAGGTAGTCGAAATGTAGGACAATACTCAATAAAAGGGAGTGAATGTTTCCCATCTGATCCTTTAATCTATAGATGTTCTGCAACATTGTTAACTAAGTCTTGAATGCTTTTCGAGTTATTAATGTTAATGGTTACTATTAGTTAATGGAGATGGAATCCTTGAGAAAGATGCAATTCAAAAGATGACCTGATTCAATTATTCGAACCTGTTGTATATTAATTTATTGCAGGTAAATTCCTTTAGACAAGCATAGCATATATTATTTCAAATAAAGAATCAGGTATACATGTTCATTTTTGCTAAAGACTTTTATTATATGCATATAAGATTAAATTTTACATTATAGTAGAAAATATTTAAAAGGTTCGTTATGAGTTTTTTTCGTAATTAATCTAGGATAATTCACACTTTGACATTGTGGACAACCAAGGCACTCTATTTGCATTTAGAGTAAAATCTATTCCATTAAGGAATACAGGTAGAAAAACTCCCTTTTTGAATCGAATGAAGAACTGCTACTATAAATGTGATGTGTGTTTATGTGTTCTTTAAAGTATTCAAAATACTACTTGTTGACATGTTTGAACTTTAAATTCAAAGTTTAGCTACTGGGTCCATATTTGTGAGCATATAATCTGTCATTATATTGCACCATTTTTTGGCAAGTGGCATGTTCATGCATCCAATAAGGGGAATGTTTTGAAGAATAAAGTTTGGAAAATATAATTCTTAATCGAAAATGAGATACCGGGGACCGGCATACCCGACCTAACCCTCCTTGTGAGGTGAAAATTAAAGTAAGATTAACCTCTTGTGAGGTGTATATGAAAGTAAATATTAATAAAATGTTAACCACTTTGCATTGCTCCCAATAGAAAACTTATCTAGTTCCAAATAATAATTGCGCACTGCAGAGCTTAATGGTTAGTCGATATACCAAATGAGCTCAAGTTAGAAATAAAAAACTTAAAATAGTTAGATGGAATGAAATTTTGAACTTCGTAATAGATAATGCATGTCACAAGCATTCGTGCATAGGGTATAACTCATCCCTTTCCCCTTATTTACATTTCAAGTGATGATTAGCCAAATGGTATATGAAGACCATTTGGGAGCAGGCTCTGATACCCAAACGTTGTTTTCTTTAATTAAATTTTATTGATTAATAGAGTTAGTCGGATAGTTGAAATTTTTATTCGTTTACTGATTCATTCTTTCAAAAATTTTATGTGGATTAATAAATGAGTAGATTTTGTGGGCGAATGGATTTGTTCTAGTTAAAATTATTTTCTGGTGATATAGAGTATTTTTGGAGTTTTCTTTTTGCATAGAAGTTGGATATGTATATATTATAGGGGAGACTATGCCAAAATTTCTGTAAATCATCTATGTAAGGGGAAATTACTAATCTGGGGAAAGAGTGTATGAGGTTCTTTGGTGTTTGCATTGTGAAGGAAGGAGGTTAACAGAGGTTAAGTAATATAGGAGAAGGTTGGCAGACTTTACAAAGTTGCATGGGAGGATGTAGGGCTAGAGATGATGTGTTGGCATGGAGTTCAAATAGCATCTGAATTGGGGTTTCAGTCAAGAGAGAGGAGAGAGAAAGAGAGAGAGAGAGAGAGAGAGAGAGAGAAAGAGAAAGGAAAGGGAAAATCTGAGAAAGAAGCAGCCAAATTGATCTTGTCTATATGCTAAAGCTTTAGTTTGGCCAAGAGGGAAACCAGAAATGGTTTTAGTTTTGCTAAGGAAAGGCTTTGGTTTGGCGTAAGGAAATCAAAGTCTAAAATAAATGGCAAATGTGTCTAAGGCTAAGTGAAATAGTTATATTTGAATAGGTACGTAATAGATGCTATATTCTGATCATGCCATGCTATGTATCAAAATAAGAACATAATTATGGATAATGAATCATAGAACAATTTGTCTAGATGAACTATTAACTAAAATTAAAGAACTATTAGCAAAGCTAGGAAGAGGTTCAAATCGTAATCTTAGAGTTTTAAATACTTTCTAAGGGTCTTACGTTACTACTTTCTTGAAAATGTATACAAGCTGTTTCTAGAATTCAAAACTCTAATTATTTTTCTGATGAGGAAAATTGTTGATCAAATTATTATTCATAACGCTTTCAGGTTACGATCGTACTTTAGGTGAACTAGTTATCCTATCTTGGTGCTAGTTTTTAGGGTCTTACAACTATGGTAGTTTACTAAAGTTGCTTGCGGAAAATGGAGGTACGAATAGCTCGAAATTCTTCCTATGATCTATGTTTATCTAATGAAACAACAGTTCAAGTCCTCTGAAATTGGTTTCTTTGGGCTCACAAAGTGGAGATGATTAGAGATGCCTTTGTTGGAGATGATCTATGTTTAGAGGTGCCTTTTGTCTGAAATGATTGGTGGAGTGGTAAATATATGATTTCAGAGGATTTGAATAATCATCTTCACATGATAAACTCACAGGATGCAAATCCTCTAAAATTGGTTTCTTATCCATGAAATCAAAATTTCTTTCTTAATTTGAACAGTGATTTGGGGAGGGGATGGAGGTTTGGTAGAAATGGAGTTCTAGCTGAGTTAGGCGAATATTCTAGTACACTTCGTGGTGGTGGTGGTAGTAGCCAACCATGGCTACTYCAAGAAGACCATCAAAATGAGAGGGAAGAGGAAAGAGATTAAAGAAAAAAATGAGAAACGAAAAAAAATGTGAATAATCAAAATGCATTGTCAGCGGCTGTTCAAAGCCTGCGAATCCCAAGTCCTACCAAAGATGAGGACCTCTTCACTGGAAGAAAACTCTGATGGTTCAAAGCCTTCTACTCGACAATAAACAATCCCATTGACTATGAGACCTTTGAGAAGCTCCACTCTTTCTAGAATTAATTTGACTATTCAACTAATTTTGCTACAACTCAAAACACAGCTGCAAAAAGCATATTTTGGGGGAAACTTCATAAAAACATGTGGTGGTGATGACCGGAGGCAGTAGCCATTACTGGCTGGTTGCAAAGAAGATCAGCGAAATGAGAGGGATGCAGAGGAAGGAGAAAAGAAGAGAAAGAGAGAAAAAAGTTAATAATCAAAATGACAATTTTTTTGACAAGTCGGCATGCGAAACCTACATGCGTTTGTGACGAGTAAATAGTTTTACCATTTTGTATCACATTTTTAGCTATTCCTCTCCAAATTTATCTTTAATTCCTATTTATCCATAATCTAATCCAGCATAAATGAGTGATATCTTTTATGTTCTATGAGTAATATGATTTTGATGTAATTATAAATATTAGATATTGATTTCTATTTATGTTGTATAGGAATCTGCATTGTGGAAAAAGGATGAAGCGGTCAATGTTCGAGGGCAATGCTACAACATCATTTTGTTGCAACATCAAGTACAAGACAAGCAGCTTAGTTAGTAGCTTGAGCAACTTGCAGCAAGTGGCAGCTGTAAATCTACTAGGTTGAGCGATGATTGAAGGCAAAAAGGGAGAAAGAATWACATAAAGGAGCTTGTGGAAACTTGAAGTGTAAGAAAAGGAAGCAAATGAACTATTAAAGTAATCATAAATTGCCTACAAATGGCAAGCAGTGCCATGTGGAATGTTATCATTGGACCACTCCACCTTTTGTGTCTTTTGCAGCCACATGGAAGCATCTCATTAGACCAAAACACCACTCGAATACCCTGTGTACAACCCTCATTAGACTACAAAGATAATTTCATTGACAACAAGTTGCAAGACTCACAACTATAAATATAAGATAGAATGAAGAAGAGAAGGATCGAGGAGCCTTATGAGGAGCTTCCATCTAGGAGTCCATTAGGTAGAAGCCATTCTTGAGCTTGAAAGCTTACCAATATTCTTCATTTCCAAATATTTAGTGGAAGCTGAGAGCAAGAGGGAAGATTGCTCCTATGATCAAGAAAAGATATTGAGAAGCCCTTTCACTGTTGGTGATAGACCGCATTGATTGGAGAAAGGGCTGAAGGATAGAATCAAAGCTGGAATCTGAGCAGTTGCTGCAGCATTGAAGGCAATAGAAGCGCATGCTATTTCACATAGCTTTTCTTAAAACTTGCTTTACTATATTCCCATTCTATTTGTATTGTGTTGAATGAATATTTTATCATTTGAATAACAGAATGTGTTGTGCAGTCTTTGATCTTTATATTATAAGCATGAGCTAATTCTAGTTTTAGTTAGGATTTGGTAGTGAACTTAAGTGTTGATGATATGCTAATTGAAGTTTTGCATGCTTAAAGTGTATTTACAATTTACTCAAGAGTTCTAATTCATACTTTTAAACCATCTTCTTAGCTAGAGTTAAGACCATTTAGATGGATTGTTGACTCTAGTGGAAAGCCTTAGATAGGATGATTGATTTGTATGATTTTAATAACATTCATACTATGATCTCTTGTGCATACTGAGGTTTATGTTCTTAATTTGGGTTCTTGGTGTGAGGGTATTGCTTAGTTCAACACATCTCTTGAATCTAGAGCTTTAATTTGGCAACTAAAGCCTAATCCATTGATTGGACATCTAGGGAGAACATTGACAGATCCAAGTGATGTATACACTGGCGAGTAATGTTGTAACATGTTTGTAGGCTAAGTTTATGCCCAAACTGCCTCTATGAGTTCCTGGGATTGCCAGTGAAAGAGAAATTCCTTATAAGGGATCATAGTTAGGTCTCGAACAAAGCTGATATGGCTGAATCTAACATCGTTTGGGGTTGATAACATAGACTTAGCTAGTGATTTAGTGTAGGTCTTGAATTTAGCCGTGACAGAGCAATCTTAATAAATAGGGCCAAGGACTTAGTTATTGCCTAAGGTATAGGGTGGTTAATGTCAGGGATGATAGCAGTTAGGACCAGAATGCTAGCAAGGCTGAGGCTCTAACCATTTGGACGAACATACTCCTATTGTATCATTGTTTTAGCATAGGTATGTCGATGTACCCTTGTACTCACTACATTAACATTGTGTTGTGAATATTGTTGTAGCATGATGACCGTATCTTTTGAACATCATCCTTAAGGGATCCACAAATTCCTAAGTAAGTTCCAACAGCCAATGATTATCCTTTTTGCTTACTTGTCTTTTGCCTATCATTGTTTGATAATTTGTGATTAATTGTATTTACTTTGTACTTAGTTGTTAGAGTTACCTTAATCAAATATTGAACCATTCTTTATAACTATCATACCACCGCTATAACATCAATCCTCATGGCGTCAACATCCTCTTATTATTATATTACTTGTTAGATCGTGTATACTTGCACTAGCATAGTAAACTCATATATTATTGCAATACGATCACAAATCACACAACAGCAGTTTGGGCACTGGATTCCGCCTCGAACAACGGCGAAGTTGCATCAAATAAAGGCTTAAAAATTTGTTAAGGATATAAATAAGTAAAAATAAAGTTGAGGGTATTTCTAGAGGTTCAAAAATTATTTAATGTCAAAAAGTACCTTTTTCCCTTTTTATTTTAAAATAAATGTCTAATTTTTTAAAAAATAATATTTTTATTTTCATAGAATATGAATTTCATTAATTCATAGGTTCATCACTAATTTAATTAGTAAATATAACATGATAACATGTGTCCTTAGCAATGAATCAGAAACTCAAAGATCGTTGACTAGAACTCCCTTCCTTTAGGATTTTTCTCTCCGCTCACGTACTAGTTGTTTTTAGGTCTGATCAAATTGAACAAGCAATGGAAGTGGAGATCTTGCAGAAGTTCACAGCCTTCTCTATTACACACATGTCCATGAAGGTGCGGAAACCTAAATAAACATTACATAAACATTAACAACAGCAGTAAACCCATAGGTTTAACTTGTCTGATAATCATACTACCCCTAAAACATCTAAACATATTTTCATATCAACAGATTTAGAAGAAATATCTTCGCTCTAACAAACTAATACATAATTTTTCATAAAAAATAATGTTCTAACCTAAAGGCAATCGATTTCACATTAAGGAATGAATTAACTAATCAAATAAGTACAAGGCTTACCTTTAGTCAAGGAGATTATGATTCTAAGGATTACCAAGGTTGCCTGAAGCTCAATTCCCCTCCTTTAACTACCRTGTTCTTCATTAATTCCTAGAGTGAAAAATGGAGTGTGGGGATAGCGTGAGTTTTTTTAATGCAAGACTAATTTGGATATAGTGGTTGGTGTATTCATGGGTCGGGGGTCAAGCTAAGACCAYCATTAGCCAAGTTCCCAACTTAGTCTACTTGGGCCATATTAATACGACTAACCTAAATGATATAAATATACACTAAGTAGGTTCTCCCACCCCAACATAAATTACCTAAGGAGTACAACACGATTTTTCCACAAATAAATTCAATCATTAATTGATAGACAACTACCYCAAGAATCGATCAGTCAACAATAAGAATAACAATAAGGACAATTAATTTCCTAGTTGACACATTTTTGTCGTTTCAGCACCCGATTCCTTTTGCTGCAACAAGTTAGAACACAACCAATAGTAGTAATACACTAAATATTGGTTAGGGAATAAATCACATATAATTTGTAAAAAAGCTGGAATATTATCATGGGTATTAAAAGGAGGTTGGGAGGAAGGTGGGTTGTGTTTCAAGAGGTTGGCGAGGTGCAAGTACATGAAAGGGTGATGATAGAGCCTTGTTTTTCCACATGAAAGTCCTTCTAGATGTTACTCAACAGCTTAGGTGATTCATACGATTAGATCTCCTAATCATGGGCACTCAATAGGGATTAATAACGTATGTCGCTGTGGGCACATTTAGCACTCCTTGAAGAACTGTCTGGATGAGGATGGCAATGAACTCACTCCAGAGATAAGGAGTTTAAACTATGGCCCGTGGATGCATAGGGACATGGGAAAGTCTATATTACATTATGTAGTAAAGAGAGAGGATCTAATGTTCTAACCCTATGAAGCAAAAAACCCTAGCACGAGTGGATAGGGAATGACTCTCGTCTAATAGGGCTAAGCAAGAACAAGTGGAAAGAGGTGGAGGGAGGATAAACTGAGAGGCAAAAAGGCACTCAAGACCATTGAACAGTCTCTAGAGTTCACTAAGAAGGCCCCCTCAAATACTAGAACGGAAGCAGGGAGTTTGGATGGTATAGGGAAGAGACACAAGAGGAGGGAGCGGAGGGAGATTGTTATCCAGCAAGGAGGTTTTGAGTGTCCAGAGGGAGAATGGCCGTGTTTGGGTAGCTGGAGAGAGCAACCCCTAGGGGAGGAGAACCAAATACAGATCCCTAACCATGTTTCACAGTTTGTGCAGGTCAGTCAAAGGGAGGATATGAGGTGGGAGGACATGCAAATAGATGCTTTGGTACATGCAGTTGATATATCCTTTTTGGATAACCCTGGAAAGTAAAGATTAGAGGTGATGCTAGATTCTGAGGTGCAAGAGGTCCCGTTTGAATGATTTTCTTGACTTGGAACTATCGAGGGCTTGGGAACCCTGCGTAGTTCAGGCTCTTCACTAGATAGTCCAGAAAGAAGATTCCAAAACAATCTTTCTCTGAAACCAAAGCTACACGAAGGAGGATGACTTTCATACAACAAAAGTCAGGTTTTGTGCATGGCATAGTTGTTGAGAGGAGGGGGCTTGGGGGAGGCTTGGCTACAATCTGGAGGGCTGACTTGAATGTCAGGTTGTAGTCCTTTTCAACGAATCATATTGATGTGAAGCTCAAAGGGATGAATAGGTAGCCATCTTGGTTCTTTACCTGTTTATGTCGTTCGGTTAGAGAAAAAAGACCACAAGCTTGGGAGATACTCACTAGGATACGACAAGACAAAAATGGTGCATGGTTATGTATGGGTGACTTCATGAAGTCCTTCACCCAAGTGAGTAGTTAGGAGGGGTTCCCAGAAACCTTAATTGGATCGCCGTATTCAGGTAGGCAATGGATGATGCTGGATTGAGGGATATACAATGTATGGGAGACGAGCATACTTAGTGTAATGGTCACGAAGGGACTAATCGTATTTGGGTCCCTTTAGATCGCATTATAGGTAACAATGCATGAAAGGATCTATTTCCTACAACGTCTGGCCAGCATGTTGTGACTACTCATTAAGACCATGTGCCGTTAACTCTAGATATTAACCCTACATGTCATAAAAATTTGAGCAGATGGAAGATAAGGAAACTTTTTAGATTTGAGGCTTTTTGGCTGCAGGAAGGAGATTGCAAGCAAAATATTACAGAGACTTGGCAACAGTGTGGTAAGAATGTTGGGTGTGGATTATGTTAGAATATTATTTGATTCAACAAAGTCTGATGGCATGGAGTATCGAGCAATTTGGTGATCTTCCGAGGGGCAACCAGCCGAGAAAGTATTGGCCAGATTGTTTGAAAGAAGAGTAGAATGATAAGAGTTGGAAGAGGCAAATAGCTTGATCACTTACTACAATTGAAGGAGGAATATTGGCAAACTTGAAGTAGGTTGGATTGGAGTATGTAGGAAGACCAAAATACCTCATACTTCCACTATTATACATAACAATGGGGAAGTAAGAATTATATTGCTCAGATTAAGGATAGGTCGGGGTGTGTTGTAAACAGAGGAGGTGGAGGTTAGAAGGTTTATGGCAAAGTATTTTGAGGAGCATTTTTAAGGCAGAGGAGAGGGATATGATAGTTGGGCATATTATGGAGGATACTGTGATGAATAAGATAAAATGGGAGGATTTAGARTGGTTGCAAGGGAATTCACAAAAGCAGAGATTCTTATAGCAATCAAAGGCATTCGTCCTACAAAGGCGCATGGGTAGACGACCTGCATGCAATATTTTATCAGAAATTCTAGCAGATTATTGGTGGAAATGTTACTAGGTATGTACTTGGGTCTTGAATAATGGCTTGAGTATGGAGTCTGTGAATAAAATGTATATTGTTTTAATTCTCAAAACATAAGAGCCTAAGGGAGTAGCAGAGTTTCTACCCATAAGTCTATGCAATATTCTTATATAAGATCATCTTTAAGACTATAGTGAATCGGCTTAAGAAAGTTCTCCCCATTGTCATTAATGAATCCTAAAGCAACTTTGTAAATGAGTGATTGAGGGCAGAAATTTGATATGCAAAAAATATATGACCGGGTAGACTGGGGTAAATCAGGTTTGCTTGCAAATATGATGGAGTTTATTATGAACTATGTGAAGTCAGTGTAATTCTAGGTTTTGGTCAAATGGGGAGCAAAGATGGGTTTTCAGGCCAAGTTGTGGTATTTGACAAGGTGATTTGCTCTTGCTTTTCTTGTTTGTCATTTTTAGGGCTTTTGATCAGATTAACATGATTTTTTAGATTCAGGCTGCATGTAACCTAGATTTTCGGGGATGAGCTATTTTGACGTGACGCTACTTCATGTAGCACTTTAGATTTCTGAAGACGTTAAAAAAACTAACAACTTCCCTTTTTTCTCCAATTCCTTATCTTCACCTTCTCTCTTTCCCCCAATTCCTTATCCTTGTAAATAACTTTTAACCATGCGCTTCTATCCTAAGTGTAGTAGACACAACCTAAGGCTGCAACAAACAGAACATGAAACATACAAGGAGAAGGATGGCCATGTTCGAATAGGAACCACAGTGGATACATGAAATTGCACATATAACCATTTCGAGTTTCGACACAATCTGCAAATGGCAGATTCAAGAAGAAAKTTGTCCACCCAGAAAAGAAGAATATTCAACCTTGGGTTCCAAAGCAAGTTGTGTTAGCCTGAGCTCGAAACTCCAGCAACAATTCTTGTTTATACATATTAGTAGATGCCATGATCCATACGAAAATATAGCCAACAGATAGCACTATTAGCAAAGTTCAAAATTATGTACTAGGATAAGGAATTGGTGGAAAGAGAAAAGATGAAGAAGCGAGGTAAGGAATTAGTGGAAAAATAGAAGCTCTAGTTCACTAGCATCATCATAAGTCTCAATAGCTATGTGAAGTAGCATTCATGCCAAATAGCTTGTCTCCCAAAAATCTAGGTTACATGCTGTCTGAATCTAAAAATCTAGGTCATTTGATCAAAAGCCCTTATTTACAGGGAGTTTTTATTTTTATTTTTTATGCTTTGCTTGATCAGTAGTTCGTACAAAGGCACTAAAGGGGCTTRGGATGGGGAGGAGAGTCTCGGAGATATCTCATGTTTTCATTGCGATTGATAGCCTTTTGTTGATGTAGGCTACGAATACTAATGCATACAACAACCGAGGCTATTCTAAGGCAATTTGAGGCCATGTCAGATCAGGTTATTAATCTTGTTAAATCTTCCATATTTTCTAATTCATGAACAAAGAAGGAGGTTGAGCATTATATATGTGAGGTTTTGGAGATTGGGGTGACTGAGGGTGGAGGTAAATATTTAGGCTTGCCATATATGACAGGGAGGTCAAATAAAGAATAATTTGATTATGTAAGACATAGGATTTGGAAGAAAGTGAAGGTTTGGAAGGGCAGGTTTCTATCTCAGATAGGGAGGGAGGTATTGATAAAGTTAGTTTTGTAGTCTATTGCTACTTATACTATGTCATGTTTTCTGTTGTCAGTATCACTTTGTGAAGAGATTACCTCTCTTGTACAAAATTTCTGGTGGAGAAAGGAAGAAGGAGGGGCACGAGGTATTTACTTGAAAAGTTGAGAATCTTTATGTTGGCCTAATATAGAGGGTGGCATGAGATTTAAGGATGTTGAGGCTCAGACTTTTGCTAGTGTTAACACTCCTAGATTAGAAACTGTCATAATCCGAGAATGTTACCAATTTTACCCTTACATAGATTGCAAAGATTGATAAAATAAAAATTTTGGATATTGTAATACAAAGGGTTTGCAAAACTTTCGATAGAGTTTCCTCTGTCATATCAACATTTTTTCCTATGTACAATCAGAATGTAACACCCCCATATCAGAAACTACCTTAATTCGGGAATGTTACTGACTAATTCTCTTATATTTAAAATTTCAGCAGAAGTTTTTGACAATAAAAGAATAAAATTTAAACTTTCAATAAAACTTAAACTTTCAACAAGTTRATAAATAAATAAAAAATTTAATTAATAGAACGACTCTTGGGTATCAAAGTGTAACACCCCCAAATTACGAACCTTATCCTAACCCGGGAATGTTACATCATTGCACTCGACAATAATCAACTATCTATTTAAAACTCAACATTTATTCAAAACAAAAATAAAGCGGAAGCCTTAAGAATTTAAAACATTCAGAAATATTAATCTTATTACATAAAATAAGTTTGAAAAAGTTCCCGGATATCTTAGCTCGCCCACAAGTGACCTCCTCGCCCCATCTGGTTACATATCATCTGAAATGAAATATAAGAAAAAAATGAGCTAAAAAGCCTAGTAAGTAACCTCAATGCATGAATGCATCAACCTGTCCTACATGTCATGAAATTATAAAATTTCGCCTTTAAATAAAAATTACTTTCCAAACATTCCTTTTTCAAAATCTCATTACAAAACATTTCCTTCAAAATTCACTTACAGTAAAAACTTTCCATTTCCATTCGTTCGTGAGCTCACTAAAGTGTAKCYCGTAGACACTAAGCTCTGTAGTGGGCCATAGTTATTTGGAACCCGATTCCATTCTTACCGGTAGAACCTCAAAGCGGTTAAAATTACATTCTTTTAACTTTCATACTTTCACCTTCAAGGAGGTGAGCATTCTTACCTACCCTCCAAGAGGGTAGGGTCGGGTGTGCCGGTCCCCCACGTCCCATTTCCCACTCATATCTTTTATGGCTAAGTTTACACTCCTTTCTAAAAACTTTAACATTTTCCTTTAAAATTCCATTTCCTAAACCCTTCACCTTCTAAGTGTGTGAAAGGCTCATGCCAAATGTGATGTAGACTTTTAACTACATGCTCATGACATGAAACACATACAACCTTATATAATACAACGTTCAACAAATAGTTCCAGATATGAAACATAATAATATATTCTTTAACATAAAAGTGCTATTGGATATGAACACGTTAACATTCTCACAATTACACACATCAACATAAAATTTCATACATAACATATTAGAGCAATTAAAAGCGTTCAATTTCATTCATTTYTAATGTTAATGAGAWGGGAGGATTACTTACCCGGGATCCTTTATGTTAACGGGTTCTTACTTAAGTTGTGAAATGGACTCCTTCAACCGTTCTCAATGTAAGGCCTCGAAATAACCTAGTTGATTACAAAAAGAGGGCCTACTTAATTCGATCATCCCAACTTAGATATTATGTGTTTAATCCAAAAATGTCCTTTATTAATTTATAAATTCATATTTACTTCTCATATTATCGAATATCACTTTTTAAAGGTTACAATTCAACTCATTCGCTCGGGTATAAACCTAATCTATATTCTCCCTTCAATTCACTTCAGGCATAATTATGTACAAATTATACAATCTCAATATTAAGTGTTAGTATTTTTACCTTAAAATTCACGATATTTAAATGTCTCAGGAATGGCAATAGGTCCTCGTGCACAACATCTGGGCGTATGGGCGCCTGGGCATCGGGCGCCTGGGCGCGCGAGCTGGGCACCCTTGCTTGCTGGGCATTGGGGCCTGGGCGCCCGCGCGAACTGGCACTGGCACCTGGGTGCTTGCTGTTTCTGGATTCATTTTTTCGGCGAGCTCTGGTGACGGGCAGATCAGTAATGGCATTTGTTCGGACTTGACGGATCTTGCGACGCGCAAGGAAGATCAGGATCGGTCGCTTGGCGTCTCTGGCGAGCAGATCGGTCTAGCCGAGAAGAGGAAGGAGAAGGAGATGAAGGTAGAGTTGGGCGGACCGCTTGGTCCAGAGTGGTTATGGCTGACTCCGGGAGACACGAAAATCGTGCGCCTCTGGCGTGCAACGACTCGTCACGACGTGACCAGAAACGGCGGCGAGCAGCAAGTGAAGGTGGACGACGCGCAGCAGCGAGGAGTTTGGCTGTGGGGGTCGCTTTGCTGCGATTCTCGAGCGACTACAGATCTGATGCGAGCAGATCTAGTCGCTGCTCCGAGAATCGCACACTGGCGATGCGTACTACGAGAGGCCAAGCACCGGTGTGGAAGGGACGATCTGACCAGACAACAATTGCGGACCAGCAGATTTGGACAGCGACGAGGGTCGCGAGCTTCGTCCAGCGATCGGAGCAAAAAGAACTCCGGCCCAGCCACGTTGCAGAAAAATTGTAAGGGCGGCATGCTGGTGGCGGCTACGAGGGTGCCGTGTAACAGCTACTAGGGATGCGGAGAGGCGAGCGGTCGATAGAGTGAGAAAGAGGCAGCGGCAGTTCTAGACGGCGGCGGCGAGAAGAGAAGAAGAATGAGGCGGCGGGTAGGAAGAAGATGAGAGTTTCTTTAGGGTTTTTCTTTTTCTTTTCTTTTTTTCTTTCTTTTTATTTTCTTATATATTTTATTTTCTTTTATTTTCTTTTTTTTTAAATTTATATCTTGGGCTGTAATCCGAACCCTTCGGGCCTTCCCATCCAAATCTTATTTTATGTCATAAGATGATTAAATATTTTTGAATGGTTTAAATTGTTGAGGCTTCCGCTATTTTCATTTTGAATAACTGTTGAGTTTTAAATGATAGTTGATTATTTGCGAGTGGAATGATGTAACACTCCCGGGTTAGGATAAGGTTCCTAATCTGGGGGTATTACAGATTTCATGAGTTTCATGGGCTAGTTTCTTTATGTCGGTTAGGGTTTATTGCAAAGATGGTTTATTTGTAATGGCTTGAGTTCTAACCTATTTGAGTTGTTAATTATCATTGTCGTGTCCTTAATGCTTTTGTAGATTAGCTAACTACAAATTGAATTAATAATCAATTGTAGGGACCGGGAGGTGAATTGATCGATTAGAAATTAGGCAATGATCACCCATTAGTACTAAACCGACTAGGGATAGGTTCGGTTTCTCTCGGGTGGTTTTGGAAAATATATAACAGTGGTTAGTGAAATCAGGAAATTTCTTAGATCATTAATGCAATTTCAATTAACCTAATTCACATAGGGATATGATTTTAGCTAATTGAGACTAGGGGATTTATGCCAAGGGATTGGGTAAAACCTAATTAAGGAAATTCTACCATTAGCAACTAGTTAGGATCTGGGAAGCATGGCAATTAAGATGCAATTAGTTAGGTCATCATTGCAATGAATTGGAACATAGCCCTAATAAACTCTTTTTATCACATTAGACTTCTTTGCATTTAGGTAATTAATCTTTTAATTAGATATCCTAGTGCTTTCTCTTAATTGGTAGTTTTAATTGAATTCAACCATATTTGATTAGGTTTAAATTAGGGGAATTAAGTAATTTTGGTACTCAATCAAAAATCCTTTGGGGATCACACACTATACACACTTTGCCACTAGTATACTTGCTATTATTGTAACATCTCCATATTAGGAACTGTCTTAAGTTGAGAATATTACATTACTTTACTCATAGAACAATTACTACTATAGGAAATAAAAGAAGTCTTAACCCTTGTTAAAGATTTTATAAAATTTTCGGCAGAGTTTCCTCTGAAATCTCAATAATTACCCCCTACATACACTCAAAAAAAGTTCTTAATATTCTCAACACCCATTCACCACATATTCTCCAATCCAATTAAACATCCACTGTAAAATATGCTCCAACAAATTTCTTACCAACCTAACAATTATTCAAATAGAAATTTGAAGAAACCAAAAGAACTTAAAACACAATCAACTAAATCAAATAAGAAATAGTTAACTTCTATTTTAGTCCTTAAAATTTATTTATAATATGCTTCAGGGTATCTTGGTTTGACCACAAGCGACCTCCTCGCACAATCTGCCTACACATCATCTGAAATGCAAACGAGAGAAATGGAATGAGCTATAAAGCCCAGTAAGTAAACCTCATGCATGAATGCGTAAACATGTCCTATATGTCATGAATTATAAAATCTCATTTTCTCAATGAAAAACCTTCAAAACATTCCCTTTTTGAAATCTCTTTACAAAACCTTTCCTTCAAAATATATAATTCCATTTCCTTTCATTCATGAGTTCACTAGAGTATAACGCCTAGCCATTAGGCTGCAGTGAGCCATTTGTTCTTTGGAACCCGATTATATTTCTACCGGTAGAACAACAAAGTGGTTAACATTCTTTTATTTTTCCTTTTTTTCTTCATCTCCCAGAGGTGAATCATTACCTCCCTCCCAGAGGGTCGTTTCGGGTATGCTGGTCCCTCATGCCCTATTTTCCACTCACATCCTTCATGGCTAGGTTTACACTCCTTTCCAAAAACTTTAACATTTTCTTGAACATGTTACAATTTATAAAATACATTTCCTTTCAAAATTTCATTTCCTAAACCATTCATTTCTCAATGTATGAATGTATCATGCCAAGAATGATGTAGAACACAAACTACATGCCCATGACATGAAATGCATACAATCATATATAATATATAATTTGACAAACATTACAAAATATGAAACATGATAACATATCATTCGACATAAAAGCAATACAGGATATGAACACATGAAACATTCCACACAATTAACACACCTCATAATACAATCCCACACACAACACATTAAACCATCTAAAAGAATTCAGATACATCCAATCATATGCATTAATGAAATGGAAGAATTTACTTACATAAATCTCAGATTAAATAACAATCACACACATACATTAATGAGAATGTGAGAGTTTACTTACATACACATTCAATTCATGTAAGCAGATTCAATCATAATAACAATACRCTTACATCACCACTAAATGAGAATGAGAGTATTTACTTACTCGGAGTCCTTTACGTTAAAAGGTTTCTTATTTAAATCTTAAAGTGAAATCCTTCGACCGTTCTCAATGTTAGGGCACTCGAATCAACCTATTTGTGATTAAATTTAATTTATGTTCTTCACAATTTTACTTTAGGATATAATTTCATAAGTTATAAATTTTAATATTAATTAATAATATTTTCACCTTTTAAATCACAAAGTCCAAGGGTCTCGGGAATGGTTTCGGGTTCTCGGGCATCTGGACGCTTGGGATTTGGGGCGTTAGGCACCTGGGCATCGGGCACCTGGCGCCTGGGCATTAGGACTCGCTGGGCGCCCGCTTGCACTGGGCACTGGAGTTCCCAGAACTGGCGAGCAGCCAGCAAAAAAAAGAACCAGTACTCTCCCACAATCGGCCAAAATAGTCGACCACTGGCGACCACAGCTCAGTAGCAACGACCGAGAGCAGAGGTGAGGGCCAAGCGGTGAGCGGTGCGGAGTGAGGCTTCGCTGAGCAATTGCCGTTCTGATGCACTGATTAGAACTTGGTGCAGCTATGGCAACATCGTTGAGCAGAGAAGGAGAAGATGGTAGATCTAGGAGGACCACTTCATCCCAAGTAGTTATGGATTCTCAAGTCGGGATCGCTCGGATGATGGCAATGGCACCTGAGCGTATAGACGAGCAAAGAAGTGGCGATGGCATAAGTCGCGAGGGAGAAGATCTGGGCAGCAGGGTAGTCCACCGTGGGTGATTAGCAAGCAGCAGCGTTCTCAGCCTAGACGAGTAGCAGAGCGGAGTCCTCCAAGCCACTAGATCTGCTAGTTTGTTGTGGATTTGGGGCGGAGCGACGACCGATAAGCTTGGAGATCGACGAGCAGAGCAGATCATCGATCACTGCAGGTTTGACTATTATGTGCAGAGATCGATGAGCAAGAACTACGGCTTCAGCTGTCGTTCATCGATGACGTAGACAAGACAGAGGAGGAGGAGGGCAGCAGTGAAGGRAGAGGGAAAGAGGTGGCGGTTAGGGTTTAGTTTGGGCGGCAGCGGCATAATGAGGAAGAAGAAGAAGGAGATTCTAGGGTTTTTAGGTTTTTTTTKTTTTTTTCTTTCTTTTTTTAACTTAGGCCGTAACCCAAATCCTTCGGGCTTTCCCATCCGTAATTAACCCAGATCCATTAAATTAAATTTAACGGGCCTTTCTTTCAACTTAATCTAGTTTTCCAAATGAAAATGAATGAGCCTAACGAGTCGAGTTTCTAACTAACCAAGGACCCTAATTCGACAAACACGATAATTCCGCACTTATTAACGTATAAATAAAACATTAACCACATAGAAAATTTTATCGAACCCTAGTTGGCTCACAGATTCACATGATCAAACGAAAATCCATAAAAAAGAATCTCGGGTATTACAATTATATAGTGTATCAATGGTTAGGAATTAGGTGTTAGCACCTATGATGATGAATGCAAATGATATTGAGACGTTGGCAATGGTATTATGGAGCATATAGTGGGCTTAGAATTGGAGTATTTTTTAGGGTAAGAGGTTAGGGGAGAAGGACGTTGTGGAGATGGCCAGGAACAAGTTAGAAGAGTATCAGCAGGTTGTGCGAGCAGATAAGGTATGAGGTATAACAAAAATTGGCAGCCTCTAGTGCCTAATAGAGTGAAGGTGAATAAATATGCATCAAAGAAAGATGGGACTTGTAGATCAGGGCAATTGCAAGGGACTCAAGGCATTATGTCTTGGGAGCAAGAGTAAAAAAGGTGGAAGGGATGACTGTGGTGTAGSACGCCAAGCTCCTAGGGATTCTACTTGACGTCCAGTTAGTAGAAGAGTTGCAGATCTAGAGTTTTACTATTACTTCAGACTGTCTGCTTGTGGTTCGCAAGCTCAATACTCGGGCTTCGAACTGGTCATCCATTGGGCACCTGATTAACAACATTCAATGAAGGGTGGCAGTAGTAGGTTGTACTTCCTTCAATTTGTAGTCCTAGAATGGCTAATGTACTTGCTCATCTCCTTTCGAAGAGAGGCAGTAACTTTAGCTGCTTGTAAACTGAGTGGATTATGCCCCCGATTGTTGCTATTCAGGCAGATTTGCCAAATAAATGAAAACTTCATTTCCTCTTCATAAAAAAATTAAAAAAATCAATGAATCATAACCTCAAGTAGGTTGGGAGGGATTTTCCAAAGACTATCCAAAACTTAAGTTAATCCAGATCATCCAATAAAGAGTTTTATAGTAATGAATAATAATTAAACACTATCATAGTAAATGATATTGTACTTATTGGGCTCAGAAATATCTTCTGTCAGTAAACATTAGTTGTTGAGAGACCCAGATTATAGGGTTAAGCCTCAAAAATTGATATTGTGAACTAGCCTTTTAGCTCATTCTAGGAAACCTGATTCAAAACAATAGGTCCGAGCTCTGGATAGATAGTCGATGGCCTACTAGATTCATAAAACTTCTTTTTAGGATGGGTCCCTGAGATGACTAAAGAAATCTCTCAATCAAAGTGTGTATGGTTCGATGGATTGATAGCTCAAGCCGACAATGATATGAATTTGAAAAAAAACGAAGATGTATTGATGAAAAGATGGATAAACTTTAATTGAACAACTATAGGCTGAAATGTAAATTCAATCCTAATCCAAAGCAAGATGTAAATTCTATTAAAGTTGTGAATCTGCAAAGTAGTTGGATAATTTAATTTAGCTAAACAAGCTATTATTTGAAGTAAAGGAAGTACATAAAAGTTTTAAATTGAAAAATTGAGAATTGAATTTGATAAAATGATATGTCTTTAGAGATGGTCATCCGTTTTTCCTTCTTTTTCCATCCTTTTATACCCACCGAGGTGCTTGAGTTACTTACAAATGAAGTCTCCACACAGGTTATGTGAATCGAAACTCATGGAATTTGCTAGTATTTATATGCTTATTTTCAACAGCTTTGATGTGTTAAAGCACTACTTTGTGCTATTTTGTCTCGAACATTGTCTAAATCCCACTTAGTAACTTCATGTTTGCTAAATTGTGAAATTATAGGATTAATGATCCTTTATTGATGTTTAACGCTTATTTTTTAGGAAATTGATTTTACATATGAATTAGAGTATAGGTTGATTAAGTACCTTGAGAAGTCCAGGATTTGGTAATTGGTATAGTAGTGCTGCAACGACGAAAGACTGGAACAATGAAGCACATGGCATACAGTGCTAAGTCAAAGCGGAGAAAAAGGTCTGAGGAACAAAAGCAAAAAGCATAAAACATAAAATATAGGACAAAGGGATACTTTTGAGAAATATAAATTTGTCAAGTGTCCCTTGCTTTAAGGGTGTCTTGTTACCAAAGCTTTGAAGAGAAGCTTGATATAAAAGGGAAGTAGTAGGGAAGTTTTCACATCTAGAGCTTACAAAAGAAGAAGAAAAAGAAGAACCAAAAAAGGACTTCACCAAAAGGGCTTCATGAACACTTGAACAAGAAAGTGAGGGAAAAAAGTCAACAAGGAAGAAAAGGTGGAGCTTATAGAAGAAAAAGTAGAATAACTAGAAAATGACTTCACTGGAAAGGCTTCATGAACACTTCAACAAGAAGGACCGGAACAATGAAGCACATGGCATCCTTACTGAGTACTTAGATTGCTATCACTAAGCTAACTTTTACAGCTTTCAGCCGTTTACTTTTAATTTTCACTTTTTTGTTTTTGCTTCACTTAATTACTTTTAGTATTTACTTTATGTTCTTTTTATTATTGAATATTATTGATGCTACATCATGACCATTTCTTTTAATCAGAGTTTAACACATTTTGCCTTACTAAACTATCCTGGTAGGATCGACGCTCTACTCATTCTTACTTCTTTTGGGGCACGTATATTTGCCCGTGTGTTAGTTTAATAGCAATTAGATTAGACCCCAACAAGTTTTTGGCGTCATTGCCCAAATCTGTGACTAAAGAAGTAGGAAAAATGTTCCAGGAGAATTTAAGAAGAAGAGTTTGCTACTAGAGAAAGGATTTCACTTCACAAAGGAATCAACAGAATTGATCGACAGTGTGAAAAACGGTATTACATGCCACAAATGGGAAGAGTTCTCGTAACATCTAGACGACCCAATCCTCAACTTGGTGAGGGAGTTCTATGCCAATCTGGACGACATTAATCATAGTAAGAGGTGTAGCATTTAAGATCGGGTCTAAAGCAATCAACAAAGTTTATGGGCTTCCAGATGAAAAATTCAACCATGAAATGTTCATGCTAGAGGTGGATGACGACATCAATAAGGAGATCTTCAAGAACATAACTGTGGGAGGAACGAAGTAGACTATTTTCTTCAGTGGTGCAAAGACGATCTTGAGGTTATCACTTATCCATCTAGCCAAAATCTGGTACTATTTTCTTAAGTTCGGAATCCTTCCTACTACCTATGATTATACAATTATCTCATGAGGGGATGATGCTTCTATATTCCATTCTTATTGGTAAATTTATAAATGTTGGCCATTTGGTTTTTGCTAAGATTCATGCTTGTAGAGAAAAGAGATATTTTCTTCTCTCGTAACCCTTTTGTGCTAGCAAGCTAGAGTTAAGATTAACCCAGATAAGGAAACAATGAAGAACACAACACGAATCAATGAATATGATAGAAAGCACAAGTCCACTTTAACAGAGTTGATGACGGAGGATCATAGGAAAAGGAAGAATCAGAGAAAGAGGAAGACCTGGAGAAAGAAGAGGACATTGAGAAATAGGAGAGGAAGAGATGGAAGTAGAAGAAGAAGACGAGACAGTAGAGAAACCCAAACACAGCAAGGGTAGGGAATGGGAGATCAAGGAACTGTTGTCAAAGCGACAGCAATCTTTGGCCCTATTGCTGGAGCAACCGACTAGGTTTTGGGTTTACATTGAAAAAAGGGATGGAGCTGATTGGCTGAACATGGCAAGAGCAATCAAGGTGAAAACATGCATGCCCATCAAACTTTTCCTATAGAACTATTGCTAGAGACTGAGGATGATGAGACAGAGTAGGATGCTAAGACAGAATAGTCAAGCAAAGCCAGCAATTGAAATTCTGCATGGGGGTACAAATTTCAAGGCTTTGAGCCCTTCTAATATGATGAATTTAAGTGACGTTGGAACAATGTTCTTTTGCTTAATATGTGTTTTGCTATTCTTTGGTTGTAGTATGATTATATTTTTTGATTCCTATATATTTAGTAGTTTACTTTGGTCATTTTGGTTATTTTGAAATCGTGCTATGTTTTTTGATCGGCTTAGTATATTTTAAATTGAATTAAGGTAGTATAGCAGTTTGGAAAATCATAGGAAAGGGTGAAGGTGTTATTTTTGTTCACACTATGCACCGAAAATGAAAATTTCCTTCAAATAAAAATTTCATTTTTTGTGATTAGCTAGAAAAGGGTTTGAGCATCAAATTTAGAGTTGAGAATTTTTGTTAGGATTTTCTTTACTATGGTTCATTTTTTGGAAAAGAGATTTTTTTCAAATAAGTTTGGGGGAAAGAAAAGTATAGGCAGAGATAAAAACTATTCAATAAGTAGCCAGAGGCACTCATATTACCCATGTCTACTTTTGCATCAAAAGGGGAACAAAATACGAGTATACTACAGTAAGTCATAAGCTGTGACATGTGTTGAGTAACCAGAAGCACTCATGTAAACCATGTATGTTGTTTCATCAAGAAGCACTATGTGACACAAGAGAAAAATCTATAACCAAAAAAAAAAAAAAAAAGTTTTGAAAAATTCAAATGCTATATCTAAAGTCCCCTTTATTTTGCAACTATGAATTCTCTTGATCAAATCCTTATGCATATGCATCGGCCCTTGATCTAAAGATCTATGGGATAAACTTTTTGCTATTGCAACAAGCCCAATGAATTGAAAATTTGAAAAAATGGGGTTTGGTTTTGTTTCATGTCTCACTTGACACCAACACCTTTTATTAACTCTTCTGATTACCATCCTTGATAGTACCTTGTTTCTATTGATGCATGACAAGCCCAAGGAGATTAACTAAGTATAAATCAATTGCTACAGCATTGCTCGAAGACTAGCAATGATTTAAGTTTAGGGGACTGATAACCTTAGAAAATATGCCATCCTTTTACCCTATTTTGTTTATTTTACTTTAGTTTCTTAGTCTTCTATGCTTTTAGTTGTGGTATGTAGCTCCATTTTTTTTAATATAAAGGATTAGCACATTCAGATAACATATTTACCTAGAAAAGAGCTTAGATAAATCTAAAAGGTTTGATCCTTCAGAAGGTTTGAAGGAGAAAGTAGACTGCTGTAACATTCACGCCTACGAGGCAACTGTATAAAAAGTAAAAGGCAAAGAAAAAATGCAAATATCTAGCATTTAATGAAGGATTAGAATGAAAACAACATAAAGGAAGATGTTAGAGTTGACTTCAAGTTATTTCCTGAAATGTTGAAGCAAAGGAGAAGCAACGAAGACCATATTACCAAATATAGGCACTACAAGCCGAATGTTGGTTGAGTCAGCTGTCAATTGTTAGAAGCTAAAAGTTACAGCATCACCAACTCAGTAACATTTTGGGCTATAAA
The DNA here is from genome assembly GCA_001752375.1 of Rhazya stricta. NCBI lineage: Eukaryota > Viridiplantae > Streptophyta > Magnoliopsida > Gentianales > Apocynaceae > Rhazya > Rhazya stricta. Next base: position 493,051 of record MEJB01000035.1, read on the forward strand.
AGGATCAGCTAAACAACAAGAAGAGGATGTAGATATAGAGATAGTTAGAGTTCATAGTTGTAATTCTTAGAAGTTAGATTCGATAGTAAGGTTCTTTTTGACAGAAGAAACCTTCTTGGGTTAGAGTTTTCTTGCTTTGATCATAGAATAGAAAGGAGAAGATGAAAGTCCTCCCTTTTTAGTTGTATTCTTTAGCATTTTACTCTACAAAAATTTTGAGRATTTTAAGTCATTAAAAGTTTCAAGTCAGTTTATGTTTATCTTTGATTCTATTCTCTCAAACTTCTTAGATATAAATAAAGCTTGAAAAAAATGTTAGTTAATGATTGGATGTTTATGTCGTGAGTAACCCTTTATAAATATAAAAAGGATCCATTAAAGGTTGAGAAAGCTACTCGCTTAGTTCACCTTTTCAGGTAGATATATGGTTAATGCTCTAAGTGAAATCCGTAAGAGTAGTAAGGATTTAAGTGACCTCATTTCTTGAGCCCCATAAATCTCTTTGAGACAACTATCTAAGTACTCAGTAAGGATAAGGAGACTTACTCTATTAAGGATTCCCATAGACATATGGTGCAGTCATCTTACTTGTCCAACAGCGGTGCACCTACCTGCTAGTGCTACAATATACACATTGACTCTAACTTTTATTTTCTCATCAGTAAGCTAACTTTTATCGCTTTCAGCCATTTACATTTAATTTACACTTGTTGTTCTTACTTCCATTAATTACATTGCATTTTATTATTGAATAATGTTGATGCTATATCATGACCATTTCTTTTAATCAGAGTTTAACATATTTTGTCTTTCATTAAACTATCCTCTTGGGATTCATCTACTTTTTCTTACTAATTTTGAGCCATGTATACTTGTGCATGTGTAGTTGAATCGCAATAATATTACACCCCAACAAGAGTTTGAATAGATGGTAATTGAATTTGCAAGAAATCTCTAAATAGAACTCAAGATATAGGCAAGACATTGACCACTATCAGGTTTAACCATAACAATCCTATACTGATTGATTATGCCATAATTGTAAAATATTTATAAAAAAAATTAAGAGATTTATGTGCAGAGAAACCTGGATGTCTTAGGATTAATTTAAGCTTGATTTCATTTAGAATAAATTTCTAGAACTTAAGACATATCCAAAACAACTTAGAACGTTTGGATAAAATCTGGGAATTAGCCCAACCTTTTGGAGGAAAAAAAAAAAACTACCCTAAGAGATGTCTAAAAGAATTAAGATCATTTTTCAATTGACTCCACCGAATTCATATATATAAAAGTAAAAATATGACTATTTTCGAAACTCGGGAAATGTATGACTATATTCAGACAGTTTAATAATCAACCCTAGTATTTGAATTATAAAATCACTTCAAGACTAAAATAAAATTATTTTGTGTCTTGTTTTAGGACATATAAACCAAGAATGTTAGCCACTTAAATACAGGTGAGTTCCTTCTGTATTTTAAACTTCCAATTACGTTCGATTTTTTTGCTACTCTAGAAATATAATTCAATTATTTTTAATATTCTATTATGAGTTTTTCTTTCCTTTAAATGTCTCAAAATAGCGTACTTTTACTAGGCCTATTTTCAAGAATTTACTTACGCTTGAACACAAAATCCTTTAGTTTTACAAATTTCTTCAAAACCTGCTATTTTGGGTGCTTGCATCTTCATTTTTCTTCATATGTTCAAAGGAAATAACTCCGAAAATTTTGAAACAACACAACCTAATTCTTCGATAGTCCTGAAAATGTTATGAAAATTGTTTGAGCATAATTTTATATGGAATTTTGTGATAACGTAACGAGTACTCTGTCGAAAGCCTCCTGTGGCTAGTGGGCTAGCAAAGTACTGTACTTAGCTGGTTACTAGTACGAGTACCTCTTGTGTCATTAGGCATTAATTCTCAGGATGATCTACTCGGTGGTTATATGTATGGCAAATTGAGAATACACCGGGCAAACAGTTGTGTCACATGTACCCACTGTGTACTTTATGAACGCTCATATTCTTGGTCAGGAGGTTTGGCCTAGGGTAATTGATTCGTATTACCCTAGTAGGGGTACTTTTGCTTGACGAGGATATAAGGCTGAAATTTGCATGTGCAATACGAGGATAAAAGATTGGTAATACTGACCTCGTGGAGTATACCTGTAACGGTTACATCGTGCATCTCATGTTTTATAAGTGGCAAGGCATTTTACTCGGTTTATACCCAATGTTCTTGCATATACATGCCTGACACCTAATCTTGTCCTATTTTTTTGAACAGGCATCAGAACAATTTATAAATTACATTTATATGATTTTATACTATCTTCATAATTATAACCTGACATTTACTAACATATTCTACATTATTTTACAATGAGAAAATTCTACTACGTTTATCCAGTTTTCATCACTTGAACATGATCATGAGCTTTTATTGACACATGATTCTACCCAGTTATCCTATTTATAACTGATCTTGTTTTACAAACAATGAATTTACGCTTTATATTATTACAGCTRGATTTTGAATTCACTTACACACCGTGCACTTGGAACTTGCTGGGTAGGCTCATTAGTTTCTTCATTCACGTTTTATTGACAGGTAACTAAGTTTATAAGCAATGACAGAGGACCAGAAAACATCAGGAATTTGTGATTTAACCAAGTTTGGCACTTAGCTTTTGCTTCTTATACTTGTAGTAGCTTTTGGCTTGATCTTACAACCCAACTTTATATATCTTATGGAGAGTTGTATATTATGTATTGATCTTCTATGTATACTTGTACCCTAACTGTCGAGAGGCAGGCGATGAATTTTTATGTTTTATTAATTTAATAATCACCCATTGCAAATCCCTTGCACATCTACGAGGGATATTTAATTTGCTAGGGATTGATCAGCCCTCGCAACTATGCGAAGGAATTTCTATTTTTAATTAATTTGGATTTAGGGTATAGGATTTAGAGTTTTTTTGAATGATTTGCAACGCATTAACGGCGAACTTTTATACCAATATGGTATCTCCTTTGAAGAGGCATCTTGAAGAAAATTAATTCTAGGATAAATCTCATAAAATGTCCTTGTGGGATCGAGAAAACAGTGTAAGGAATTCCATCTTGATGCATCTTAGCCCATCGACTATCATTGACAAAAAGAAGAGTTTTTAGTAAATCAATTAAAATATCTATTTCTCATAGCTATAACTCAGCTTTAATAGCAAAACATGATTCTTTAAAAAATTATAAGATGGAAAGAGAAAGAGTATGCTTTCCCAAGCAGAATGAAGTGATAAGCTGGATATCTATCTCTTTGTAGAAGCTTGGTCTAGCCAATAAAAACTTGAGAACCAAAATATTGAATAAAATTATTTATTTCCATGTAAAATACCAGTTCTTGTATTATAAAAATAGAAAGCAGGACATTTAATTAAAAATGATCCTAATATATTTATCCATTGTTTAATTTCTTTATTACATTCAACCAGGTGATTAGAAATATCTCTCTTTCTTTTATAGAGTTTAAATCTTGATGATATTCAGTGGGAAAACAATCAGATTTACATAAGCAGGATCCAATCCACTATCAATATAGGCTGCAAAATATTCCACCTTATAATCTTTATAAATAATTCAACTATGAATATACAAATTCAAAATTTTTCCTTGTCTACTTATGCTAGATTTAGGATAAATTTGCTTGAAAAACTTAGGATAAAATCTAGAAAATATCATTTGTTTTTCGGATTAAATATACACTAAAAAGCTTTAGATGTAAATCTAACTTCATCTTCTTTTGAAAATGAGTAATCAGGAAATAGTTGAAGCTAGAAGCTCGGAACCTGTAATAGATCATACCCAAGAATATCATTGTGAATACAAATATATTTGCTATGTCTGATCTGGATATTTAGGATTATACTTATAGCAATAAAATTGAATTTGAAAAGATAGACACTCCTTCTGCATCAAATCCTTTAGATAATTTTGCTAACATAGCATCTCTACACCATCCACTCATTTTATCTTTTAAATAAGTTATCCGATTTTGTTTTATAACCCCCACACTATGTTGTGCGCAGTTTAAAGGCAATAGGAAAGGTCTTTCCATAGGCTTTTTATTAGATTTTATCATGAAAATAACTCTATAGATGATGAAGATTGACATTATGATTTGCCTTAAAAATGAATTGTACTATATGTGATAAAATATTTGAAAATATTAAGATAATAGACAAACATGTAGAAAACTTAGAAGCTAAAAAAGATCATTATTTGCACAGATATGAATATTTAAGAGTTACAGAAGTCCATAGAGAAACCATAAGAATGGTTCAAGAATGATATTAAAATTGTTATTATAATNATTAAATAGTAAAAGTTGAGCTTTAAAAGTTAAAGAATATTTAGACTACAATTTTCCCTACATATTACTTACTTTAAGTGAGCAAATTCTGCCCTTTATCAAATCTCAACCTTCGAACTCTGTTATTCACTAATCGTGTTAGTATGGTGCATCCATCGTGTCAAACTATCAAAATATATTTTAAATTCTTTTATATATGTACTACTAACATATCTTCATTTTGTAATAAATTGGTGTTTGTTACTTAATTTATATAAATCAATAAAGTTACAAATCTATTTTATTATATATTTGATTCAAACATGTCTTAAAATAAAAGAATTACACTAAGTAACTAAAATGATTGAAACATTTCATAAACTAAAAGGGACTTATACTTTTTTATATTTCGATTCACATTACAATATTTTTATAAGAAAATTTTATATTTTATAAGAAAGTTTGATTACAATATTTGCAAGAAAAATAAAAAATTTACATGATAAAAAAATTACAAGAAAAATATTTTCATAAGACTTACCATATTCTTTAAACAGACTTGACAATTTCAGACACTCCCCATTTGACATTTTAGACAATATTTCCCTCTCAGATTTTCAGACATTCCCACACACACTACGAATTCAGGCAAAATTTCCCCCTCACGTTTAAGACCACCACAGCTCACAACAACCCAACACAACCTACCCTCTTCACCTGTGAAACTCCACTATTTCAGAGAAACCCAAGGGCAAAAAGCACAACTGAGGCCTTCTTCACGCAACTATCCTTCTGCTCTAGCCTCATCGCTCTGGCCGCAAAAAAAACTCAACAAAAATCATTGATTTTGGTGAAGTACGCCTCGGGTTTGATTCAGGAGTTTGCAGTTTGAACTGACGGGCTTGAGTTTGCTGCCTCTTACTAGGTATCTATCATCGGAACTACTTGGGCTTGAGTTTCTTGTCGTTAGATTTGGTTAATGCTTTCTATGTAAATCTTTTTATACTGCTTTGTCATTGTTTATGTGGGAAATGCAAAATCATTAAAACATAAGAAAAAGAAGGGATTWAGTAGTTTTGGAAGTCAAAAATCACATTTTAACGCCATTGTAGGTGAAGTGATAAGCTGGATATCTATCTCTTTGTAGAAGCTTGGTCTAGCCAATAAAAACTTGAGAACCAAAATATTGAATAAAATTATTTATTTCCANTTTTTTTTTTTTTTTTTGTGGATAAATACATGTGAGTTCCCTTGATTCCATGTTTATTGGATTGCACTCCCTTAGATCATTATCACTGATAATTAATTATATTACTATATGGTTCTCGCCTTCTTCGACGAACCCAAACATATTTTTTTATACTGCTTTTTTATGGTTTATGTGGGGAAGATAGATATTTGTGTGTAAGAAAACACTGAAATTTATATAAAAAATTATGTTGTAAATAACTTAATTGATGGAATGTGTGAATGAAGCTCAATTGTGACCATTTAGTGGAGAGCGGGTAGCTTTCATTTCTCTGATTGTTAAAGGACTAAACTAAGGTGTAGAAACATGATTTATAAGGTTGGAATGGAAGGTGACTCCAAGACTGGAAAAAGAAATTGATTTGGAAAGAGATGCTGATACCAATGAGGATGTTGATGAATCTGATAAATAGGTATAGTTTCTATCAACTCATAATGCATTAAATTAGATATTGGAGGTTTGTGGGATGTATATTTTATTTTCATAATTTATACACCTCTAAGTTTAGAAGTATGTGGAGCTTCTAAAGCATTTTATTCATTGAATAGCTTATGCAGTTGGAAAATGTTTCAACTCTCCTTATTATACCTATTTTGTATAGTTAGTCTTTAACTGTTCTTATATGATATTATCAATAACTTTTCTTTCAATGTTGTTCTTATAGAGTTTTTACAAGTTGGTCATCTAACATTTTCTTTACGTCAGGTCTTCATATTTCTTTCGTGCTTTTGGTGAATGATTTATGCATTAAAGGCAATAAATTTCAAGTTTGTTAAAGTCATGTTCATGTTTTCTTTTTCTTGTTGTCATAATTTCTTAGGTGATCAACCACCAGATATGTATGGTAATACTATGATAATCAGCTTTTGTGTCATAGTTCGTAATACTAAAGATGTGTAATTTAATAAAAGATGAATGATAGTTTATGGAATGATAAAATAGAAAGAAGCCACCCTGATCTTCATCTTTTGTTTTCTTCTTTGTAAAACTAATTTTTGTATGGGTGCATATGGAATCCCTATACAGAAATGTTAGTAGGAAACAAAAATGTTGCAAAACTTGGTCTTATCCTTCATTTAGTATTATTTATTGTGGATCATGAATAGTATTTTGAATTTTTTTATCACTCAATTATTAATATTTGTTAAGAGAGAAATTTTTAAGGTCTGTAAACTTTCATTTATTTCTTAGGCAATGTCTTATTCTTGTAATGTAGGAGGAAAGGACCTCGTCATTACATTTTAAGGGACTCTTCATTTATATTCTCGAATAAAGACCCGTATGACAAGTTAACAAGTATGGACTTTCTTTTTTCTTTTTTTTTTATTGCATGAAACAAGTATGGACTCTAATAAACTAAATTAATATGGTATGATAGGTGTTGTTTTCAAGATTATTGGATTGTTTCCATTTTAAGATTTCCTGATGTGAGGGTATAATCATGTGATTCAGAGTGTTTAGGAACCATTGAAAGTGCTCTCATGCTTTCTGGAGTGCTCATAGTGAAATGATGAATATCTCTATGTCTACCTAGTATGTATAAAATTCCCTACCCTGCTCCACTATTGTTTTCACGCCTGCAGAAGATATTTGTTAGTTATGTTCCCTACCCTTTACGAGTTTAGTTATGTGATAATTAGGGAATCAAATATGATTAGTGCATATTTTTTAGGGAATCAAATATGATTACTGAAACAAAAATGAGAAAGCAACATCGAGTTTATCTTGATATTAACCAACAATGCTTCTTCTAAATCATATTAAAGTTCACTTACATATGGTTATACTAGAAATACAGCGGGCATTTTCATTACAGATATGCCAGGGGAGGGGTTCAAGGTAAGCGACGTCGAGACACGTCAACTTCAATTCCATCTCCTGAATAGGATGAAGAGAAAACTCATCATTCGACACCATCCTTTCAATTCATGCATGGGTGTTTACATATTGAGCTTTATAACTTACCCCTTTCTCCTCATTTGATATATCAAGTGACGTTTAGTCAGATGGTACGCTGTGATTGTTTGGYAGRAGGTTGTGATACCCAATTGTTGTTTTGTTAATTAAACTTTATTGATTAATTTTATTGAGTTATTCTTGCAAATATTTTTTTGGATTTATAAATAAATGAGTACTTCTTGTTGGCAAATGGATTTGTTGAGAGTTTAAATTATTTTATTTTACGATGTAGAGTGTTTGTAGAGGTTGAGTATTGAGTTTTCTTATTGCGTACAAGTTTGATATATAGATATTATAGGGAGACTGTCAAAATTTCTATAAACCTCTTCCTATTTATGGTTTAAATATTTTATTTTTCCTAGTTTCTGCATCTACGTGAGGGGCAATTAGGTGATATTGAGTGATATTATCGAGTTAGGATAGTTCCTATTATGGGGGTGTTACATATGTTATGTGCATACCCCAACGTTAAGTCTGAGGTACATCCTGAGCAAGAGGCTCATCTAGCTATATCATTACCAACACAAACTCCTACTCCATTAGTAATCCATTTGTAACTGGTTCTACATCGAACATACAAGATCCACGGATGTTTATAACGCCTTATGGTGGAACATAAGTAGCCCATAAACATTAAAGTTTCATTTTAATCAAATTCATATTTATCAATTTGTAACAATTTACTTGCATGTGATAGGTTCCTGCCTTATCCAAAGCGGGTCAAGGAGACTCAACAACGGGATTTGCAAATGCAAGAATTAAGGAAAAAGATAAAGGCACAGAAATTGGAAAACTTCAAAGTCAATTTAGACAGGATAATTTGTTTCCAGAACAGGATGTGTGTTCCTAACAACCCTGAGATGAAAATGCAAATTTTGAATAAGGCTCATACGAGTTGATATACAATCCACCCTAGGGTATAAGACGTATCAAGACCTCAAGCTATAATTTTGGCGGAATAATATGAAAAGAGAGATAACCCAGTACATATCCACTTATTTGACCTGTCAGAAGGTGAAGGCGGAACAATAAGAGGTCTGGAGGATTACTATAGTCTTTACTAATACCTAAATAGAAGTAGGAGTGTACCACGATGGACTTTGTCACTTGGCTTCTGTGACGAACCACCCCTTAGGTTTCACTYCGGTTGTACGGGTGTCGCCTGCCCCTCGACGATCAGGGTAAAAGCACACACAARAGCTAATGAAATAAAGTACATCCCAATATTGAAAACTTAAATTATATATAGCCGATTGACAACCCATATTAAAGCAAATAAGTCCAATACTAGTACAAGAGTGAGGAGCAAAAGCTAGGGGGTAAGCTTATTTTAATTCATAGACTCCTGATAGTTCTTGGACTTCCTTCTGTTGCTTATAAAACTTAATCACTTGCCACTAAAATGAGAGTAAAAAAAATAATGAGTAAGGCCCAATGAGTTCAAAGTACATGGTGCGTGTGATTTATAAATTAAGTTATAGTTCACATAAAAAGAGCAATTCACAATTTGCAAGAAAAGGATTGAGTTATAAATATGAAAAATGGACAAAATCCTATGTCTAAGTATGTATATGCAATTAAAGTTGCTTGGGATCATGTTCGGGCTATAAATATGAAAACTGGACAAAATTGGATATCAAGCATGTATATTCAATTTAGAAATTGCTCATGATCCACCAGGTAGATTTTGGCGGGAATCATGGGGAAACTTTCTTACTGCAAGACAATTTAAGACATTGCGTATAAAACCAAATAATAAAATGCTTGCAGTTTAAAAATCATGAGATGCATGTTGCAACCATCAGAGGTATACTCCACGGGTATTATCACCAACCTTATATCCTTGCATGCACATTGTTGGGTGAATTTCGTGATGCAATATAAATGATGAGTTCACTAGGCTCGTGCAAGGATACACAGTCAGTAATATAGTGATGAGTGGATGTAGTTTCCACGAGGATTAAATGTTATAGCAATTTATTGGAAGATACAAAGAATGATGTTTGATAAATTGGAATTGGTAACTTAAGAAAAATGAAATAAAACTAAGTAAGATGATCAAATAGTAGAAAGTTGTAGAAGCAAATACTAGAGTAATCACTGGATTATGCAATTTATTAGGTACTTATGGATTCTTTGAGTATGATGTTTATGGGATATATGATCATGCATGCTACAACATTGTTCACATCACATTGTGATGAGTACACGGGCACACAACTGTACCTATTCTAAAGGATTGATGAAGAGAATGCTACATTAGGAAGTATATCTGCCAAACCGATAGAGTCCTCAACTTTTCAGCCTTTTGGCCCTACCAACTACCCTGACATTAGGACTTCATTGCATCAAATGACTAAGTCCTTGATCCCATAACAAGGCTGCTCTGCCACAGCAAATCTCAAGACCTTCGCTACCTTACTATTGACGCTTAAATGTTATGTTATTCCCTATACGGTGTTATGTTCAACCGTATCATCCTTGTTTGASACCTAACTATAGTCCCTTGAAAGAAAGTTGTGCTCTCATTAGCAATCCTAAGAACATAAAAAGGTAGTTTGGGCATAACACTAGGCTACAGAAAGCTACAGCATTACTTGCTAGTGTAAACGCTACTTGATCTTTTCTATGTTCCCCCTCCCAACTAGCTTAAGCATTAGTGTTAGTCTTAGTACAACTATAAAAACTCTAGGCTCAAGGGTATTTCTCTTAATACTCTCACCAAGAACCCTATTTATGAACAAGTATTCTCATATTGCGTTAGTGATTGTAGCATCAAAGGAAACCACCACTTTGTCCAAGTTTTTCTTTTGGAGTTAACATCCGGTCTTATGTTCTCAACTCTAACTCAAATGAACGGTTTCTTATCAGGAATTAAATCACTTGGATAAGCTGCAAATTAGCTTAAGCATGCAAGAATCAAATTTAGCACATCATCATAGTCAAGTTCACCATAAACCCTAAGTAAGATAAATTAGCTCATGTCAAAGAATTAAAACACAAGGTTGCAACAAACATTTAGTTATATATATGTCAAGATAAGTTGATACAAATTGAATACAAGAGCAATGTAATTAAAACAAAATACTCTAGCAAATGGATGTGCGCTTCTACAATTTCTGATGTTGTAGCAAACACTCACAGTCAAGTCTAGATTATCTTGTTAGCTCCTTCTTTACTTAATCAGCTACTATCACTTGCTGATTATTTTCTTTAATATCTTTTTCCGATGGTGGCTATAGTTCTTCAGTAAGTTTCAGCTCCCAAGAAGGATTTATCTGATGAAATTAGTGAGGAACTTTCTAACTTGTCAATGAACCCCAAAAAATCGACATGCTTCTTAATCAATCCAATTCCTATTTATAGTTTGTGCATTCTTGCAAGTTGATTGCAATGAAGTGGATTTCTTGGTCTAATGAGGGTTCTATAGATGGCATTTAAGTGGCAGATTCTTGGACCAATGAAAAATTTTTAAATGGTTGCCCAATCATAGTGGAACAGAAGGTCTAATAATGGCTTGCCATGTGGCACCACTTGCAACATTATGCAAGTTGACATTATCTTATGAATATCTTTGGTTGCTTTCTTGCATCCCAAGTCTCTTGCAGCTCTTTATGTCAAATTCTTCCTGCTTTTCCTCAAATCACCGCCCATGAACAGAAGAATCACAGCCTCCATTTGGCGACTTGCTTACTATACTAGACTACCTTGCTATTATAAGGAATATATGCTTTTTTATGCTAAATTAGCCTAAGTATAATTATGAAATTAATAAATGAGTGGGATATTATGTAGGAATAAGATCCTAAAGTAATAAAAAGTATGCACTCATCACTCCTCCAAGCTTAAACTATTGCTCGTCTTTGAGTAATTGAAAAGAATGAGATAACATCCCCATAAAACCTTCAGAATTCTTGCCCAAACCAGTTCAATGGTTGTGAAATCAGCTTCTGCTTTGCTCTTTTGCTATAACATTTCAAACATTAGTTAACAAAGTGTTTTGAGTATTCTTGAAGTGTAAGTCTAAATACATAAAGCAATAACAAGTAACAATCAGGTCAGGCAAGTTTTTTCAACCTCCAGCCATAGAACTCAATTAAAAATCATCCTCTCAAATCTCAACCTTTCAGCAATAAGGATTCAAGACTTAAGCATTAATGAGGCTCACATATGGATATTCCGTGCTTGTGCTAGGGGAGTAGTTTCATTATGTTGGAGCATTTTTCGTCCATCCCTCATGTCATTCTGGCTTTTTGACATGAAATTAGTGATGAAGCTCCCTAGTTACTCAGCTAAAGTCACAGTTCAGGATTGGCGTCAGAACTACTTCTAATGATACAACATACTTATGCCTCCTTTTCACCTTTTTACACGAAAACCGTGATGCCTGGTTACTCGTTACTTCAAGGGCACGGAGTAAGTTTATTCAGTACTTTTTTTTTTAATTTTTCAAGGCTTCCCCCAAGCTTCAGTTTGTGCATGTTGTGCCTCCTTATTAACTAAGTTTGGTTTCCTAATCCTTACTTATGAGATTTTTAATTTTTTAAATTTCTATTCTTAAGCCTCACTCTAGTTGTTACTACTAATAATTCCCAAAGATTACTTAGTCTAGGCTCATTCATGTAGATATGTTTTCCAACAACACTCTCACGTACCAAGTTCTCTATAGTTGTCTTAATTTGTTTACTCAAGAGCAATACATTAACTTGTGTCACAATATAGAAACCTTTTTAGGCAAAGCAATGTCATCACAAGCTCAATCTTTATATGCTGATTGTCAATTTAATCTTTATGTACTGTCAAAATTATTCATCAGGCATTAAAGATCTTCAAAAGTGATAACAAAACACGATTCCAGAAAATTTGAAACAAACAACACTTATCTAAAAAATAAGAATTCAACAAAATAAAACAAAAATCAAAACAATATTAGAATCATCATAAGGTTCAGCATCAAAATTTTCAAAGAACATTCAAAATCTTTCACTTCAACTTCCTTAAACCTTCTCATACTTCCTTCAAACTTCCAACTTCACTCATCTCAGAAATTCCTTAGACCTTTCAGACTTTTATTGAGTCTCATCACTTTCCTCCTCATTCTCACCTTCTTTCTCAGATTCATCTTTTCCTTTCTTAGCCTCCTCTTCCTTGCCTGTCTACTCCTCTTGAGGCAACAACTCCTTTGGGAAGGGAAAAGGTACCAAGTTTTTTGTAAGGTTCCTCTTCAGGGTCATCTTTATTGCCGCAACACTTTCTGAAGCATAGGCCCAGTATTTCATCTGCAATTGATGCAATTACTGCATCATGGCCTTAGGTTCGTCAATTCTTGCAGTTAGTTGGTTCACCATGTCAATGATCTCCTTCAGGTGATTTGCATCATTCTTTTTTACGGCTTTCTTCTTTGGTGATATGGTACTCTTCAGTGCTCACCAGGGTACCAGAATCCTTGTCTTCCTTAAGCAACTTTGTGATGCCTAGTGTTCTTCATCACTTCTTTCTCATAGCCAAATGGTACCTCAGCCTTCAAAGAAAACACTGAAATAACAAAGGGAAAATGCAATTTCCCTTCCTTCTTATCAACACAGTTCCTAATCTCTCTGTAAATGATCCTTCCCCCATTAATGGTTTCACTCGTCATTAAGCAGTACAACAACATCATCCTTCACCAGAAAAATTTGTCATAAGAAATGGGCATCAATCGGGTTTTCAGAAAATGATACCACACTTTGGCTTCGGACAACAGGCAGTCCTGAGCACTATCCTTGCTCCTTAAGCAGATATGTTCCATTTTGTTCGTGCAAGAGTCAAAACAGCCAAAATCTCATCCCAGTATTGATCCTTAAAATCCTTCACATACTTCTCGTATTCCATCTGATCTCCCTCTACCCCAAACAAATCATTGATTTTTTTCACCAAGAAGTTTATCGGTACTCCTGTGATTGTAACTTCATCATTTATTTTTTCTCGTGAGTGAGAATAAAAACCGACTACACTATGGGATCTTTTGGATGTTCACAGAAGATTTCCTATTTGCAACTATCTACCACAGTCTAAACATAGGTTGGCATTCCCTTAGTCGGGGCCTTCTTAAAAATGAAGCTTTTTTCCAACAAAAGCCCCTTGCTTTGTTAGTTATTCTCAAATCGCTTTGCTGCTTCCTCGGATACCACCTTGGAGAATGGTCTCTCTTCCGCTTTTTGGCCTATTGCTTCTTCACCATGGTTGGTCGAATAGGTTTGAATAGAGTAGAGGGGTCTTTTAGAGGGGAGGTTTTCTCTTGTTGCTCTTGAAGTTTCTCTCGACTGAGTTTTTATGGAGTTTTCAAATGGAAGGGGTGGCTTATATAGGCTAACTCTAATAAGATAAAGGTGGAAGCCAACACCTTTTTAAACAGGATGTGATGGTTGAGTCCTCCTTTGGGGTTCATTCGAATAGGTGAATGGGAGGTGATCATCATCAGGGCGACGAGAGGGCTTGGTCTTAGAACTTGAAGTCTACTATTCAGAAGTCCCCTTTTAGCCGCCTTTCTCATTTATTCAAAAATTTCTTTCTCTGCCACATCACGACGACTACTTTCATGCTATAGTATCATACTTCTCATGCTGTAGCATTTCCCAACTATGCTACTTCCCCCGAACTTGTACTTCACTTATCCACAAATATATACATTTTACACAACACACAATTGAAASACTAACTAACATATTTTTCACATAAGCTAAAAACTATTTCACAAAAACTCATAAAAGCATTGAACAACACAAATTAAAAGTGACTTAAAATTAAAAGGAAACTTACGCCAAAGTGGGTTGCCTCCTAGCACCGCTTTTGTTTACCGTCCTCAGCCAAGCTGTGCGGTAGCATCTTTCACTCAATTGGGGGAGGAGAGTTTCCTTGTTCAACATTGTTTCCTGGAAGACATGCTTAGGGCTTGTATCTTAGACTTTGGGAACAAATGAGTGGACAACTTTGCCTATGCAGAGTTTGAATACAACAACAGTTATCAATCTTCCATTAGGATGACACTATACGCAAAACTATGTGGATGTGGTGGTGTGAGTGTGATGTTTTGAACAGGTGTTAATGGATTTTTTTTACTTGCTAGAATTTGATACGAACGATTTACTATGTTCATTTGATGATGATCATGCTTTTACTGCCTCCAATTGGAGATGTGAGCAAGTTAGTTGGCTAATTTTTGTTAATTATAAGAATGCATGTCCCTAGTTCTTATAATATGATATATGTGCGGCAAGAATATGGATTCGAGAATGAATTTGGTGAGCATTGGAGGAATTAATCTTATGGGATGAAGGCTTTAATGTATCTTGAGGATAAGTGGTGTGGTAGTTTAATTAGTGGAGGCGTAACACAATATATATGCGATTCCTCCTTGCTGGAAATTTTGGAAATGGCAGTATAATTACTACTAAAAATTAGCTTAAAGAGATTACCAAGTTGATTTTGAGATATCTTTAAGCCATGTTACGTTAAGATTTTATCTAAGCTTCTCGAATGTTTTGATGGGGATTGCATCGTTTGAATGCGATTATCTTACAATCGTAAATAGACTAGCAATGTCTTACCCCTTTTCTTCCTTGGAAATATAAGATCATGATGAAACCCTCTCCTCAAATGTGTGGCATTTAGCTTAGAGAAGGTGTTGATCTCAAGGGGCTATGTTGGTCTCGAACATTGTAGCGTATCACTACTCAAAAAAGGGATGATGACAAATAGCCCCCGTTTTGAAGATTTCTATAGGCCGATCTACGAACAAATTGTTAGGTTGTGATGATAGGTCGTTATCCCTCTTTCTTGGAGTACTTTGAAAGAAAACTTACATGAATATTCTACTTAGAACATAAGATATAAGCTAATTACAGAACCCTGCTAGTTTAAGCTTAACACTTCTTTACCCTACTATTTTGGTGAAAAGGCAATTTCTCCAAATAGGTCTTGTGAAAAAACTCTTCGTAAAACCTAAGTTATGACTGCCAGTTCTGCACAGTTCTGGTTGGTACCCTATTTTTCATGAATTTTTGGTGTGTTTTTTAATCATCATAATGCATGATCTCTTGAATTCCTAGATAGCTCTGAGTCTTAGGAACCCTAGGCCACTATTTTCTGGAGTTAGAACCATCTGAAAATGGTGATATGCTCATTTTACCGATCATTAGCAGATTAGACCAAAAACTGTCTTGAAACCCTTTTGATAGACTTTTAGTACTTTTTAGACCTTGTACATATGGGGTTTTCTTACTTGACTATATCATTTAGATCTTCTATTCCATAATCACATGTAACCCTGTATGTGCCCTATTCTTCTTATTGCAAAAGATCCAATATTCCTACATGTACGAATTGCTCGCATGAACCTTTTAACCCTTATCTTACACCTTACAACCCTATGTCTGGGTTCATTAGAATTAGTGGTCTTGGCTAGCTTTAGTTGTAATCCTGTACTTTATAGTTTCGGTCGAGTTAACATGAAATCTAGACTAAGTATACTCGTGTTATGTGTTTGTATGGTATAGAAAAAAATAATCTAAAAACTCGAGCAGATTAAAGAAATATCAGGTGAGTAAAACATCTTTCAGAAAACTACGAAATGTACGTGTTATTTTGAAATGCTCTATGCATTGTGGATTTTGTATGCCTATTCCATAACATTATTTGTTTCTTTTAATAGCATTGACTTTTGAATTTTGTATTGATTGAATGTTATTCATGAACAACACTGCAGAGATCCTGGCTTGCTAATGTTTTACTGATATTGGTATTGTTGTTGTTATTGCTACTGTTATAGTTATGCATTGGGAGTGATGGGGTACTCTACCGATGACTTCGAGTGGTAGTTCGGCAGGCAAAGTACTGTGCTTAGTTGGTTCTCAATGTGAGGATCTCTTGAGCCTTGCAGATGACAGTGTTAGCCAAATGTTCGAAACCGATAGATCATACCTATGACAAGTCAGAAACATGTTGGGCAAATGATTGCGCCATTAGGTACCCACAATCTACATAGATGGTCGTACCCTTGGTTAGAAGGTTAACCCACGGCTAAAGGTGTATTTCTTCATGGGTAACGGTTGAAAATCACAGGCATAGCAAGGAGCGATAAGATTGGTAACTTGATTCTGTAGAGTATGTGTTTAACGGTTAAGGTTTGTATTACGTCCTTTGTAATGCCCTATTGGAATGATTGGCATGTAATAACACATTTTTCCAAATATGTTCTTTAAACATCTTGTTATGTTTTAGGGAAAACGTTGTGGCAAGTGTCTTGATTTTTATTTATGTTACACGATTTATCGTAAAGTTATTTGTAAACCTTTCATTTGCACTCACTTCTTTTCTTAATATGTTTTCTCAGGATCGYATGCCAGGTGAAGGGATAGAGGACAAAGCTCTTGGCAGCTTTGTATTTGTACTCTTATGTATCTGCCGATTGACTATATTACTTGGATAGTGGCAGGATTATCTATTTTATTGTGCATGTAGTTGTAACTATAAGGAGTTGTAATTCTGGGATGATTGATGACTTGGTTTTCTTTTGAGAATTGATAGTTGTATTTGTTAGAATAGTATGCCCTAAAGACAATATATTTCTGTAAATTACAATATAAGAGTAATTCCATCTATTCCATTTTCGTACMTATATTGAATTGCATATTTCGTTGGTATAAGTCCAAGCAATTAAGTAAATGTTTATGTGATAAGTCATTCTTCATAGTTAGGCATAAACCATGGGTACTTAATTAGCAAGATAAAATAGGCTCTTGGTCTTTTGATAAAACTAGACATTCTATCATGGTAAGAACATTGTGCAATGGATTCTAATGGTGAATGACTTGCCTTAGTTAGTGGACAGTCCGTTCACTCCAATTGCATAAGCATATTTGATATATGTAGAGTATGACTTGTGATATTGGTTTTTGTTAAAGTACCCTATAGAAACCAGAATATCCTAGTACTTAGTGCTAGTTGGTGGTCTGATATGCTTAGAGATATGTTTTTTTTGATATATTATAGGTGAGATCTTTGCGTAGATCAATAACCTTGGATGTTGGGAATATAATATTTGATTAACTAAAATAGACTGGTACAAGATAGTTTCTATGTTTCACTTTGTGAAGAATTAATCACCACTTTATGATTGTCCTAAGGATAATCAAATGATCTAGGGCRTTGGAAACGTAACTTTAGAATGTTTACTTCTAGGTAGCTCCCAGTGATAAATAAGGACATTTGAGGTTGCCATGGATTATCAGAATAGAAATCTAAGGATGGTACCTATCATTGAGAAGGTGTTAGTACATTATTCCTCTCTCTTTGACGAGTGTTACACAAAAGGATATATTCATCATTTGACCTAGAGGTTGAAGATTATGCTCATGCAATATTGTTCATGGTGATAAATAGAACACTTAAAACAAAGAGTAACCACTAGATAGTAGGGGTATTTTGGTCAGTTTAGTAGCCATGAATAATTTATCTTTTGGTCCCCTGGGTAGCTCAATATTACCTAAATATTTAATTGTACAATTGAGCTTCTACTGAGTTAATGAGAGATATTATTTAATTCAGTTTAATCCATATTTATTGGGGTTATAATAAAATAAGTCCATTGGATATTTAGTTAATTACTTGGGTTGATTCACAATCAAAATTAATTAAATAAATGGGCTCTAAAATAAGTCCATTTATATTTAATTAATTACTTGAGTGGATCCAAATAAAGAATTAATTAAAGAACGGGCTTAGGGATTAAATTAAAGATAATAAAAAGAAGGGACCAACCCTGGCCCCAGAAAAGACTAGGAGTTTCAACCTCACAAGAGGAAACCCTAGGGTGGTGAAATCCCCCTAGTCTCAGGAGAAATTCAGCCACCCCAAGGGTTTTTACACCTTAGCTGAAATTCCTAGTTCTAGTGGGTTTGAAAGACTCGTTAATTTAGGGTTTCAACCCTAAGATATATAACATCTCTTTGAAGAATCCTCTTAACCTAATCTCTGTATTCCCTCTAGCCACCATTCTCTCTCTCTCTTTCTCTCTCTCTCTTCTTGTTCATCCTCAGTTCTCACCAAAACCTAGTCCAAAAAGGATAGAGACATACCCCAAAAGATTGGAAGAAGCACTTGTTTGCAGTTTTCAAGCGCAGAAGTGAAAAACTTGCTAGAAAGAAACACGCTCACCAAATTAGCTGGTCCAGTCAGCCTTTAAAGTAGCCATCTCTTTTAGCTTTGACCGAGAATCGAGTCAAGGGAAAAATTTGGCGTCGCCAACAAGAAACCCTAGCTCCTCTCTATTTTCAAAAGGAAGTAAAACAAGTAAGTTGCGCCTAAACTCACATATAGAAGACAAAATGTTTTTATGTTTAGCTTCTGCTACGTGTTTGCTTCTCTCGCACGATCCTACAGTATTGCACTTGGTTTTAGTATTTCAATTTGTTTTGGGTGATATGTGGTTGTTAGTGGCATTATTACTGTCAAGAGACAGGCAGCGACACGCCCGATCCCTGTAGTACCCAAGGGCTGAGCAAGGACGCGACACTGGTATCAGAGCCTAGGTTAGGTCTAAATTGATATTAGCAGAGTTTTGGGAGAAATAATGTAGTGAAATTTCTTTTAGGTGTGTGTTCTAGAACCTTAGTTGCGTAAGGTGACATGATTGATGGGTTTTGTTGATTCCATGTAAGATGCCGAGGACTTGCGCTCAGGCTGCGTATGARGAGGGGATTAAAATCCTTAAGGGACAACTCACGCACGAGCGGTCAAACTAGAGATGTTAGAGGGCCAGTGTGCTCAACTTCAGAAAGATGATGCATGGTACGTTCATTGGTTGTCAAAGACCAACCAGATGAAAGAAGAGCTCAAGAAGGAGAAAAGCGCTATTAAGATAGAGATGGGTCGCCTAATAGAGACAATGCAGCATTTGTGAGACGTCTCCTAGGAGGGGGAGGGGATGAACGCGGCACTATTTGATGCCTCGCGTAAGAGGTCTGGGAGTGGTGGCTAGTTCTTGTAGGTAGTCTTGGGGTCGCATTATGTTACAGAGACTCGGGAGAGACTCTGTCATTTTGTTTGTATGTTGTTAGACTATCTTAAGGCGATTGCTGATATTATAAGTGTAGTAGATTAGAAACAATTGTGCTATTATTTTACTTTGAGGACCCCTTTTTGTTATGGATATCTGGATTTCAATGTTTTATTTATGAAAGTGCTTCATTGGTTGAGCATTATTTCATGGCGTATGAGTATGTTTGGTTATGAATGTGTATGTGCATGTGTGTGTTAGATCGAGAAGATGCCTCCTAGAGCAAGAAACGGCATGCGATTGTCGACTTCAAGAACATCGCCCAACCACGAAGTCAACTCTCAGGTTGGCAGTGGGCCCCGACATTGCAGTGAGACCTGACAATGGCACGTACCTGGATCAGGTAGCCACCATAATTGAGACGACCCTCTGAGGTAAAAGCCCGCAAAAGGATGAGGGCTATAAGAAAGATGAGGCCCTAATTCGATTTTTGAAGTTTTGACCTTGGGAGTATTTCGGCGAGGCTGAGCAAGAAGGGAAAGCTGAAAGATTGACGGAGCAAATGGAAGACATCCAGAGGACCTCCAATACTTAGATGAGAGGAAAGTGATGTTTGTCGCCTTTAGGCTAAGATGTGCAGCTTGACAATAGTGGGAGCTACATGGAATTGATATACTTGGGAGTAGTTAATCAAAGAGTTTAAGGAGTTCATCTCGAAATGGATTCGAGAGAAACAAGAAGACAAGTTCCAGATCCTGCAACAAGGAAGTATGTCTGTTATTGAATATGCTATTAAATTTCGTCAATTATTGAAGTACTGCCTCCAGCTTATCAACGCCAAGGAGAATAAGACTCGGTAGTTCAACAAAGGACTTCAACCCAAGCTACAGCGAACTTTAGTTCCCTATCCTCCATAACCTATAGTGTGTGGTTGAGGCACTCTGGCTAGTAGGATGGGTTGAGGACTAGGGAATTCATCACAAAAGCGACTCATAGCAAGGAGGTGGTAGGGTAATCCGGGAAACTTGAAATAAGGAAAGTCTACTTTTGGTCTAAGTCAGTGGACCAATATCATTTGTAACCATTGCAAGCGGCCTGGCACATAAAGCGAGATTGTCGTGGGAAATATAACCAATGTCTATGGTTTGGGAGTCTAGACCACTTTGAGAGCAATTATCCCCAAAAGAACAATACAATTGCAGCAGAATCAAGACCCGGAGCTTTAGTAGCCTGAGCCACCCTGGGTGCAACCATGGGAAGCTGCAGGTTGGGGACCAAATGCTCGTACTGGAAAAGTAGGACAACATGGAAGATGCRAATATCGAAAGTATATTAATAGTCTCTTCCCAAGAAGCTCGAGTGTTAATTGATCCTAGATCTACTCACTCCTTTGTTGCACCACACTTCACGGTTATTTTACCCATGCCTTTTATTGAGTTATCATACAAGTTGTTGGTTGGCACTCCCCTTTGGGATAATGTGATTTCAGATATTGTATACTATTATTGTGTGATTCTGGTTGGGGACATTGAATTACCGGGAGATTTGATAGTATTGCCTTTTAAAGATTATGATATCATCTTGGCATGGATTGGTTGGCACGACACTATGCGCAACTTAATTGTAGACAAAAGATTGTTAAGTTTGCCAAACCAGGTGTAGGGGTTGTAAAGTTTCAAGGTGATCGAAGTAAGGTAGCAAGCTTATTAATCTCGAGGATTAGGGCTTCGAAACTGTTAGGGAAAGAATGCCACAGTTGTTTGGCCTATCTGAGTAATGAAACCCTAGACTTGGGCAGCCTAGAAATCCTGCCCCTGGTAACTAAATATCCCAACATCTTCCCTAACGAATTGACCTCTCTACCCCCTATTCGAGAAGGCGAGTTTACCATCGATCCAGTTCCCAGAGCAAAACATATATCTAGAACCCCATATCGTATGTCCTGGTAGAATTGAAAGAGTTGAAGGAATAGTTGAGGGTACTTTTGGAATAAGGGTTCAGATCGAGGTCCTCTCCCTTTGGGGTGCTCCTTACTGTTGCTTAAGAAGCAACATAGGACATTGTGTCTATGCATCAACTATTGGGGCTTGAAAAATGTTGCTACTAAGAATAAGTACCCGCTATCCCTAATTGATGAGTTGTTTGACCAGCTGCAAGAGGTAGGGTGATTCTCAAAGCTAGATTTAATGCAAGGGTATTACCAGATTAAGATTTAGGATTATTCCCAAAGCTGCCTTTAATACAATATATGGCCATTATGAGTTTGTAGTAAAACCACTTGGATTGAATAACGTGCCAGCCACCTTTATAGATTTTATGCATCGAATTTTTTGCCCATTTTTCGATTAGTTTGTAGTGATATTCATTTATGACATTTTGATCTATTCTAAGAGGCCTAGAGAGCATGGTGAGCACTTAGGTGATTACTGCAATTGTTGAGGGAACCTAAAACTATACGCCAAGTTCGAAAAGTGCCAATTTTAGTTGGATAAGTTATCGTTATTAAGACATTATTTCGAGAGAGGGTATCTGTAACACCCCCAGTTTAGGAACTGTCCTAACTGAGAATATTACATCACTCTACTCGCAAATAATCAACTATCCATTTCAATACTCAACAATAACTAAAAGAGTTAAACATGTATTTTAACAAATCTTCACTATCCTAATATTTATTCAAAACAAAAATCGTGGAAACCTCAAGAATTTAAACCATTCAAAAAAAAAAAATTACTTAATAGTAAGCGGAAACTATTCAAGTGGACAATTATCTTACTACATAAAATTTATTTAAAACAAGTTCCAGGGTATCATAGCTTGCCCACAAGTGACCTCCTCGCCCCATCTGGTTACACATCATCTGAAATGAAAAAATAAAAGAAAGGAATGAGCTAAACAGCCTAGTAAGTAAACCTCATGCATATATGCATAAACATGTCCTACATGTCATGAAGTTATAAAATTATGCCTTTTTAAATGCAAAACTTTCCAAAACATTTCTTTTTAGAAACTCTTTACAAACCTTTCCTTCAAAATATATAATTTGTAAAACATTTCGTTTCATTTTATTTGTGAGCTCACTGAGTGTAATGCCTAGCCACTAAGCTTGCAGTAGGCCATTCTTATTTGGAACCTGATTCCATTCCTACCTGTAGAACCGTAAAACGGTTAATATTACATTTCTTTTACTTCCATACTTTCACCTCCAAGGAGGTGAACATTACATTCTTCCCTACCCTCCAAGAGGGTAGGGTCGGGTGCGCTGGTCCCCCATGCCCTATTTCRCACTCACATCTTTCGTGGCTAGGTTTACAGTTCTTTTCGAAAACTTTAACATTTTCAAACCTTAACATTTTCCTTTAAAATTTCATTTCCTAAACCATTCACTTTCTAAATGTGTAAATGGCTCATGTCAGAAGTGATGTAGAATCCCTAACTATATGTCCATGACATGAAATGCATACAACTGTACATAACGTATCATTCAACATAAAAGTAATACAGGATATGAAACAAATGTAATATTCCACACAATTAACACCTTATAATAAAATCCCATACACAACACATAGACTATACAAAAGAATTCAATTACATTCATTCATAAACATTAATGAGATGTGAGAATTTACTTACCCGGAGTCCTTTACGTTAATGGGTTCTTATTTAAATTGTGAAATGAYCTCCTTCAACCGTTCTCAATGTAAGGCCTTGAAATGACCTAGTTGTGATTGCAGAAAGAAAATCTACTTAGTTCGATGGTCCCAACTTAGATATTATGTGTTTAATCCCAGAATGTCCTTTATTAATTTATAAATCCATATTTAGTTCTCATATTATCGAATATCATGTTTTTAAGGGTACAATTCAAATCCTTAGCTCGGGTATAAACCTAATCTATGTTCTCGCACCAATTCACTTCAGGGCAAAATTATGTACAAGTCATAAATTTCAATATCAAGTGTTAACGTTTTCACCTTTAAGTTCACAATATCCAAGTGTTGCAGAAGCGATATTGGATTCCTGGGCATGCGCTCAAGCGACGCGCACAATAGCGCCTGGGCGCCTGGGCGCCTGGTGCTTGCTGGGCTCCTGGTGCTGCTAGGCGCTCGATGCCTGCTAGCACAGGCGCTTGCACTGGGCAAGCTCTAACACTGCTCCGGCAAATCTGATTCTGATCAAACTTCCTGCCACTGGTTGATAGCAACGGACTGCAAATCTGTAATTGTCAAGTTGAGGAGAACCCGCAACTGGCCTGGTCAATCCTTTGAGCAGCACGACTGTGTGTAGCAACAGCTAGCAGAGTGGATCTGGCYAATGCTCCTTGTCTCACGACCAGAGTAACAAAATTCTGGTCCACAGTGACTCATGACCTAGGCCACAATTGGTGGATTCGCAGCGGTAATGTCCGGCGATGCGAGCAGCAAGGATAGAGAGCAAAATGACGGCCAGCGACAAGAGATCTGGCTTCAGTCAAAGAGAAAAACTGTTGAGCAGAGAAGGAGAAGAAGATGATGACGGCAGATCTGGGGAGTGTCTGAGTCGATCAGATCCGGTCGTACAGAGAAGAAGAAGAAGAAGATGGCATACCAGATCCTAAGGTGCGAATTGCGCGCCTCTGGCGGACGTTTTGGTCGGCAATCGCGTGGACCACAGATTGTAGATCCGAACCCGAGAGTGAGAGAGGGAAGCAGGAGAATAGACTTGGAGCGATCTGCTTGGCTCAACAGGACCGGACAGTCTCTTGGCATGCGCCTCATAGTGACTCGAGAAAGTGGTCAGCATCGGCGATGCATGCTACGAGCGGCGTCCTTCGAGCACCGGCATGGTCTGATGCGGCGAGTGGCTTGTCGATGGCAAACCGTGACAAGTAGTGGCCACTTCAAGCGTCGGCAGTGGAAGAAGGGAAGAGAAAAGAAGGAGCAAAGAAAAGCCATGACGAGAGGCGTCAGGTCAGGCAGAGGGAGAAGCGGCACGGCAACGGCGGCTTAGGGTTACACGAGGAAGAAGATGGGTTTTTCCTTTTTCTTTTCTTTTCTTTCTTTTTATTTTCTTATATATTTTCTTTTCCTTTCTTTTCTTTCTTTTTTTAATTTTATATTTTGGGCCGTAACCCAAACCCTTTGAGTCTTCCCATCCAAATCTAACCCAAAGTCCTTGAATTAAATATAACAGGCTTCCTTTCGATACAAAACCCAACTTCTGACTAAGAAATAAATAGGCCCACGAGTCGAGCCTTTAGCCAATCAATGACTCTTATTCGACACATATAATATTTTCGTACTTATTAAACGTGAGCTTTCAAAATATAAAGCACATATAAAATTTCCAACTCTAGTTGGCACACAATTTCACACAATCACACAAAAATTAATAAAGGAAAAATTTCGGGTATTACAGTATCATTGTAGACCCCTCAATGATAGAGTCGATGATGCACTGAAAGGGCTAGAGAACCCAACTGATTTTAGTTTTTTGGGTCTAGTAGGATATTATAGACATTTTATCAAGGACTTCTCGAAAATTGCAAGCCCTTTGACTACACTTACCTAGAAGAATGTGCCTTTCAAGTGGAGAGAGATGTGCAAGTGAAGCTATCAGAGGATTAAGTTGACCACCGCACTAGTCTTGGTACTACTATAACGAGAGAAGGTCGACACCCTGTACATTGACGTATCAAGGGATGGATTGGGCATCGTGCTAATAAATATGGACGAGTGGTGGCTTATACTTCATGAAAACTCAAGCCCCTTGAAGTAAACTACCCCACTCGTGATTTGAATTGGCTGCCATGTTTTTACCCTGAAGAAGTGGAGGCATTATTTGTAAGTTGAATATGAGATATTTATCGATCACAAAAACCTAAAGTACCGATTTAAATAGAGAGATCTCAACATGAGACAGAGAAGGTGAATGGAGGTTCTAGAGGAATATTAGTGTCCGATCAACTACCATTCGGACAAGGCAAATGTAGTAGCTGACAATTTAAGTAGGAAGGTGAAGATCGCAAAACTTCAAGTACAAGGACTGGATATCCTCGAAGATGGGATTGTCTCAGTGGTCGAGGTCGGCCATGGGAGGAAAAGTATGGCTAACATTTGAGTGGCGCCTGACCTGATAGAGCGATTCAAGGAGACTTAAGAGCAGGATTTGCAAATGCAAGAATTAAGGAAAAAGATAAGAGGCTGAGAAATTTGCAAACTTCAAAGTCAATTTCAACAAGATTATCTATTTCCAAAAAAGGATGTATGTTCCGGACAACCCTGACATGAAGAAGTAGATTTGGATGAGGCTTATAAGAGTTAGTATATGATCCACCGTAGGGTAATAAGATGTATCAAGACCTCAGGCGATAGTTCTAGTGGAATAATATGAAAAGAGAGATAGCAAAGTACATATCCACTTGTCTAGCCTATATCAAAAGGTGAAGATGGAACATCAAAGGCCTAGAGGACTACTACAGCCTCTGCGGTACCTAAGTGGAAGTGGGAGTGTATCACTATGGATTGTCACTGGGCTTCCCATGACCTGAGGTAATCAAGATACTATATGGGTTGTCGTGGATCGGCTAACTAAGTTTGTGTATTTCATTCATGTAAATAAGAAGAACATGTTGGAAACGTTAGCTCAAATTTACATCCAGGAGATTGTGTGTAACACCCGAAATTTCTTTTTATTAATTTTATTCGATAGTGTGAAATTGCGTGCCAACTAGGGTTGGATAACATTCTATGTGGTTATCATTTTTAAAATGTACGTTTAATAAGTACGAAAATATTGTCCATATCCAATAAGAGTTATCGTTTGGTTAAAGGCTTGACTCGTGGGCCTATTTATTTGTTAGTCGAAAGTTGAGCTTTTTATTGAAGGGAAGTCCGATATATTTAAATTATGGATTTTCGGTTAGATTTGGGTGGGAAGGCCCGAATGGTTTGGGTTATTGCCCAAAATATAATTTAAAAAAAGAAGAGAAAAGAAAATATATAAGAAAATAAAAAGAAAGAAAAAGAAAAGAAAAGAAAAAGGGAAAAACCCTAAAGAAACCCTTCATCTTCTTCCTCCATATGCCGCCACCGCCACGCCCAAATCCTACCTTGACAGTCGCCGCCCTAAAACATACCCGCCTCATTCTTCTTCTCCTCTGGCCACCATCGTCTAGAACTGCCGCTGCCTCTTTCTCCCTCTATCGACCGCTCGCCTCTCCGCATCTCTACTCGCTGTTGCACGGCACCCTCGGCCGTCGCCAGCATGCTGCCCTCACAATTCTTCTGCAACATGATTAGACCCGGAGTTCTTTCTGCTGCGATCYCTCGACGAAGCGTGCGACCTCATTGCATTCCAAATCTGTTGGTTCACAGTTGTTGTATGGTCAGATCGTCCCTTTCACGCCGGTGCTTGGCCGCTTGCAGTATGCATTCCTAGTGTGCGATTCTCGGAGCAGCGACCAGATCTGCTCGCATCAGATCTGTAGTCCCTCGGAGAAGTGCAGCAACGCACTGCCAATCTCCTTGCTGTTACGCGTCGTTCACCTTCACTTGTTGCTCGTTGCCATTTCTGGTCACGTCGCAGCGAGTTGCTGCACTCTAAAGGAGCACGAATTCGTGTCCACCGAAACTCCATGGCCGCTCGGGACGAAGCGCTCCGCCGATCTGCATTCATCATCTTCTTCTTCTTCTTCTCCTCGGCTCGACCGACTGCTCGCCAGAAATGCCGAGCAACCGATCCAGATATTCCTTGCGTGCCGCCACTGCTGTTGTTGCTGCTGCCTGTTGCGTGCACTACCCGTCGCTGGAGTTCGCCGGGAAAATGAATCCAGAAACAACAAGCACCCAGGCGCTCCARGCCCAGGTGCCAGCGCCTAGCGCCCGACGCCCAGGCACACCGACGCCCCGAAGCCCGAGAACCTAAAACTATTTTTTGAGACACTTGGACTTTATGGATGTAAAGGTGAAGACATTAACACTTAATATTAAAATTGTATGACTTGTACATAATTATTTTCTGAAGTGAATTAATGGAAGAATATATATTAGGTTTATACCCGAGCTAAGGAGTTGAATTGTAACCTTAAAAAAATGTGATAGTCGATAATATGAGAACTAAATATGAATTTATAAATTAATAAATGATATTTTTGGATTAAACACATAATACCTAAGTTGGGATGATCGAACTAAGTAGATCCTCTTTCTATAATCAACTAGATCATTTCGAGGGCTTACGTTAAGATCGATTGAAGGAGTTCACTTCACAACTTACGTAAGAACCTGTTAACGTAAAGGACTCCGGGTAAGTAATCCTCCCATCTCATTAACGTTTTAAATGAATGTAATTGAACCTTTTTGGTTGCTCCAATATGTTGTGTATGAGATTATATGTTGATGAGTGTGATTGTGTGGAATGTTAATATGTTCATATCCTGTATCACTTTTATGTCAAATGTTATGTTATCATGTTTCATATCTTGTACTAATTGTTGAATGTTATGTTATATAAGGTTGTACGCATTTCATATCATGAGCATGTAGTTAGAATTTTACATCACATTTGGCATGAGCCGTTCACACACTTAGAAGGTGAATGGTTTAGGAAATGAAATTTTAAAGGAAAATGTAAAGTTTTGAAAATGCTAAAGTTTTCAGAAAGGAGTGTAAACCTACCCACAYAAGATGTCAGTGGGAAATGGGGGGTGGGGGACTGGCGCACTCGACCCTACCCTCTTGAGGGTAGGTAAGAATGGAATGTTCACCTCCTTGGAGGTTAAAGTTTGGAAGTTAAAAGAAATGAAATTTTAACCACTTTGCTGTACTACCAGTAAGAATGGAATCGGGTTTCAAATAAGATGGCCCACTGCAGAGTTTAGTGGCTAGGCATTACACTTTAGTGAGCTCACAAATGAATGGAAATGGAATGTTTTACTGTAAGTGAATTTTGAAGGAAATGTTTTGTAATGAGATTTTAAAAAAGGAATGTTTGGAAAGTAGTTTTTATTTAAAGGTAAAATTTTATAATTTCATGACATGTAGGATAGYTTGATGCATTCATGCATTGAGGTTACTTACTGGGCTTTTTAGCTCATTTCTTTTCCTTATATTTCATTTCAGATGATATGTAACCAGATGGGGTGAGTAGGTCGCTTGTGGGCTAGCTACGATATCCGGGAAACTTGTTGCAAACTTATATTATGTAATAAGATTGATATTTTTGAATGTTTTAAATTCTTGAGGCTTTCGCTATATTTTTGTTTCGAATAAATGTTGAGTTTTAAATGATAATTGATCATTTGCGAGTGGAATGATGTAACGTTCTCGGCTTAGGACAGTTTCCTAATCTGGAGGTGTTATATTATGTGACTTCATGGGGTGCCCTTGAATATTATGTCCGACAGAGATCCAAGGTTTACCTCCCATTGTTTGCCTAAATTTCAAGAATCTTTAAGGATATCGTTGAGTTTTAGSATTGCTCCACAGCCCAGATAAACAGACAGTCTAAAAGAAATATACATGTCCTGGAAGATATGCTTACGGCCTGTGTCTTTGGGAAAGAATGGGTGTACAACCTTGCCTATACAAGGTTTTCATACAACAACAGTTATCAATCTTCCATTAGGATGGCGCCGTATGAAGCATTATACCGACAAAAGTGCCCACTAATTTACTGGAAGAAGGTATGCGAAAGGAAGACATGGAAAAATGGCCAACTATCGGACATGGAGGAAACATTGGGGAAATTTAAGATGATTCAAGAATGTTTGAAAGGGTCCAAAGCTGGCAAGAGAGTTATGTTGAAAATTGGAGGCGAAACATGGAGTTCAATGTGGATGATGAGGTATTCTTAAAACTAAGACTAGACTGGGAATCCCAAAGATATTCGAGGGAGGAAAGCTAAGCCCAAGATATATAGAACCTTCTGAAATTTTGGAAAGAGTTGGGAATGTGGCATACACTCTTTTCTATCCGAATTAGTAGAGTTGCATGATGTGTTGCATGTGTCTCATCTCAAAAAGTATCACCCTACACCAATCATATCCTGGACGACAAAGATATCAGTTTGCATCCTAATCTCAACTATGAGGAGCAACCAATGCGAATGCTCGAGACAAGTACCAAGAAGCTTAGGAATAGAGAGATTCGTCTTGTTAAGATCCTTAAAAGCACTATGGGATAGAGAAGGTGAACTAGGGGACTGAGGAATACATGAAGCAGAAATATCGAAGTTATTTCAAGGTACAGTGAAATTTTGAGGTTGAAACTTTTCTTAGAGGGGGAGAACTATAAAACTTCAAACCAGTTGTCGAGTTAGCTGTCTATTTTAGTTTAACATAGTGCATGTATACTTGTGTGGTTTGTGTTTGCCATGCCCTTTTTAATTAAAGAATTACTTTCTCATAGGTTGAGCGATTTCATTTTTAGACTTCAACATAGTTGGAGGATTATAATGTTCGAAACTAGCGAAAAAAAGAGAAAATTTGGATTTATGCTTCACCACATGAACTCTTCTTATTTGGGTTGGAAACTCAACTAACATTTTCTACCAATAGGAGAGCCCATGCACCCATGCACAAGGCAGCCGGCCAAGCACCCCAATAAGACACTGTAATCTTTTCTTTTTATTTTACTACCTACACTAGCTTCTCTTGTTCTAAGAATTACGTTTCGCCTCTTTATTCCTCCATTACCTGACACACTCCTCTCACTCCATCTTAAAACTGCAGCTCCTCTTCCTAGCTTCTCACGATTTTTTCCTTCTCTCCTCTCTCTCCCCCTTGCCATTGTCATTTTCTTCATCATTAAACAACAATAGCAATAGTAGGTTGTCAATATCTCCCATCAATTTTTGCCCAGCCAATTAGTTCCTCTCTCTCAAGGGTAAGACGGGTTCAATACCCCATTAACTGAATTTCTCCTCCCCTTGTCCATCTATGAGCAGAAAAATTAATTTAGCTCCCTTCTCCTTCATAATTGATGGCTGCATGCAAGGACAAAGGCCTCTAGAGAGCATCTCAGGTCACCCCTTTTTCTTAGCTCTTGCATTTTTTGCTAGGACATCCAAGTAAAAACTTCTCAACTCTCCAAATTTTTTAGATTTCTTGAGGTTACACTACAATTGTGCTGGTCAAATAAGGTATTATAGGAGTGCTTTTATCTAGAATTTGGTAATCCGATGCATGTGTGTTTAAGTGTATCCTAGTGACAATTTTGGGTAATAGATAGAGGTTTTGGTGGTGTGGGTGTATTGTTTGCTGGGATTTTGAGTTGATTGTATGTCATGGTAAGAATATGATGTTTTAATTGGGTGTTTATGGATTTTTTTTCATTCGATGATGATCATGTTTTTACTACCTCCAATTGGAGATGTAGCAAGTTGTGTAAAACCCTAGCCCTATGGGTGGTCAATTGAATTATGTGAAAAGTTGGGGATTAGAAGAGTTAATATAATAATAGTAATAATAATAAATAATAAATTATAATAATAGTGATAATAATAAATAAATAAAATAATAGTAATAGTAATAATAATAATAATTATTATTTATTTATAACAATAATAAATGATGATGATAAGTTAGTCGGCTAGATAATTGGGTTACCACTTAACATGGGATAGTGGGGGGTAAGTTAGATTAGATGTTATCTCCTCACTCTTATCAGTTTCTTTTCATTTTATTTTCAAATGTTGGAAGAAGACATAGAGAAAATGCCAAAACTGAGAAGAGAGACATCAGAGTTGAGGAAGGAGATCTTGTTGTCACCTCCCGTTCCTTCAAAACGAGTGAGTAACTATCTGAAGTGAGTCGTTAGTGTTGTTATCAATTAAAGTAAGTGGATATAACCCTTTTTTCTTGAGTTTTTAGTTGAGTTTGCGAGTTAATTTAGTTCTGTTATAGGAATTGAATGACTAAGATGGAGTATATGGAATTGGGRAATGTATAATGAATTAAGTATCATATAGAATGGCACCTCAAGACGAAGTAAAAGGAGATTAGTTTTTCCCTCCTCGGTGGTTTAARAGAGTGAATTAGTAATCGTTATGAATATAGGCAAATAAATTTTACCAACAAGTAAATTGAACAACACCTAGAATAGAAAATACTAAAATTTGTACACTTGATATCTAGTCGTAAAGTTGCTACATTTTGTAGTCACTGGTACATCAATGGCCCTCCAAAAAGAGATAATTAGTGAGATGGTTAAGGGTAGAAATTTATGTCAATATAAAAAGCTACCCCTATGGACGAACAGCTATTTATTGTCCTTTGTAAGTGCCTAGAAGAATTATGCTCAAACTACAGCTACAGAACTACCTATTTAACTCTTATGCTAGTGCAGTAAAACAACAAGTACAAGAGGAGCCATAGGTAAGGCCATAATGATGAGCTTGTTTCTAGGAATTGGTTTAATTAAGGGTTTTTTTTTTTTTTAATAACTTTTCCAGTTTGCTCTCTCTGTGTCTTGTGACCCARTGACKATGTGAAGCCTTTTCTTTCTCTGTTCTTTCTTTAATTTCTTTTGATTGTTCATTTTTTCTCTTTTACTCTATTCTCTCTCTTTATTGTCCTCTGGTGGATTATTAATATTGTTTTTCTTTCCTTCAACCTTCATGTTCGTTATGTTCTTTCTTTTGTTGCTTGTGTCTTTTGGGATTATTACTCTAATTGAATTTGCAATTTTAAATTATTTATCTATTATTTTAAAGGATATATGATTATTTCAAATTAAGTTAGTTCGAGATAATCTTTCTTATATTAGTTTTCTTTCAAAATGTCATATGAGAATTATCATTTGTTTATATTACTTTTTTATTTAATTTCTTTTAAAAATTTACTTGGTTAAGGATAATTCTTGTTTACTTAGTTCTTTTAAAAAAAGTTACTTAATTAGGGATAATTCTTATTTATTTAGTTTCTTTTTTTAAAATGTGGTAGTTAAGTATTTTAAATTAATTTTGTTAGAGTTAGTTCAAAATGAAGAACATAAAGTTATGGTTTGGGATTTTATTAGATTTATTTTGGGGGAACATGTTATATTTTGATTATTGGTCCAGGTAGTATGAATAAAAAGCAACAACCTCATTGTTTTGGCCTTCCTAGCAAGAGTATAGCTAGGTTTGGATTTAGGGTTTGACCTAAGTTGCTCTAATTTAGTATGTTCCAAACCTCATTGATTTTTTGATAGGTTTTGCTAGCCAATTGTTTATGATATGTGTAGTATTTTGAATTATCATTTCTAAGTTAAAGTATAATATTTTGAAGTTTCATTATTAATTATTCTTATTAATAAAAAATTCTTATTTCAATAAGTGTTATTTATTTATTTATTTGTCTCTTTGGCCAAATTCCCTTCCCTTTCAGTGTAGGAAGAGGTTATGTATGCTAATTGAGTAACTGTACTCATTTAACCCCATCTCATCACCCTTTCAGATTATAAAGCCTACAAGTACGAATTAGAAGATGACCTGTGGGGATGAGTGCTCTGGGTTCAGGGGTCAAAGATTAGTTTTTTGTCAGTAAGTTATTTGTTATTTATTTCATATATTTACTTTGTAGTTTTTTGAGTTTTTGCACCTGTATTTTTACTGTACATCCACTATTGATTTTTTATATTTATTTATTTATTTTGTTTTATTTTTAAAAGGATTTCACTTGCATAAGACCTTGTATTCTTTAGGAAAGATCCTGGAGAATACGGCCGTGCCACATTCGGAGTACAGGTTTTGATCAGGTTTTGGAGTTTGACATTTAATAGTATCAAAGCCTAGTTTTTAGATCATTGATTAAAATTAAGAGTATGCACAAGTGAGATGGCGATCTAAGTTTGATTTTAACTTAATATTGTGTTGTTATTTATTTTATTTTATTTTTAATTTTATTTTTATTTAACTTATCGAGTTTATATATGTTAATATTAGATAATTTTACCCTATCAATTGATGCCTTCTAGTGTAGGAATGAATGGAGCTACAATTCCCCTTATGGGGTATACGAGTTGGTTGGAAATGGTAGAAGCCCTTGAAACCCGTAATGAGCAGCTTCTCAAGGACAAGAGGTACAACACCCATTATTTGGCGGAGGCTAAGAAGGAAAGGGATAGGCATGAACGTGAAAGAGACCATATGCAACAAGAATTCCAGCGATGAAGGAAGATAGACATACAGCTAGAGAGTGAAGGGCACGAATTAAAAAGAAGAATGAGAGACCTCGAAGCGAAAGAAGAAAATTTTTTGAAGTGAAGTATTAGGAGAGCACCTATGATGACCATATGTGGGATGAGGGTGTGTCCCAAAAGCCGCGGAGGAACAAAATCTCGGCCAAAGGATTGGATATCATGTCCCTTTAGGAGTTATGGTATAGTTCTTTGCTTAAGAGCTTAGGAACCTTTGTTACAACCAGTTAATCTCACATCTTTGTGAAAATATTTGAAATATATGTGTATTGTTATTTTTATGAACTAAATTAATAAGTCTTATGTGACTCTTCTGTTATAATGTAACTCATAATTGAAATCTTATCTTCTGCCTAATGTATTAATGTTCATCTCTTATGCATTGAAAAGTTAAGCAAATGGCCAAACAAAATGAGCGAAACAAGATGGAGAGGAGTCCACCAATAGCCTAATGGGCTAGAGTGCCAACGCTAAGAATGCTATGGATAGGGACATCATGCCCCCAACCCCCTCAAGAAGTGGATGCATACCCACCACCACTCACTACCCAGGCTACCCTTGCAATGCCACTGGAAATATAGCTGCCCTCCAAGCCATGGCTTAAGCTCTTAAGGGTAAGGAGAAGGCTATTTCTAGCATCATATCATATTATGAGAGAATGTGGAAAGTGAGTGTACCCATTTTCAGTGGAGGAGTGAATTCGAAAGTTGCAAATAAATGGCTGAGGGATATGGAGCGAAACTCTAGGATTTTTTAGGTGCTTGAGGGAGTTTGGGGAGCTGTAGCCATACCGTTCTTGGTTGGTGGTGTTGAAATTCGATGCGAATGCGCGCGCCACCGGGCTATTTGCCTAAAGAAGAGCCCTTCACGTGGGATACCTTCAAGAGGGCTTTCCTGGAACAATATTTTTCCAATTCACTATGGATGGAAAAAAAAATAGTTTTTCAACTTAAAGTAGGCAGAAAGAATGTTGGTAGCAGAATACGCTCATAAGTTCAATTTGTTAGGCAAGTTCATTCATAAGGTGATGGGAAACGATGCACTTAAGATAATGAGATTCAAAGAGGGCTTGACAAGTTTGATTATCAACAGTAGTCTCCCGCAGAATTGAGGCAAATATCAAGAAAGAGGATACAAAAAGAGGAGAGGTATCATCCTTTTAATAATCTAAATCAAGCCGGGTATGAGATCAACAATAAGAGGGTCGGGCTCATGAGTGCGACAGGTTAGGGGGCCTTTGCCTCCACACAGGAGAGGGCCATCAAGATGGGAATGCCAAACCAAATTAAACTCTGTGGAACATGCGAAAAGGCACATTCAGGTGAGTGTCGATGGATAATTGGAGCTTGTTTCGATTGCAAAAAGTTTGGACACAGGGTAGTAGATTGCCTTGTGTAGAACCAACATATTACTAGGTTGCCAAGACCACGACCTTGGCAAAAATAGCCCCAGCTGAGACGACCATAGTAGCAACAGCCCCAGCCAGCACGACGATAGCAATAACAGCCCCAACCTGGACAACCACCATAGAAGAGGACAAATGCTATGGTCTTTCCTATGTCTCAGGAGGAAGCTGATGCGTTGAAAAATGTGGTAGCAAGTAGAATTCACGTAAACACCCTTCTAACTTATGCATTGTTTGACTATAGCGCTACCCACTCTTTTGCGTCTACCAAATTTGCTAACTAGTGGATGAATATTGGATAGCTACTGCTGGGGGTAAAGTCTTAGTTTCCAGTTTCGTCCTCAATAAAGTTAAGCTTGGGGGCATGAATTTGGAGCTAACTTAATACAACTTAATATAGTCGACTTTGATATAATTTTGGAAA
The DNA here is from genome assembly GCA_001752375.1 of Rhazya stricta. Taxonomy (NCBI): domain Eukaryota; kingdom Viridiplantae; phylum Streptophyta; class Magnoliopsida; order Gentianales; family Apocynaceae; genus Rhazya; species Rhazya stricta. Next base: position 528,641 of record MEJB01000035.1, read on the forward strand.
TTGATTGACTGTACAAAAATTTTGCTTTGGTAGATTGTCGTGGGAAGAATGTGAGATTTGGGATCCCTGGAAGGGAGGAATTCTACTTCCAAGGTTCTACCCAAAAACATGGAAGGCATACCATACCAATTATCTCAGCCCTAAAAGTTTGGAAAGACTTTAGGACGGGATGCACGGGAATTTTGGTGAGTCTATTTGATGCGACGAAGAGTTGTCCAAAGTTGGAAAGTATCCAGTAGTTCAAAAATTCCTCGATATGTTTCCAAAAACATTACAGGGAATACCAATCAGAAAGGGAGATTGAATTTAAAATAAATCTAGTCCTAGGAGCAGAACCAATCTTGAAAGCACCTTATCATATGGCGTTGGCAAAACTTAAGGAATTGAAAGAACAACTTCAGGAATTGTTGGACATGAAGTTCATGAGGCCTAATGTTTCACCATGGGGAGCACCCGTATTGTTTGTGAAGAAGAATCATGGAAGCATGTGATTGTGCATCAATTATCGAGAATTGAACAAGATTACAATAAGGAATAAATGTCCCTTACCATGCATTACGATAAAGAATAAATGTCCCTTACCACGCATACACTAAGATAGACCTCAGGTCCGGATATCACCAACTACGTATTAAATCGGTGGGTGTACCTAAGAGCGCCTTCGGGATGAGAGACTGGTATTACAAGTTCCTGGTGATGTCGTTTGGTCTAACCAATGTGCCAACAGCATTGGTGGAATGATGAATCGTGTATTTAAATAACAATTAGATAAATCGATGGTAGTCCTCATTGATGACATACTTGTGTATTCGCCTATAGAAAAGAAGCATATGGAACACCTCGGCAAGGTACTACAAGTGCTATGGGAGAAGAAGTTGGAGTTATATGCGAAGTTCTCCAAGTATGAGTTTTGATTGCAAAGCGTAACATTTTTGGTTCATGTGGTTTCGAGAAACCAAATCATCATTGACCTAAAGAAAATAGAAGCTATATTCGATTGGCCAAAACTCATTAATGTGACAAAAGTGCATAATTTCCTTGGTCGGGTATTACAGAAAGTTTGTGGAGAACTTCTCCACAGTCATGTTACCCTTACCTTGGTTAATACAGAAGAGGAAACAGTTTGAATCGACGTTCAAGTGCGAAGACAGCTTCCAGGAATTGAAAGGGAGGTTGGTATTAGCACCAATCATGTAGTTCCTGTAGACGAGAGATATACAATGTATAGCTATGCATCAAAACATAGATTGGGATGTGTGTTGATAATGCAGGATGATTGGGTTATCATATATGCCTCATGACAACGGAAACTGTATGAAAAAACTACCCTATGTATCACTTGAAGTTGGCGGCAGTAGTGTTCGTCTTGAAGATATAGAGACATTACCTTTAGATGAGCAATGCGCGGTCTTGACCGATCACAAAAGCTTGAAATATTTGTTCATACAAAAAGAACTGAACTTGAGGTAGTGAAAGTGGCTAGAGTTACTAAAATATTACGATCTGAAGATTAACTATAATCCCGACAAAGGCAAATAAGGTAGRGGATGCCTTAAGTAGAAAAAGTTTAGGAATTTTGGCTGCATTATTAACCCAACAATGAGAACTGATCCTGGATTTTGAAAGGTTAGAATTTGAAACTGTTGAGTCAACAGAGAAGTGCTTGACCGTACTGCCCAAAAAGAAGATAAACAAACTTGATTAAATACAATAGTCAAGTTCAAGAAGGTTCAGTTGCTTAATTTTACCAGGACGGCAGTTTTTGATTTTGGGGTCGATTGTGTGTGGCAGCAGATTTGAGCAATGCCCTTAACAAGAAGTTTTTGATTCACCCAAAAGGAACAAAAATGTAGTAGGACCTGAGGAGCAATTTTTGGTGGAGTGGTATGAAATGAGATGTTGCTGAATTTGTGGTGAGGTGCTTAGTTTCCCAACAGGTTAAAGCTGAAAATGAAAGGCCAAGAGGATTGTTGAAGCCGCTGGAGATTCCTGTTTAGAAGTGGAAACATGTAACGATGAATTTCGTTATTAGATTACTGAGGTCAGGAACTAGCAAGTATGCAGTATGAGTTGTGATGGGTAGGTTGACAAAATCTTGCCACTTTCTTTCAATACAGACAACAATTACGATAGAAGAGATGGTAAGGGTTTACTTCGACAACATAATCAGATTACGTGAAGTGCTGATGTCAATTGTGTCTACCCGTGATCCAAGGTTTGTCTCCTAATTTTGGCAGAGTCTAAGCGAAGAGTTTGGCACCAACCCGTCCCTCAGCATAGCTTATCCTCCATACACCGATAGACAGTCTTAAAGAGTGACACAGATTCTGGAGGACATGCCACGCGCTTTTGTGATGAATTTCAAAGGGAATTGAGCTGACAATTAGTAAAGTCTTCCTTCAATAACAGCTACTAATCCAACATTAAAACGACTCTTTTCGAAGCTCTATAAAGGTAAAAATGCAGGTCACCAATTTGCTAGGATGAAGTGGGATGCAGTGGGAGAGAAAAGTGTTTCCAGTCCAAATCTAGTGCAAATTACAAAAGAAAAAGTATCAATAATTCGAGAGTATTTGAATAAGGCACAAGATCGACAAAAAAGTTGAGTGGATGTTCGAAGAAGATTGCTAGAGTTTGCTCTTAGCAAAATTATACCTCCTGGCTTCACCTACAAAAGGGGTGAAGCAATTTGGTAAAAGTGGAAAACTTAGTCCTAGGTTCATCCAGTCATTCAAGATACTAAGAGAGTTGGAGATTTAGGATACCTCGTGGCCCTACCACCGAGTCTTTCATACATTTATAACCTTTTTCACATCTCACATCTTTGTCGCTACGTAGCAAACCCTAGCCATGTGTGAGAGGTAYAGACGTTACCCATTCAAGAAAATTTGGGTTACGAAGAGTTGCCCTTGAAGATTGTGGATTACAAGGACTAGGTATTAAGAAGGAGAACTATCCCATATGTGAAAGTCCAGTAGACAATCATACTTCGAGGGAAGCCACTTAGGAACTGGAAGAGAAAATAAGGAGTCTATATCCATACCTATTTGAGGAAATAGAGACACCAAGTTTCGTGGCTAAAACATTCTTTAAGGAGGGGAGGATGTAAAACCCTAGCCCTATAATAATAATAATAATAATAACAATAATAATAATAATAATAATAATCGTAACAGTAATAATAATAATTAATTATTATAACATAATAATGATGATGATAAGTTAGTGGATTAGATAATTGGATTACCTGTTAATGTGGGATGGTAGGGGGTAAGTAGATTAGACGCTATCTCCTCCCTTACATCAGTTTCTTTTCATTTTATTTTCAAACTTGAGAAGGTAGACATCAGAGTTGAGGAAGAAGATCCTGTCGTTGCCTCCCAGTCCTGCGAAATAAGTGAGTAACTATCTGAAGTGACTCGTGCGTGTTGTCACCAATTAAGGCAAGTGGATATAACCCCTTCTTCTTTAGTTTTAAATTGAGTTTGGGAGCTAATTCAYTTTTGTAATGAAACTTAAATGATTAAGATGGAGTGTGTGAAATTGGGTAATGCATAATTAATAGGGATCATATAGAATGGTAACCCAAGATGAAGTAAAAGGAGACTAGTTTTTCCCTCCTTAGTGATTTGACAGAGTGAACTAGTAATCATTATGAATACATGCAAATATGTTTTCCCAACTAGCAAATTCAAACAACACCTAGAATAGAAAATACTAGAACTTGTATATTTGGTAACTAGCCATTAAGTTGCAACATTTTGTAGTTACTGGCACATCTATGGTCCTCCAAAAGAGATAATTAGTGAGATGGTTAAGGATAGAAATTTATTTCTATATAAAAGGCTCCCTCTATGGACGGACATCTACCTATTGTCCCTTGTAAGTGCTCAGAATGTAACATCCCCAGATTAGGAACCGTCCTAAACTGAGAGTATTACATCATTTCACTCGCAAATAATCAACTATTATTTAAACTCAGTATTTATTCAAAACAAAAATCACAAAAACTTCAAGAATTTAAAACATCCAGAAATATTTATCTTATTACATAAATCGATTTGAAAACCAATTCCCGGGTATCATAGCTTTTCCACAAGCGATCTCCTCGCCCCATCTGGTTACATATCATCTGAAATGAAATATAAGGAAAAGAAATGAGCTAAAAAGCCCAGTAAGTAACCTCATGCATGAATGCATAAACATGTCCTACATATCATGAAATTTTAAGATTTCGCTTTTTAAATGAAAACTTTCCAAGCATTCATTTTTGAAATCTCCTTACAAAACATTTCCTTCAAAATTCACTTACAGTAAAACATTCAATTTCCTTTCATTCGTGACCTCACTAGAGTGTAATGCCTAGCCACTAAGCTTGCAGTGAGCCATTCTTATTTGGAACCCGATTCTATTCCTACCGGTAGAACCGCAAAGCGGTTAACATTAAAAAAAAAACAAAGGTTTTCTTTCATACTTTCACCTCTAAGGAGGTGAACATTCCATTCTTACCTACCCTCTAAGATGGTAGGGTCGGGGCACCGGTCCCCCATGCCCCATTTCCCACTCACATCTTTCGTGGCCAGGTTTACTCTCCTTTCCGAAAACTTCACATTTTCCTTTAAAATTCCATTTCCTAAACTATTCACCTTCTAAGTGTGTGAATGGCTCATGCCAAATGTGATGTAGAATTCTAACTACATGCTTATGACATGAAATGCGTACAACCTTATATAACAAAACATTCGACAATTAGTACAAGATATGAAACATGATAACATATCATTTGACATAAAAGTGATACAAGATATGAACGKATTACCATTCCACATAATTACACACATCAACATGCAATCTCATACACAACATATTAGAGCAATTAAAAGAGTTCAATTTCATTCATTTATAACGTTAATGAGATGGGAGGATTACTTAATCGGAGTCCTTTACGTTGACGGGTTCTTACTTATGTTGTGAAGTGAACTCCTTCAACCGATTTCAATGTGAGGCCTCGAAATGACCTAGTTGATTACGGAAAGAAGGTCTACTTAGTTCGATCGTCCCAACTTAGGTATTYTGTGTTTAATCCAAAAATATCCTTTATAAATTTATAAATCSATATTCAGTTTTCATATTATCGAATATCACGTTTTAAGGGTACAATTCAACTCCTTAGCTCGGGTATAAACCTAATCTATATTCTCTCGTCAATTCACTTCAGGGCATAATTACGTACAAGTCATACAATTTCAATATTAAGTGTTAGCGTTTTCACCTTAAAATTCAAGATATCAAAATGTTGCGGGAGCGATATTGGATTCCAGGGCATGTGCTCAAACGATGCACACAACAGCCTTGGGCATCGGGTGTCAGTGTGCCTAGGCGTTGGGCACCTGGGGGCCTGGCACTGGCACTGGGCGCTGCTGGGCTGCACCAGGTGCTGATCCTTGACTCACGATCAAAGCACCTAATGGCATTGAGCACTGCTGGGCTCTGCTCCGACACTGTCCCGGCAAGGAAATCAGTTTCTGCTCAAGCCCCCGGCGACTGGTTGATGGCGAGGGATAATCGGTGACGTGAGCAGCAAGGACAAAGAGCTAAAACGATGGCCAACTGCAAAGATTTTGGCTTCAGTTCGAAGGGAAAATCCATTGAGTAGAGGAAGAAAAATGGCGGCGGCAYGTCTAGTGAAGGGCGTCACGCAGATCTGGTCGCATCGAGAAGGAGACGATGGCGGCAGATCTGGCGAATGATTGCGCCAATCTAGTCGCGCCGAGAAGGAGAGACAACGGCAACAGATCTGGTGAACGATTGCGCAGATCTAGTCATGCCGAGAAAAAGAGAGGGTAGATGGCTTACCGGATCTGGTGGGCATGGTTGCTCCTGGCCGAACGTCCATGAGCCAGCTGAGCACCACATAGCAACGGTTTCSGACTAGCGCTACGAATACATGAGAGACGGCAACATCTCCAGTTGAGCAACGGTGGTAGAACGATGGCGCGATTGGGTAACACCGATCAGACTGCGATCAATTACGACGTCGATTGAGGACCAAAGAGAAGAGAGAAGGAGAAGTAGGAAAAGCCACGACGAGCGGTATCGAGTCAGGCAGAGGGAAAAGCGGCACGGTGGCGATGTCGTTACACGGGGGAAGTAGATGGATTTCTTTAGGGTTCTTCTTTTTCTTTTCTTTTCTTTTCTTTTTTATTTTCTTATATATATTTTTTTTTAATATTTTGGGCCGTAACTCAAACTCTCGGGCCTGTCCATCCAAATCTAACCCAAAATTCGTAAATTAAATATAACGAGTTTCCTTTCGATAAAAGTCCAACTTCCGACTAGCAAATAAATAAGCCCACGAGTCGAGCCTTTAACCAAACGATAACTCTTATTCGACACGGACAATATTTTTGTACCTATTAAACGTGCGATTACAAAATATAAACCACATATAAAATTTCCAACCCTAGTTGGCACACAATTTCAAGCAAAATCAAACAAAATTAAATAAGAAGAAATTTTGGGTGTTACACAGAAGAATTACACTCAAACTACAGTTGCAGAACCACCTATTTAACTCTTATGGTATTGCAGTAAAATATCAAATACAAGAGGAGCCCTAGGTAGGCCATYATGATGACCTTTCTTTATTTGTTTCTAGGAATTGGTCACATCAAGGGTGTTTTTTATTATATTTTCCYTTTTGCTCTCCCCCTCTCTCTATCTCTCTGTGTGACTAARTGATCGTGTGAAGTTCCTTTTCTTTTTCTGTTCTTTCTTGAATTTCTTTTGCTTGTTTTTTTTTGGTTTCCTCTGTTTGCTCTCTTTATTGTCCTCTAAAGGTGGGCTATTAATATTGTTTTCCTTTCCTTCAACTTTCATGTTCTGTTCTATTCTTTCTTTTGTTGCTTGCGTCTTTTGGGATTATAACTCTAATTCACCTTGCAATTTTAAATTATTTATCTATTTTGTGTAAAAGATTTATAACTATTTTAAATTAAGTTACGAGATAATTTTTCTTGATTAGCTTTCTTTCAAATATGTCATATGAGAATTATCATTGTTAAAATTACTTATTTTTTAATTTAATTTCTTTAAAATTTTACTTAGTCATAATTCCTATTTACTTGTTTTTTTGAAAAAAATTTCTTAATTAGGGATAATTTTTATTTATTTAGTTTCTTTTTTTAAAATGTGGTATTTAAATTTTCAAATTAATTTGGTTAGAGTTAGTCCAAAATGAAGAATATAAAGTTATGGTTTGGGTACATTATTGGATTTAGCTTTGGAGGAACATGTTCCATTTTAATTATTGGTCCAGGTAGTATGGATATAAAGCTACAACCTCATTATTTTAGCCAATCTTGCGGGAGTACAGCTAGGTCTAAATTCAAGGTTTGACCCAAGTTCCATTACCTTTCGATTTAGGGAGAGGTTATGTTTCCTTACTGAATAAGTGTATGCATTCCACCCTATTTCACCCTTTTAGTATATAGCCTACGAGTACTAACTAAAGGAAGATGTGTGGGGATGAATGCTCTACGTTCATAGGTCAAAAATTAGTTTTCTATTAGGGAGTTGTTCGTTAATTATTTTAGAGATTTACTTTGTAATTATTTTGGAATAATGTTTTTGCTGTAATTTTACCGCGCATCCTATCGTCTTTTTTTTATATTTATTTATTTTGTTTTTATTTTTAAAAGACTTTCATTTGTATAAGACCTTGTATTCTTTAGGAGAGATCCTCAAGAATGCGGTTGTGTCATGTCCAGGGTACGGGTTTTGACTTGATTTTGGGGCATGACAAGTTGGTTGGCTAATTTTGTTAATTATAAGAATGCAGGTACCTAGCATCTTATAATATGATATATGTGCGGTAATAATGTGGATTCGATAATGAATTTGGTGAGGATTGGAGGCATTAATCTTATGGGAGGAAGGTTGAATGCATCTTAAGGATAATTGGTGTGGTAGTGTAATTAGTGGAGGCATAACATGGTATATATGTGATTCCTCCTTGCTGGAAAATTTGGAAAAGGTAGTATACTTACTACTAAGAGTTATCTTAAAGAGATTACCTTGTCAATTTCGAGATATATTTGTACCAAGTTATCTTATTATTTTATATAAGCTTCTCGAATGGTTTGATGGTAATTGCATACTTTAGAAATTGTTTGGATATGATTATCTTACAATGGTAAATAGACTAGCAATGGCTTACCCTTTTTCTTTCTTATATAAACACTAATGAACTTGGAAATCTACGGGTTATATTGAAACCTGATCCTATAAAGTGTGATATTTAGTTTAGAGTACGTGTTGATAACAAAAGGTTATGTTGGTCTTGGACAATGTAACCTATCACAGCCCAAAAGAGGAATTATGTCGAATAGACCTATTTCGAAGATTTCTATAGTTTGATCTAGGGACAATTTGTTAGGGTGATGAGTTGGTAGTTATCCCTATTTCTTGGGAGTACTTTGAAACCAATCTTACACGAATATGCTACTTAGAACTTAAGATATAAGCCAATTACCTAACCCTACCATTTTAAGCTTAACACTGTCTTACCCTAATGTTTTGGTGAAACTCCAATTTGTCTGTGGCCCAAAGTAGGAGGTTAACCAGGGGGTGGCTGACTCCAATTGTTGTGCTAGCCGACAAAGGTAGAGATATACTTGTTTATGGGTGACGGTTGAAAATCGCAATTTGGGAACGGATTTGTGAGGGATATCTTAATTACTATTTGTATTATTCGTTAATCCCTCGCAAATTAGCGAGGAATATCTTAACTCCTATCTATTTTAGTAATTATTCCCTTGCAAATTCCTTGCAATTTTGCGAGGGATCTGCAATGACCTTATTAGTRTTATTTATTAATTAATTATTCCTTGTAAATGCCCCATAGATTTCCAAGGGATTTGCAAAAAATTAAAAAGCTATTGCAAATCCCTGACAAACTAACTTCATGTAATAAATTATTGCTTTCACGAGGGAAAGACAGATGTCAGTCCTGATTTTGTGACGGCATCTTGAAAAAGTCCCTTGCAAATTTAGCTAGGTACATTTTCACGATGGCACCATTCCCTTGCAAATTCACGTGTTTCTTGTAGTGGCTGTAGCACAATTCTATTTAGGTTTTGAGATATTTTGTATCTGAACCCTTAGAAAGGATTTCACAAGTTCAATAACCAAAATTCCATGGCTATTCACTTTGTTACTTTTTTCTATCTAGACTTGTTTTGAGTAATAAGAAGCAAGAAACACTAAATTAGTTCCCTTACTTTCTAATACTATCCCTTGATTTCTCAAAGGAACACACTCGACTATCAACATTAAAAATCATTAATGATTTATAATGCAGCTTTCTCAAACTACAAGTTACTTTGAAAAGCTTTAGACAGAATAATAAGAATATAATGTGAATAATTGTTGCACCGTGTGGATAATAACTCTCAATAAACTTGTCTAATCTTGTGTCTAGAACAATTTCTTTACTCGTGCTAAAGAAAATAACTCAAACTGGAATGTAATAAACCTAAAATAAGTAGATTCAAAGATACTGATTACAAATGAAAATAAGGAAAGGACTTTTATCTTCTCTTCTCCCTTGGCTAATCTAAGAACTTGAAACAATTTCTATGGCTAATCTAAGAACTAAAAACATTGTTCTGTTGATTCTTCTTTCAAAGAAATCCCTCTCCTCTTTTTGGTTGTTGTTCTTCCTCCTATTAAAGAGCAATGTTGAGTCGATTTGTCTTCCCCATTTTTCTCTCTCTGTAAGATTCAACATTTTCCCTTTGTATTATTCTTCTTCAGTTGGATTGTGGTCCCGCCTATTGTACTTATTCTCTCAATATTTCCAAATAAAACCAAAGTCAACTTAGACTCACAGTTGCGGCTWACTTTTAGCCAGATATTCATTTCATGCCAAGGATGCTCTTTTTCTCTTTTGTCCATGCCAGACGTGTTGTTCTTTCAAGTGTCTGAGTTCATTTCGTATTGCAGCATTTTGCTACCTATTGGACTTGCCTATAGAAAATTTTCACTATCCTTTGCATTTTATCCAAAATCAAATGGAATAAGATGATAGGTTTATGAATGTTAGGAAAAATCAGTTTAATAAAACATTCCTCCAAATTGACTAGATAATGCAAATAAAGCCTAAGAATCCTAGCAAAAAGTCATAAAAAGAGCATAAGAATAGTGGGATAAGGTGTACAATAATTCCTTATAACATATGCATCAATGATCTAGAAGGAAAAGGGGAAATAATTTGCATTCGAACTCTAAGAAAACAACAAATGCATAGGCTAAGCAGATTGAAATGCCAAGAAAATAAGGACTTACAATAGAAAATGGAAGAAAACAACCCCAACTATAAGTGCACCAAAGCAAGAGCTTCAAATCAGTTAAAAAGTGCAAAGAAGATGGTCCAAGGAATAAGGAAGAAAACCCTTTGAAGATCATAGATGAAGGTCCAGCAAATGAAGATGAAGTACCATTTGTAAGAAAAATAGTGGCAAGGACTTCAAGAATCCAAGATGTGAAAGAACAAATGCATTATTCAAATGTGTTTGCTGAAAGTGTTGCTACAAGAAGAAGGAACTACCATGTATCCCCTATCCGTTTCACTGAATAGAAGTCCACTCTTGGTGAAGAGGAAAGAAGGAAAATTGCAGAAAATTTGCCAAAAATTGATAATGCAAGTTAAGGCCAAACCAGTCAAGTTCTGGAAAATCAAGGGCAAAGTACAGCTGCAATTGAAGAATTAAAAGAGGATGCAAGTGAACAAGAGGACAAGATGAATATTCAAAGGCAAAGGAAGCTAAAAATAAGGAGGATGAAAGCAAAAACAAGGAGGATGAATGCCAATCCATCAATGACGCAACAAATGACTAAGTGTTTCTTTACATTTTTTGCATTTTACCTTTGTATTTATTGTCTTCTAATGCTTAAATGTAAAATGCTTCATGCAATATATGTTTATGAGTGAATACAACCCATAGATTAGAAGATTTCCACATATGAGTTGGCAGGTTGGTGGAATAAGTGCTCCCTAGTTGTATGTTTCAACCCCTTATAACCTGTTTTTRGAACTGCCAAAAGGTAAAAAAATGGAAAAGAGCGACATTTTTTGAGGAATTTTGAGATTTTCACTATGATCATGTTTTCGAGATTTTTCCTATCATATGCCTTTCATGATTTTATGATATTTACAATGTGGTTATGTTACAATGCATTATGGTTTATGTAATATTTCCTGTAGCATATATTATGTGTTGTGTAAATGCAAAAACTATATGCTAGTTTGTTCTAAATCTGTCCAAAGTGTAAAACCTCAATTCGTTTGTCGAATTAGTTATTTACCTAGTTAACTATTATACATATATATGGTGTGTATTGTATGTCTTTTATCCTCCCCCCCCCCCTTTAATTAGCAAATTAACTTCTAGGAGGTTGAGTGATTACGTTCTATGCTTGGGCCATATTTTAGGGGTACTACATTAGTGAAAATCGAACTTAAATGGGGAAAGTTAGAACTACATTTCACCACCTCAACTTTCCTTATTTGTGTTAGACACCTCACTAAGTCTTTTGGCCAATAGGGGAATAAGGCAACCGACCCGTGCAAGAGGCACCCGACCAAGTGCCCCGATGGAGCACCTCTTCTTATTTTATTGTTCTTTACCTTATGCATTAACTCCACCTCTTTAATTACTTCATTTCTCTCCTTGTTCTTTCTCGCTCCCATCGATACACTCTTCTTCTCCCTATCTAAAATTCCATTCCTTCTTCTATCTTCACTCACGGCTCTCCTTATCTCCTTCCCCATTGTTGATTTTTTCAGTCCCAAGCAGCAGCAACAATAAAGAAAACCAGCAAAGCTGATCGGCCAGCTCCTTGGTGAATTGCTCTCCTTTCTTCACCATATTTTCTTTTCCCCCTCCATCTGTTCACCCTTGAGGTGAATCATAACCTATCTTTTCCTCCTTGCTAAAATCCATGGCTATAGATGAAAAGATCCTTGCCACTTGAAGAGTTGTTGGGCGAGTTTCTCTATTTTTGAAGCTTCTATATTCAATTCTTCAGGTGACAAACTTTCCTCCCTCTAATCTTGATGATCTAAGCTACTATTAGCATACTTTCTACCATGGAATACATCGTTGTTTAAGCTAGTTATGAAAATATCTTTGTTGGAAGTGGGTGTTAATGTGTCCTTGTATTAGTTTAGAAGTCATGATAATTGGTTAGCTTTGATTACATTCTTTGATGATTTTAGACTGTGGCTGTAGTTTGAAGAATGTGATAGTTTGAAACGGTTGTGGGTGATAGATAAGAGTGCAATAGGCTTTTGTTCTATTCTATGTCACAAAGTAAAATCTAGTCTTGGCTTGTTGATTTACTGATGTTATTGTGCTCTWTGAAGAATTGGGTAAATAACGAGAACGAGTTGATTTTAAATATTACAAACACTTTTTACCACTAAGAGGGAAGTGGTACTGACGATAAGCTTCTATTTCAAGGTTTTTGTGGTTTGATTGTGGAACATGGTGTTGATTTGGGATATTTATTAGTTATCCTTGTTTCTTGAAAGTGTTCTGAAACAAACCTCGCACGAAAATTATTATACTCTATGAATATTTGGGTAATTGGCGAGAAGGAAATGCTGCTCAAGTGGTTGATGTTGATTTTAAACATTACAAACCCAGAAATATTAACCCCTGTTGTGAAATAATTCATCGAACAGGGAAGGGCCCTAGGATAGTCATAGTAGAGTCTTTTCCAATGCAATAAAGTTATGTAGTGTCTATTTATCTTTGATAAAGGGGTATTTCGATGGGTTTACCTTGGTATTGTGTTCATACTATTGTATTGAATGATCCCGGCCAGTTGCTTTCTGTTCATATAATGCATACAGCTCTGGTTGCTGGTTGGGCCGGTTCGATGGCTCTGTATGAATTAGCAGTTTTTGATCCTTCTGACCCTGTTCTTGATCCAATGTGGAGACAGGGTATGTTCGTTATACCCTTCATGACTCGTTTAGGAATAACCAATTCATGGGGCAGTTGGAGTATCATAGGAGGGACAGTAACGAATTTGGGTATTTGGAGTTACAAAAGTATAGCTGGGGCACATATTGTGTTTTCTGGTTTTTGCTTTTTGGCAGCTATCTAGTATTGGGTGTATTGGGATCTAGAAATTTTTTGTGATGAACATACAGGAAAACCATCTTTAGATTTGCCTAAGATCTTTGGAATTCATTTATTTCTTTTGAGAGTGGCTTGCTTTGGTTTTGGTGTATTTCATGTAAAAGGCTTGTATGGTCCTGCAATATGGGTGTCCGACCCTTATGGCCTAACCGAAAAAGTACAACCTGTAAATCCAGCATGGGCCGTGGAAGGTTTTGATCCTTTTGTTCCGGGAGGAATAGCCTCTCATCATATTGTAGCAAGGACGTTAGGCATATTAGCGGGTCTATTCCATCTTAGTGTCCGCCCACCACAATGTCCATACAAAGGATTGTGTATGGGAAATATTGAAACTGTCCTTTCCAATAGTATCGCTGCTGTCTTTTTTGCAGCTTTTGTTCTTGTCGAAACTATGTGGTATGGTTCAGCAACTACTCCGATRGAATTATTTGGGCCCACTCATTATCAATGGGATTAGGGATACTTCCAGAAAGAGATATATCGGAGAGTTAGTGCTGGACTAGCAGAAAATCAAAGTTTATCAGAAGCCTGGTCTAAAATTCCTAAAAAATTAGCTTTTCATGATTACATCAAAAATAATCCGGATAAAAGGGGATTATTCAAGGCGGACTCGATGAATAATAGGGATGGAATAGTAGTTGGATGGTTAGGACACCCGATCTTTACAGATAAAGAATGACGTGAACTTTTTGTACGTCGTATGCTGCATTTTTTGAAATATTTCTAGTCATTTTGATAGATGCGGACAGAATTGTTAGACTAAATATTCCTTTTTGAAGGGCAGAATCGAAGTATAGTGTTGAACAAATAGGTGTAACTATTGAGTTCTAAGGTGGTGAACTCAACGGAGTGAGTTATAGTGATTTTGCTACTGTGAAAAAATATGCTAGACGTGCTCAATTGGGTGAAATTTTTTAATTAGATCGTGCTACTTTGAAATCCGATGGTGTTTTTTGTACCGGCCCAAGGGGTTGGTTTACTTTTGGACATACTTCATTTGCTTTGCTCTTCTTCTACGGACACATTTGGTATGGTGCTAGAAACTTGTTCAGAGATGTTTTTGCCGATATTGACCCCGGATTTGGATGCACAAATAGAATTTTGAGCATTCCAAAAACTTGAGGATCCAACTACAGGAAGACAGGCAGTCTGATACAACATTGCTTTGGTATCTTTTGTCTCTATTCTCTTTTTAGAATTTGTCATAGGGTACTAGAGAAATCTTGGTTTGAATCTTTTACCCTTGTTCTTTCTTTATCTGCAAGCAGATCTCCAAAAAGATAAACAAACAGGTACGGAAGCTTTAATTGTAAATCGCAATCAAATCTATGGAAGCAGTGGTTTACACGTTCCTTTTAGTCTAGGCTTTGGGAATAATTTTTTTCGCTATCGTTTTTCGAAAACCACCTAAAGTTCCAACTAAAAGGTGAAATGATTTTTCATTATTTCAATTGAAGTAATGAGCCTCCAAATATTAGGAGGCTCATTACTTTTACTAGTCCTCATGTTCCTCAAACGGATCTCTTCGTTGTTGAGAAGGTTGGCAGTGTATAAGGCATATCCAGTAAAACTTACAGGTAAACCGAATATAAAGATGGCTATTAGGGTTGCTGTTTCCATTCTTATATAATTTCAAGACCCAACAGATCTACGATAAGATCGTTTATTTACAATGGAATGGTATACAAAATCAATAGATCTCGATGAATACAATAGCATTTATGGCTACACAAACTATTGAGAACAGTTCTAGAGATCTGGTCCAAGACGAACTAATGTAGGGAGTTTATTAAAACRATTGAATTCGGAATATGGGAAAGTAGGGGTGGGGAAAAACTCCTTTGATGGGTGTTGCAATGGCTCTATTTGCAGTATTTCTATCTATTATTTTAGAGATTTATAATTCTTCTGTTTTATTGGACGGAATTTCAATGACTTAGATCTATAAGAACTGCAAAGTTCTATAAAATGAATCACTTAGAGCTCGGATTTCGAGCCCATTCTATTTTGCGAGTTTGATATCAGAATTTCTTTGTTTCTGTATTTCCGGAATGTGAGTGTGTGACTTGTTATAATCGATCGTATTGATAGTACAGTGAATGGGTTTGTCATCTTGATAGAGATGGTTCTACTTCGTCCAAAATTTATTTTAGTATCTGGAACACAAAATATAAAAAATAGATTAAGTATACTTGAACTATGATTCATACTTAATGTTCAGACCTCGTATCAGGACTACAAAAAAAAAAATTTCAAAGAATTTGAATTTTAAAATACAAAGATTTTTCTTCTATTTCGATTTTGACCAAAAGAAAAATATTTCTTTGAATTTTTAGTTAGTCTAGCTATTCATGGAATAAGTGACGGTCCAAATGTTCTTACTCGGGGAATCTTTAGGATTTTTTTATTGAAACATCGTGGTTCTAGTATGAATCTGAGGTTTGAAAATCAATTCATATTCATAGGGTTCTTAACAAGAGAATTCCTATCAATACAATAAGAAATAATAAAAACCATATTATACACTATACACAAAAACAAATAAATAGGAAAAGAGATGGTTCAAGAAGCTCGTAAGGATCAATATAAAGATGACTGAGCCAACTTGAGATTTTAGTATTATCGCCACAAATAAAAAAGAGCTTTCAAATTTTTCTTCTTTCGTACCTTCATAGAAGATTGAATGAAAGATTTAAAATAAAAAAGTTGATATTCGTTGCAATTAGTATTTAGGTGGTTTTGCTTGAGCTATACGAGATGAAAGTCTCATATACGGTTCTCAGAGGGGGAGTTCCACCTATCTCAATAAAGTCTATGATTGGTTCGAAGAATATCTCGAGATTCAGGCAATTACGGATGAAATAACTAGTAAATACTTTCCTCCCCACATTAATATATTTTATTGTTTAGGGGGAATTACGCTTACTTGTTTTTTAGTACAAGTAACTACGGGGTTTGCTATGACTTTTTACTATTGTCTGACTATTATTGAAACTTTTGCTTCGGTTCAATACATAATGACTGAAGCTAACTTTGGTTAGTTAATCCGATCAATTCATAGATGTTCGGCAAGTATGATGGTCCTAATGATGATTCTGCATGTATTTCGTGTGTATCTTACCGATGGATTTAAAAAACCTCGTGAATTGACTTAGGTTATAGGTCTGGTTCTAGTGTATTGACCACGTCTTTTGGCGTAACTGGTTATTTCTTACCCTAGACGAAATTAGTTATTGGGCATTAATAGTTGTAATGGGTGTACCTAAAGCTATTCCTGTAATAGATTCCCTTTGGTAGAATTATTGCGTGGAAGTTTTAGTGTGGGACAATCCATTTTTACTCATTTTTATAGTTTACACACTTTTGCATTGCCCTTTCTTACTATCGTATTGATGAGGGACCACTCGCCACACCACATATGGTGCCCACATTTGATGGCCCCATGACTGGAACTAGGGTTAAGAAGATCCAACAATTCATTACCCACTAGGCCAAAAGAAAACAGCCCAAGATCGGTGGCCCATGTCTTCCACCTCTTTTCTTTCCGGGCCAAGAGAAGATACCTAGTGGGCCAAAAGAAGACAGCCCAAGATCGGTCCATGTCTTCCACTTCTTTTCTTCGTGGGCCAAGAGAAGATAGCCCCTCGTTCTAGACTCATTTCTTTGCAGGCCAAGAAAAGAAACCCAATGGGCCAAAAAAAGATAGCCCAAGATCGGTGGCCCATGTCTTCCACCTCTTTTCCTTCGTGGGCTAAGAGAAAATAGCCCTCATTCTAGACTCTTCTCTTCGAGGGCCAAGAGAAGATAGCCCCTCGTTTTAGACTTTTTTCTTTGCGGGCCAAGAGAAGATAGGTTTTCTAGTTTATTTTATATTTCATACATTAGTTCCTTTATAGCAAGGGACTCTCATTGGATCTAGAGTTTGAAGARAAGTGAACTACCTAGGTATAAAGGGCTTCCTTGTCTTCACTTTAGAGGTAGATTTTCGTGGGTGAAGAACACAAAGAAAACACTGTTTTCTTTTTTGGTTGAATGCATTGAATTTCCTTGAGAGATTTAGAGTGCATTGTTGTTGATTTGGCTTAAGTTGTGTGTGTTGATTCTTCAAGGGATTGGTGCTAGCAAGCTTCATTAAGTACCCTCCTTGTGCATGGTTGCCATAACCATTGTGTAAGGTTGTAAAGGGAAGAAGGTTGAATCCTCATTGGTATTTGGTTTTTAATCTCAAGAGATCAAGGACTGTTGCCTTGTTGGTTCCAGTTTTCTTTCAACTATCCTTCTATTCTTATTTCTCCATTCTGATTTCTCCATTGCTGACTTGTTTTAACATCTTCCATTATTTTTTTTTATTGTGTTTGTGTCTAGATCCGAGCTTTGTGGCTAATCCCCACATCACGTATTTATGTTAATGCACTTTCCAATGATATGTAAATGGGGTATTTTTGGTCCTTTATAGAGAAGATATTTCGTAGATATTTGGAATCAATCATTTGTCCCTTGGAGGAGGAATAATAGTATTTATTTTATTGCTATAAATATGGATATTTTCCTTCAACTATTCCTCTCAAATAAATAATATTAGGGTAAGGGGTTGAGGGGAATTCTCTAAAGAAAAAATAGATTACTCAGAATGTGTGACTTGAACTATTGAAAAAATAGATTACTCAGAATGTGTGACTTGAACTATTGATTAGTCTATGTAGCTATATGCCTGCCAGGTTGGGTTTGGAATTTACAGACCAAATGTGTCTTTGTTCCAATTGCCATGTAAGCCCTATATAGAGGATAGGCTAGGTTGCTTGAAGAGAATCGTTTCTATGATCAGATCCGAATCATGTTGTACATGTGCGGGCTCCGTAAAATCCGGTATAATAAATGAAATAGATAAAAGATAATATATAGTTTATTTATTTTACTTAATATTTCATAGTATAGAAATGCATTCATTTCCTCTACATTGACAGGATCATAATACTATTGGAGTGAAACGAGGGGTCTAAAGAAGAACAAGGGCTAGACTATATTAGTAACAAGGAAACCCRTTGTGTGTATCTCCAAATATTTGGGGAATAAATACCAATCGCAAGGTCTGAGATGACCCCAGAAAGCACTTGATCATAGCATGAGCAACTTTGTAAGCCTAATTGGGTATTGAGTATTTACTTATAATAACTAAACTCTTTCAAATCAATATTCCAACTCCAGAAAAACAATTCAGTCAAATTCTTTTTTACATTTAATCATTCATATATCGGTTATAGGTAACATATAGATTTTATCTAGATTCGTTTGGTTTTTCTGATTCTTCCTTGAGCCGGATGATAAAAAATTATCGTGTCTGGTTCCTTCGGGTGATGGATCACACCTAACCCTATAACAAAAATACCTGACTTTAATGATCCTATATTAAGAGCTAAATTGGCTAGAGGTATGGGTCATAATTATTACAGAGAGCCTACATGGCCCAACAATCTTTTATATATATCTCCAGTAGTAATTCTAGGTACTATTGTATGCAACATAGGCTTAGCTATTCTAGAACCATCAATGATTGGTGAACTAGGGGATCCGTTTGCAACTCCTTTGGAAATATTACCGAAATGGTATTTCTTTCCCGTATTCAAATACTTTGTATAGTACCCAACAAATTATTGGGTGTTCTTTTAATGGTTTCAATACCTACGGGATTATTAACAGTACCCTTTTTGGAAAACGTTAATAAATTTCAAAATCTATTTTGCCGTCCGATAGCAATAACTGTCTTTTTSATGGTACTGCAGTCGCCTTTTGGTTAGGTATTGGTGCAACATTACCCATTGATAAATCCCTAACTTTCGGTCTCTTTTAATTTAAATTCAATTGTGAAATAACATGACGTGTATATCTACGAAATAGTCGCTTCTAAAGTGAATTACCCTAGATACATCTATTCAATTAAATTTTGAATCTATCTAGAATATATGAATTGTACTAAAGATTCAAAATCGATTTTCATCTTAAAAAATAAAAAAGAAGACGAAGGAAACTCAATAGATTTAAAACTTATTTTTCGGGGGAAAAATTCCAAATGTTTTTCTAGAACGACCAATATCTGTTTTACATCTTCTATATGAAAGTGTTCAATTTTCATAAGATCTTCTTGATTGTTATTCAAAAGGTCCAATAGTGTATATCTATTGGACCTTTTGAGGCAATTATAGATCCTGAGAGGCAATTCTGATTGGTAAATAAAAATCAATTTGGTTGCTATTTCTTTTTTTCTTTTTTATGAGTTTAGCGAATTTATCGTGAAAGGTAAAAAGGGATAAACGAACCGCATGTTGGTTATTCTCTAAATGTGAGTTTTCTTCTTCCATATGTAAAAAGGGAATAAACAAATAAATCAAATTCTGGGATGCTTCATGAAGTGCTTCTTTCGGAGTTAAACTTCTGTTTGTCCATATTTCTAGAAAAAATATCTCTTGTTTTTCATTCCCATTCCCATAACAATGAATACTATGATTTGCATTTCGAACAGGCATGAATACAGCATCTATAGGATAACCTCCATCTCGAAAGTTTTGTAGTATTTTTATAAGATATATTCGATTTCTCTCGATTTGTAATCTAATACACAAATCGATGGTTCCGTCAAGCTAGCTATATGTTGTTTATTATCAATTGTTTCTACATAAGGTGGTAAAAAGCTATCTTAACCAGTTACATATCCAAGACCCTGGACACAAATAGATGCATCAAAAGTTCCACATAGATTACTTCTCAATACAATTTCTTTCAAATTCATTAAGATTTCGTGTACCGATTCTTGAATACCCTTTATGGTAGAATTCTCATGTGGTACTTTCTCAAATTTTATTTGTGTGATACATGTTCCTTCTATTTCTCCAAGCAAAGCTCTTCGAATCGCAATGCCTATTGTGTTGGCTTGACCTTTC
This sequence comes from Rhazya stricta, assembly GCA_001752375.1. Classification (NCBI taxonomy): domain Eukaryota; kingdom Viridiplantae; phylum Streptophyta; class Magnoliopsida; order Gentianales; family Apocynaceae; genus Rhazya; species Rhazya stricta. The sequence goes on from MEJB01000035.1 coordinate 548,787, forward strand.
ATAAGTGGAGACAGAATAAAACGTCCATAATAAAGACGTTTACTGTCTGTTCTTGATTCAACACATTTCCACTGTAGTGTCCGAGTAGATACTGTTATTTTCTCTCGAACCATAGTAATATTATTTCATTAGATCATTGAATCATTTATTTCTCTTGTTTCCCTTGAAGTTCTTCAATGTGCATTTCTACACGTCTTTTTTTGGGGGTCTACAGCCATTATGTGGCATAGGGGTTACATCCCACACAAAAGTTAATAATATACCACTTCTATGAATAGCTCGAAGAGCTGCATCTCTTCCAAGACCGGGACCTTTTATCATGACCTCCGCTCATTGCATACCTTGATCCGCTACTGTACGATTAGCATTGCCTACTGCAGTTTGAGCAGCAAATGGTATCCCTCTTCGCGTATCGCGTACCCTTGAATCCACAAATACTAGCAGAAGACTAAGAAACCACCCTACCCCATACATCTGTAACGGTGACAATAATATTATTAAAACTTGCTTGGACATGAACAACTCTCTTTGGTATTCTACTTGCACTTTTAAGTAACCGAATACGTCCATTCCTACGCGAACCAATTTTTGGTATAGCTTTGCCATATTTTATCATCTCGTAAGTATGAGTCAAAGATATATGGATAGATCCATTTCACGTTAAAATGGATTCCTTATTTATGTTTCATTTCATTTAGCAATTGTGACTATCCCTGCCTTTGTTTATGTCTCAGATTTGAACAAATTACTATAATTCGCCTTCCCCTGCGGATTAGTCGATATTTTTCACAAATTTTACAAACAAAAGCTCTTATTTTCATATGTGCCATTCCTTATCTTAAGTTATAATCTACTTCTTGGAAGAAAATAAGTTTCTTGAGATTTTTTTCATCTCGAATCGTATTCTCACAAAAGGGTGTTCAAACCACTTAATCCTTCAAACCATTGTTGCGAAGTCGATAAATTATATGTCCTTTGGTTGAACCATAACGACTTACCTCAACCTTGACTCTATCTTCTGGTAGTATCTATATAAAACTATGTCGGATCTTTCTTGAAACATAACCTAGAATCAAATCTTCATTATCTAAACGAACCTGGAAAATACCATGAGGAAGCGATTCGGTCATTAAACCCTCATGAATCCATTTTTGTTCTTCCTTTACAGGTAAAGCCCCCTGAAGTATCAACTAATGAAGGAGAAACAATATTAGACAACTCGTCCCTTTTCTTTTTTGTTTTACAATTACAAAAGTAAGTTTTGGATCCAATTTGTATATTAAAAAGATTACCATATACAACACAAAATTTCTCCATCGATTCCTTGTAACTGAGCCTCTGATCTGTCATTATACCTCAAGAAGTAGAAATAATTATAATAGGCATCCCACCTAAAATTCAAGGAATTCATTGATAATTTGAATAGATTCATAGACCAGGTCGACTGATCCACTTTAAATTTAAAAGATTTCCATAGGGCCTTTTCCTGTTCCTTCTATGTCACAGCGTTAAAACCAAAAAATCTTTGTTGGTTTCTCAATGTTTTCTCACATTTTCGGTGGAACCCTCTCTTAAAAGTATTTTGACAATATTATCTATAATATTAGTAGCTGTTATTCAAACCACCCTCATTTCGTATTGAGGTTATTACCTCGGCAATAGTGTCCCTACCCATGATGAACTAAAATTGTTGGTAACTCAAAATTTGATATAATCAACATGTTTTTTTTTTTTCCTTTACTTATTTGTTTTTTATTTTTATTTGTTTATGAATTTGAATAATTATAAGGTATATGAATGAGATACAATCAATTTCTTAATCTATTTCTTTCAACTATCCCACTATAAACTATAAAAATATCACAATCCCACTTTATAATACGTCGAGAGCTAATGAAACTATTTTAGTAAAATTTAATGGTCTTAATTCTCAGGAATCGCATCAAAAATTCTAGTTCCTTTCGGGTTTCCTTCTTGATCAATAACAACTGCATCATTGTCATCATATTGGATTATCATATCGTTGTCACGTTTGAGTTCTTTACAAGTACGCACAATTACAGCTCTGACCACTTCTGATTTTTCTAGGGGGCATATTTGGTACTACTTCTTTGATCACAGCAACAATAATGTCACCAATATGAGCATATCGATGATCGCTAGCTCCTATGATTTGAATACACATCAATTCTCGAGCCCCGCTGTTATCTGCTAGTTTAAATGGGTCTGAGGTTGAATGATATTGGTTTTTAATCTCTTCTTTTAATGCAAAGGACAAAGAAAAAAAGAAATAATATTTATCTAAAAATAATTAATAAAAAAGAAATAAGCAAATTTTTTACACCCAAGACTCATTTATGTTAGTTCTACTTTTTTATCCTTTATCTTGATATAATGAATCGAGTCTGTATAGGCATTTCAGATGCTGCTATTGAAATAGCCCTTCTAGCTATATTTTTTGTTACTCCGCTCATTTCATAAAGTATTCGACCTGGTTTAACAACYACTACCCAATATTTGAGGGATCCTTTCCCCGAAACTATGCATGTTTCTGCAAGTCTTGGTGTAACTAGTTTGTCTGAAAATATACGTACCCATAGTTTTCCATCACGACATACATTTCATGTCATTGCTCATCGACCGGCTTCTATTTGTCTAGATGTGATCCAAGCAAGTTCAAGTGCCTGAAGAGCATATTTACCYAAACAAATACGATTCCCTCGATATGATATTCCCTTCATTCTTCCTCTATGTTGTTTACAAAATCTAGTTCTTTTGGGGTTATAGTTGATGGTTGGTTCACAATTCTATCTCTACTACAGAACTGGACATGAGAATTTCTTCTCATCCGGCTCCTCGCAAATAAAAGTATTAAAGAAACAATTTCAAATCTTAATTAAGTAATTAACTTTAAATACATGTATTTAAATTGAATCGTGGGATTCTTTGAGATTTCATCTAATCTATTAGTAATCTATTAGTAATCAATAGATCTTGTTTGAATAGATAATTAAATATTTTAGTTTATATTTTCGAAATTATATTGTTAGTTTGGAATATAAGAATATAAATAGAACAATTTTTTTTATTTTTACTTTCCAAATTTAGCATTTAGCAATCCAAAAAAAAGAAAGTTTTCGCTGGCGAATATTTACTCTTCTATTTAAGTTTTCGGCTTGTCTCATGATTTCTTACAATAGATTAACTGATCTCTGGTTCCTTCCGCCATCCTGACCAGTGATTCATTAAGATTCTTTTTTCACTAAAATCTTTTGCATTCACAACTTCCATCGTTCCTATCGCTTCTTATTTAATGCTTAGGTCCAAATTTTACAATGGAGTACAAAATGAAATTTTTTCTTGAGTCAATCTTCTTAGTCTTTATCAGCTCGAAGCTCTTGATTTTTTTGTTTTGTTCTATAATAAGAGTCATTTAATTATGTTATATATGTTATATGTTATGCGATTGATGCTTTATTACACTGCCTTTTGTGAGATGACTTATAGACCTTACATATTGGAATTCTATATCATTGATATTTTTTTTTCTCTCTTTCTCTCATCCTTCCATTTATCCACATCTTTTTTCTATATTTTGTTTTACAACTTAAAATGAAAATCAGATTRCATTTTTTTTTTTGCAAAAACAAAAAATTTTAGTTGCTACAAAGATATGACTGATATATCACATTTTYACTGGTTCCTTGGGTCGAGATAATGCAAAGTGATGAGTTGATTATTAGTTCTATTATGTTGGGCTGATCTTTTTTAATCTTAAACCTAAAAAAACCAACGAATCACACACTAAGAATAACAATTTTCTCAAATTGTGAATCTTATTTTTATTCAACCCTATAGAAATAAGAATTAATTGATAATTTTTAAGCAAAAGAATGAAGGGGTTTCTCCTTTTCTTTATTTATTTTTTTTGAAAGGTTTATTATTCCTCGTCTATAAATATCCAAATTTTTTATGCCCAATACACCATAGATAGTTCGAACTGTATAGGAACAATAATCAATTTTAGCTCGAATGGTTTGTAGGGGAACCCTAACTTCTAGAATCCATTCGACACGTGCAATTTCTTTTGCATCAATTCGACCCATAATTTGTATTTGAATTCCTATTATATCTGCTTGTTCAATTAATTCAATAGCTTTTTTCATTGCTTTTTGAAATGAAACTCTATTCTTTAATTGTCCGGCTATAAATTCTGCAAGAATATTAGGGTTCCCATAAGGTTTTGCAATTCTTTTGATAGCAATGTTACGTTTTCGTTCACACAATTAAACCCTTTTTGTAGAGTCATCTGTAATTCTTCAACCCCTGGCGGTCGACTTTATAGTAAGAATTTGGGGAATTCCATAAAGATTATGACCTGAATAAGATCGATTCTTTTTTTAATCTCTATACGTGCAATTCTCTCTAAGGCAGAAGAGATTTTCATATTCTTTTGTACATAATTCTTGATACAATCTCTTTTTTTTTATCTTCTTGTAAACCCTCAAAATAATTTTTTGTTGTACGAACTAAAGGGATTGATGACCTTGGGTTGTACCAAGTCTGAAACCAAGTGGATTTATTTTTTGTCCCATTTTCCCCACTATTATACATATCATGACACGTCATAGCTGTATGCTTATTTCTCCATCTAGGTTTTTTTAACAAATTCATCTCTATATATTTATCATCTAAAGATATATCTCTCACTACAATAGTTARATGACAGCTAGGTTTTTTTTATTGGCTAACTATGCCCCCGAGCCCTAGGTTTTAATCTCTTGATGGTAGTACCCTTGTTGACTTCGGCTTTACTAATGACTAAATTCGCTTCGTTGGAAGCTATATGTAACTAGCATTTGCTGCTACAGAATAAACCAATTTAAAAATGGGATAACATGCTCGATAGGGCATAAGTTCAAGTATCATAAGTGTTTCTTCATAGGAACGTCTGCGAATCGGTCAATTACTCTTCGTGCTTTGTCAGCTACACATAGGGATATTTTGACCTAAAGCATATACTTCTTTTTTTTTTTTCCTTTTTTATCATAAGGTGCCTCCTATTACTGAATCATCATAAGCATCGTTATATCGTTATATTTAATATTTCTTAATATTTATTAAATTAACAAAATCAACTATTAAATTGACGACGAGATCTGTTATTGCTCTTTGCATGTCCTCGAAAATTTAAAGTAGGTGAAAATTCTCCCAATTTGTGGCCCACCATACGATCTGTTATGTAAATAGGAAGATGCTCCTTCCCATTATGGATAGCAATGGTATGCCCGATCATTGTGYGGATAATGGTAGATGCTCGGGACCAAGTTATGATTATTTATTTTTCTGCTTTTGTGTTAAGTTTATCAATTTTTTAAATAAATAGTTGGCTACAAAAGGATATTTTTAGAGAACGTGTCACGGTTACTCCTATTTTTTTCCTTTTTTTGTAAGACGAAGAAAAAATTTTGATTTTCTCTCCCATTAACTATGATGACAAAGAATTAAATTATCACTATATTTATTCCTTTTTCTACTTCTTCTTCCAAGTGCAAGATACCTCCAAGGGGCTACGGGTTTTTTTCTACCAATTGGGGCTCTCCCTTCACCATCCCCATGGGGATGGTCTACAAGGTTCATAACTACTCCTCTTACTATAGGATGCTTACCTAGCCAAATCTTAGATCAGGCTCTACCCAAACTTTTCTGGTTCACCCCGACATTCCCCACTTGTCCAACTGTTGCTGAGCAGTTTTTGGATATCAAATGGACCTCTCTAGAAGGTAATTTTAATGTGGTTGATTTCCTTCTTTTGCAATCAGTTCCACTACAGTACCTYCGGCTCTAGCTATTTGTCCACCCTTTCCAAGTGTGATTTCTATGTTATGTATGGCCGTGCCTAAGGGCATATCGGTTCAAGTAGAATCTTCTTTTTTATCAGTCAAAACCCCTTCTCYAACTGTACAAGGTTCTTACAAAACGTACAGCTTTCTAGATGTAGATGGTGATATCTATACAGCTGGATCTTATATTGTACAATGACCCATGGTTGGATATATGAATCCAGCCGAATGACTCATGTTATGATCTTCTACATCTTAGTTCTTCCCGTTCCYTCATGTGGCTTATGTTCTTCATGTAGAATTCAAACCGAACGACTCTATGAAATTATGTCGAATTATAGGTAACGTGGGAGACATCTCTGTCTTCTCCCTCAAGAATCTTTAGAATTACCACTGCTTAGCTTTCAATTCACCTCTGACCATCAAATGAAATGTGAATAACCCGCCCTCCTCTCTTTGAAAGAATGGGCGCTTTCGCTTCAGTCGGTGCTTGAAACAATTTTGTCTTCTCCATATTACTATATCTCTAGAGTCAATAATTTTATATGAGGAACTATTGAACTCAATCACTTGCTACTGTTACTCTTCAGTTTTCTATTGAGGTCTATCCTGTAGAGGTACTCAAATTGGATTAGTGATCAATTTCAAGGTTTCATCGTAAACCTAATTGGTTACTTCTAATTACGTAAATCAATAGTTCAAACCACACTCAAAGGCAGGGCATTTCCCATTTTTATAGGAACTTCTGTACTAGAAATAATGGTATCTCCAATTATAGCCCCCCTGGGATGTAAAATATATCTCTTCTCACCATCCCCATAGTCTATGAGACAAATGTTTGCATTTCGATTAGGGTCGTATTCTATGGTTACAATACCCTATATGTCTTTTTCATTCCGTCGAAAATCAATTTTACGGTATAGACACTTATGACCCCTCCCCCCCTCTATGCCTTGTGATAATGATTCCTCTAGCATTAAGACTTTACCACAACGATGTTGTCCATAGATCAAATTATTTCATGTATTGGATTTCACTTGACTGTCTACGATTCCATTGCYTGTGCTCGGGCTAGATGTTTTGTATAAATGTATCGTCATGCTATTAAGTGCTTTTTATTTAAGTTCTTTTCTTTCTAAGAGATGGAAGAGAATAACCCGGTTGAAACCTAATGATCATACATCTGTAACGCATTGTATATCCCATAATAGGTCCCATTCTTCTACCCTTTCCTAGAAGTAGATGACTATTCATAACTATTACCTTGATATCAAAGAAGAGTTCAACCCAGTGCTTTATTTCTGTCCTAGTTGATCCCAATTCGACATTAGAAGTATATTGATTTTTCCCAATACTACATATTTGATTTCATAAATCTATTTTCTTCCATATTCTTCCATATGAGTTCTAGTCTCAATAAGAATGCTAGTTCTTACTGTTCATATATTATGATATGAATATACCACGCCAATTCGTTATGTAGCGAGGATGAGATTCCATTGATACAAAGCCAATTCCAATAGACTTATTGGAAGGTCCCACTAGCGTGCATCCATAGGAATTGAACCTACGAATTTGCTAATTATGAGTTGGGCCCTTTAATCATTCACCCCATCAATGCTTAGTGGGGATCCTCGTACATAGTGAACAACCAATTTCCAATTGAAATGAAATCTTTAGGATAAATCAATGCCATTTAGGAGGAAACAATGAAAGGAAATCAATTCAAATCCTGGATTTTTGAATTGAGAGAGATATTGAGAGAGATCAAGAATTCTGACTATTTCTTAGATTCATAGACCTAATTCAATTCAATGGGATCTTTCATTCACATTTTTTTCCACCAAGAACGTTTTACAAAACTCTTTGACCCCCGGATTTGGAGTATCCTACTTTCACGTAATTCACAGGATTCAACAAGCAATCGATATTTCACGATCAAGGGTGTAATACTCTTTGTAGTAGCGGTCCTTATATATCGTATTAACAATCGAAATATGGTCGAAAGAAAAAATATCTATTTGATAGGACTTCTTCCAATACCTATGAATTCCTTGGACCCAGAATTTGTAGTACTTGGTATTTTACTTTTATGAATTTTGTTTGATCTTGTGAATTTGTGTGCCAACTAGGATTGAAAATTTTCGATGTGATTATTATTTTTAATTGTACGTTTAATAAGTAGGGAATTATCATATTTGTRGAATTAGGGTCCTTGGGTGGTTAGAGGCTGAACTTGTTGGGCTTATTCATTTTCATTTGGAAAACTAAATTTTTACCGAAAGAAAAGCCTATAGAATTTAACTTAATGGACTGAATTGGTTATGGAATGGGAAGGCCCGAAAGATTTGGGTTAGGGCCTAAGTTTTAAAAAAAAAAAAAAAAAGAAGAGGAAAAAAAATAATAAATAAAAGAAAACCTTAAACCTTTCTTCTTTTCCCCCCAAACCCTACCCGCCGCTGCTCCATTCTCGAAGATTCCTGTCGCTGCACTTGTTGCCTCTCTTTCCCCCTTTGTCTGCCCYACGCCGCTCGTCATGGCCTCTCCTCTCCTCTCTCTTTCTTCTCTCTTCTTGCTCTTCCTCTTTCCCTTGTCATCAACCATCACATGCTTCCTGCCGCGTATTTGATTGGATCTGCAAGGGAGCTAATTGCGACACCTCTTCATCGGGTAGGCTTGCAGATCTAAAGAGACGTTGGACCCTTCTGCTCGTTGGTATGCCTTAGCTCCGATTCAGCCAGATCGCCATTGCTCGGTCTCCGTCTCTACCTGRTCTGACTCCGATGCGCTTGAGATCATCTCTCTGTTGTTTGCTACCTACACGTCCAAGCAGTAGTTCACACCGACCTTCTCCCTTCCTCGCGGTCCAGTTCGAACATCAGACCTGTGCATCCCCTCTGCTCGACACCTTCCTACACATCATCGATCGGTTCTACTAACCACTGCTGCTCAACGYTTTCACCAAAACAGAGGAAGGGRGCCTCATGAAGTCACACAACGTAACACCCCCAAATTAGGAACTGTTCTAAGCTGAGAATGTTACATCATTCCACTCGCAAATAATCAACTATCATTTAAAACTCAACATTTATTCAAAAGAGAAATATAGCGAAAGCCTCGGGAATTCAAAACATTCAGAAATATTAATCTTATTACATAAAATAAGTTTACAACAAGTTCTCGGGTATCATAGCTCGCCCACAAGCGACCTCCTCGCTCCATCTGGTTACATATCATCTGAAATGACACATAAGGAAAGAAATGAGCTAAAAAGCCCAGTAAGTAACCTCAATGCATGAATGCATCAACCTGTCCTACATTTCATGAAATTATAAAATTTTGCCTTTAAATAAAAACTACTTTCCAAACATTCCTTTTTCAAAATCTCATTACAAAACATTTCCTTCAAAGTTCACTTATAGTAAAATATTTCATTTTCTTTCATTCGCGAGCTCACTAGAGTGTAACACCTAGCCACTAAGCTTGCAGTGGGTCATTCTTATTTGGAACCCGATTCCATTCCTACGGATAGAATCGCAAAGCAGTTAACATTCAAAAAATGTTTTCTTTCATACTTTCACCTCCAAGGAGGTGAACATTCCATTCTTACCTACCCTCCAAGAGGGTAGGGTCGGGGTGCTGGTCCCCCACGCCCCATTTCCCACTCACATCTTTCGTGGCCAGATTTACACTCCCTTTCGAAAACTTTAACATTTTAAAACTTTAACATTTTCCTTTAAAATTTTATTTCCTAAACCATTCACCTTCTAAGTGTGTGAATGGCTCATGCCAAATGTGATGTAGAATTCTAACTATATGTTTACGACATGAAATGCATACAACCTTATATAACATTACATTCAACAAACAGTACAAGATAAGAAACATGATAACATTTCATTTGACAATACAAGATATGAATACATTAACATTTTACACAATTYCACACATCAACATACAATCTCATACACAACATATTAGAGCAATTAAAAGGATTCAATTACATTCATTTATAACGTTAATGAAATGGGAGGATTACTTACCCGGAGTTCTTTACGTTAAAAGGTTCTTATTTAAGTCGAAAAGAAATTCCTCGACTGTTCTCAACGTCAAGGCACTCGAATCGACCTAATTTTGATTACAGAAATAAGTCCATTTAGTACAACAGTCCCAACTTAGATATTATGTGTTTAATCCAAAAATGGCCTTAATTAATTATTAATCCATTCTTAGTTCCTACATTACCAATTATCATGTCTTTTTCCTTAGTTCGGGGATAAATCTAACTATGTTCTCTCATCAATTCACTTTAGGGCATAATTATGTACAAGTCATAAAATTTCAATATCATGTGTTAACGTTTTCACCTTTAAGTTCACGATATCCAAATGGTTGATGGTGATTGAATCTGGGCAGAGCGACGACCGGCACGGAGTTGGCTGGCCTTACGGCAGAGCATCCGAACGGCGGTAAGGGATTCTAGATCCAATCGAGGAAGAGCAGATCCGGACGGCTCCGCTGCGTCGAGCAGTGGAGCACTGTCCGTCCTCTTTCCAGGCGACATCGTTGAGCAAAGAAGAAAAAGAAGAAGATGAAAGCAACTCGACGGAACGCTTCATCCCGAGCAGCCATGGGGTTTCAGTGGACACGGATCGGGCACCTCTGGCGTGCCATGACTCACCGCGGCATGCCCAGTAGCGGCGACGAGCAGTAGACAAGGACCTAGCCGGCAAACTAGAAACCAGCAGCTCCAGTCGCGCAGATAAGTAGTGAGGCACATAGATCTGGTGCCGAGATAACCGAATTGAACAATAAGAGGGCAAGAGAGAGCTGGCGACGAACGGATCTGGCAGTGGGAAGTCCACCGCGGTCGCTCAGCGAGCAACGGTGGTCTCGGCCTGGCCGAGTCACGTCCGTTCGTATTGCGAGCGGCTCCAAAATCTAGTGCGGCAAGCGGCAGCCACTACAAGTATCGGCAAGGGTGGCGGCAAGAAGAGAAGAAGAAGAGGCGGAGGGTAGGGTTTGGGCAGCGATGGCAGGAGAAAGAAGATGAGAGTTTCTTTAGGGTTTTTCTTTTTTTTTTCCTTTTCTTTTTCTTTCTTTTTATTTTCTTATATATTCTCTTTTCTTTTCTTTTCTTTTCTTTTTTTTATATTTTTGGGACGTACCCCAAACCCTTCGGGCCTTCCCATCCAAATCTAACCCAAAATCCGTAAATTAAATATAACGGGCTTCRTTTCGATAAAAAGCTCAATTTTCGACTATCAAATAAATAGGCCCATGAGTCATAACGATAATTCTTATTCGACACGGACAATATTTCTACACCTATTAAACGTGCGATTTAAAAATATTAATCAAATATAAAATGTCCAACCCTTGTTAGCACACAATTTCACAAGATCAAATAGAAATTCATAAAAGTCAAATCTCAGGTGTTATATGTAGTATAGTATTCTACATCATTCCTGGCATGAGCCATTTATACATTTAGAAAGAGAATGGTTTAGGAAATAAATTTTGAAAGGAATGAAATTTTATGAATGTATTACATTCAAGAAAATGTTAAGATTTTTGGAAAGGAGTGTAAACCTAGTCATGAAATATGTGACTGGGAAATGGGGCATGGTGGACCGACGCACCCGACCCAACCTTTTTGGAAAGTTGGGAGATACATAATGTTCACTTCTTTGGAGGTAAAGAGATGAAAGGAAAAGTAAAGAAATGTTAACCGCTTTGCAGTTCTATCGGTAGAAATGTAATCGGGTTCCAAAGAATAATGGCCRATTGCAAGCTCAATGGCTAGACYTTACACATAATGAGCTCACGACTATAATGAAACGGGAAGGTTTTACAAAGTTCTTATATTTTGAAAGGATAGTTTTTATGAAAATGTTATGAAATGGAAATGTTTAGAAAGATTTCATTGAGAAAGTGAAATTTTATAATTTATGACATGTAGGGCATTATTCATGCATTCATGCATGAGATTTGCTTATTGAGCTTTATAGCTCATTCCATTTCCTTCATTCTGCATTTCAGGTGACGTGTAGCCAGATAGTGCGTGGAGGTCGCTTGTGGGCAAAGCCTTGATACCCCGAGTGTTATTTAAGTAAAATTTTACTGAATAAGATAGATGGTTGGCTAGAGAGGTTTTTATGGATTGCTCAAGATATTTCTTTATTTGATTAACTAATCATGTTCTAAATTCTTTCAAGTTTTGCAAATTTTAGTTTTGGTAAATGTTAGGTTGGTAATGGATGGTTGGAAAACAATGTTTATTATTTTCGATTATTGTGGGGTTGAAATGCATGTTGTTTACGGATGTTAAAAATGTTTGAGAAATCTTTTGAATGTATACACGGGGTAGTTGTTGAAATTGCAGAGGAAACTCTGCTGAGATTTTTATATATATTTTCTATTTTAAATTTCAAGATTTTTATTATTTCAAAAATTTTTGCAAATTCATGTCAGTGAGTAAATGATGACATTTCCAGGTTAGGATAAAGTGTCTTAATCTGGGGGTGTTACAGAATTGATATATTGAAAAAATTAATTCAAGAAGAATGAATAGTAAGGAAGGATTTGTTTTGAATAATAGATGTCTTTCACATCCAACTAGAACAATAAGTAATCCTTTTTATCTTAAATGGACGTTCCAAAAAAAATGTATTTCTACACCAGAAAAGCTTATTCAAAAAAATATTTGGAAAAGCAAGGGGTATTGGACAGCTCTAAAAGCGTTTTTGTTAGGGAAATCTCTTTCTACAGGAAATGCAAAAAGTTTTTTTGTACGGAAAACAAAAAACAAATAAGTAATCAAAAATTTCAAACTTCCACTATCTATTGAGTTAAGCTAATCAATATGAAATGGTACTCAGTTCATTCTTTTATTTTTACTTTTACATTAAAAAATTTTATTTTTTTTACTTTTACTGGATTTACTGAATTCTAAAAATACTAAGTCTCTCTTTGTTGACAAACGCATAAATACAAGGTATAAAGTGTTTAACCTTCTTAGATTTTCTCATTTCCAAGATGGGGATCTTTTTTCCCCATCGATCCCAGTTACGCTAATAAAACTTTTAATTTTTAGCCCTTTTTTCTCCATCTATAAAAGAGAGGGTATAAGATTTTTAATCAATTTTTGAATTTAACTTTCATTTTTATTGAAATTAATAAATTTGATTTAACTTTACTTCGCTTTTTATTTTATATTCCTATGAATTACTAGTTACTATATAGAATGGATTCCCCATGTATTTCCTGTTATCAATCTAATCAAATCAAGACTTCGTGAGAATATTCTTTCTCTTTATGAATAATGTGTCAATTTCAGTGCCCTCGTCTTTCTAGTTTCTATTCATTGATAAAATCAAATCAAATCTATTATTAAATTTCAGKAATTTAATAAATGTAATAAATGAGAAAGAGTTCATTAAAAAATGAAAACAAAAACATTTTTTTTAGTTCTATCTCGCTTGATTAAGGGTAGAACTTTCTAGTTATAAGACACTAAGACCCTAAAAAGAACTTTCAAATCCCTATTATTATTTTTAAATTTTCATTTTTTTGAATAATTTGAAACTAAAAAACTAAAAGAAAATTAAAATATTACATCGAATTGCCTTCTTCAATCTCGACGATAGTTTATTCATAAGCTATTATAAGGATAAGGTCAAGACAAGCCACTATGGTGGAATTGGTAGACATGCTCCTCTTAGAAAACAGTGCTAGAGCATCTCGGTTCGAGTCCTGAGTAGCAGCATGTCATCTTCTAAAAAGGATAAATAGATCCCATAATGAATTCAACTCCCGATTTCCATTTAAGAGACTCCTCTTCTTTTATGATATTTGCAACCTTAGAATGTATATTAACTCATATTTCCCTTTCCATTGTTTCAACCATAGTTACAATTCGTTTAATAACCTTTTTTTTTTTTGGTATTTGAAATCAGAACACGATACAATTCGTCCGAAAAAGGCCTGACAGTTAGTTTTTTCTGTATAATAGGATTGTTAGTTAAACGTTAGATTTATTCGGGTCATGTTCCACTGGGTGATTTTATATGAATCAATACTTTTCCTTTCATGGGGTTTCTCCCTTATTCATATAGTTTCGTATTTCAAAAAAATATATATAAATTATTTAAGCATAATAACTGGTTCAAGTGCTATTTTACCCCAAGGCTTTGCTACTTCCGGGTTTTTAACTCAAATACACCAATCTTCAATATTAGTACCCGCCCTTCAATCTAAGTGGTTAATAATGCATGTAACTATGATGATATTGGGATATGCATCCCTTTTATGTGGATCATTATTATTAGTAGCATTTGTAGTCATTACATTTTAAAAAAGGAGAAAGATTTCTTATAAAAGTAATCTTTTATTAAAAGAGTCATTTCGTTGGTGAAATTGAAGACATGAATAAAAGAAGCAATCTTTTACAAACTACTTTTTTTTGGAATAAGAATTATTACTGGTCTCAATTAGTTCAACAATTAGATTATTGGAGTTATCGGGTTATTAGTCTAGGGTTTTTATTTTTAACCATAGGTATTCTTTCGGGAGTAGTATGGGCTAACAAAGCATGGGGCTCGTATTGAAATTGGAATCCGAAGGACACTTCGACATTTATTACTTGGATCTATTCACGATTTATTTACATACTCAAACAAATATAAACCTGCAAGGTGCAAATTCGGCAATTGTGGCATCTATTAGGACTAGGGCTACATAGGCTTTCTTATAATTTGGATATGCTATTTTGGGTTAATCTATTAGGACTAGGGCTACATAGTTATGGTTCATTTACATCAACATCTAATTGAATTCAGAAAGGATCTTACGAACACAACACATAACGGTACATATAAAAAAATTTTGTGTGAATCTGCACCAACTATGAGAATCAATAGAATATTTGATTTACACAGTTCGCGCCCATATGGGGTTCAAATTCATTTTTTTTTAACTTTACTTACAAATTTGTAAGAAGAAAAAGCTCTCTTTTTTCATTGTACATGTTCATTGTAAAACGAAAGGTTTAAAAAAAATCATAGGCTTTTTTATGAAAAAATATTTTGAAAAAGAATTGGATAGGAATAACTTCGATCTTGTCAATAGATAGTGAAAGAACGAAATCTGGGTACATACCAATACCTYGTCTAGGTAAAAAGAGAGAGATTGAAAGAAATAATTCTCGTGGTCCAGACTCAAAAAAAATAAGAGTTTGAAACATTAAAAAGCTTATATCCATAGAACATCTGGCATGACATAGATAATGAATAAATAGGAGTTAATATCATTCCAATTGCCATTACAAAAGTAATTAGTATTTTTGGCATTAAAAAATATTTGTGACGGGTGATTATTCCAAAAAATACTATCAATTTTGCAACAAAGCCACTCATACCCCTGTAATGCAAGGGAAGCCATCGAAAAGCTACTAAACATCGTGAATATTTTTGGCATTGCGATAGCTATTCCGTCCATTTCGTCAAGATAAAGGATACGTGTTCTATCTTAAATTGTCCATGCCAAGAAAAAAAGTGCAGCACCGATAAATCCATGAGAGGTTATTTGTAAAAGAGCTCCATTGAGTCCTGTATCAGTTAGAGAACTAATTCCTATAATCATGAAACCCATATGAGATACAGAAGAATAGGCTATTCTTTTTTTAAAATTTCGTCGTCCAAGAGATGTTGGAGCTGCATAGATTATTTGGATTGTGCCTACTATTACTAACCAAAGGGAAAATAGATAATGGGCGTGAGATAATAATTTGATATTGATCCGAGCCAATCCATACGCTCCCATTTTTCATAACACTCCGGCTAGAAGCATACAAGTACTGTAATGTGCTTCTCCYTGGGTATCTGGTAACCATGTATGTAGGGGTATAATCGATGATAAGCTTCTATTTTGATGTTTTTGTGATTTGATTAAGGAATAGGGTGTGGATTTGGGATATATATTAGTTATCCTTGTTTCTTGAGAGCATTTCGAAACAAACCTTGCACAAAAGTACCCTCTAGAAATTAAGATATAAGCAGATTACTGAACCATGCAAGTTTAAGCATGATTCTACCTTAACTCTCTATTCTGAAGAATTTTCAATTTATCCGTGCCATATTCTGGAATATATTACACATAGCTATATATCTCTATGTCTTAAGAGTATTTTTCAATAAATTTGGTGGGAAAACTCTTCTTAGAAATCGAGTTATAGTCATTTTACTAAACCCTACTAGTTTTGTACTATTGCGATCGCATCTCTATTTTTCATAAATTTTCACTAGTTGATGAGACATCAAGATGAAATCCTTCTTGTATGCCTAAATAGCCTTGAGTTTTAGGAATCTTAGCCGCCATTTTCATGGGATAAGACCACTCAAAAATGAAGGCAACCTAGACCCTTCTAGCACCCTTGACAAGCTTTACTCTATTCTAGACCTCAGACGCTAAGGTTTTCTTACTCAATTACATGATCCGTATCTAGCCCTATATAGTAACTTATGACTCTTGCGGTATATGTCATTTTACTTTATGAAATTCTCCTTGAATAATACATTATTTCCACAAAGAAAATCGTTCATGAGAGCTTGTTTAAGCACCTTATCCTAGACCCTGCAACACTACATTCGAGTTCATTAGGATTAGCAGTCTTAGTTAGCTATAAGAGTTTCGATCTTGTACTTTATAGTTAAGATAATAGTTCACACAAAATCTAGACTTAGCTTATTCATTTAATATGTCTATAGGGCACAAAACCCAGAGACTTAGAGGCTCGAGCCCAGCCAAAGACATAATAGGTAAGTTCCCTAAAACTTTTTTGGAAACTATGATGCAATAATTCATGTTATTTGAATGTGTTCAATATTATATATTGCATACGCATTGTTTCATTCTTAAAAACATTAATTGTTTCCATATAGCATGAATTGTTAGAAGATATTTTTGTTAAATGCCTTTCACAATGCATTACGGTCATGGATTTCAAACTTATTACTGTTACTCTTAATGATATTGTCACTTGTATGAATTTGTAATGGTGGAGTACTTTATCGACGATTTTGGGTAATAGTCTGGGGGGTAAGTACTTCACTAGGCTAGTCACTAGCATGAAGGCCTCTTGAGGAGCCTGCATGACAGTGCTTAAGACTTTCCAAATAGTTAAAAATCAGTGGATCATACCTATGGAGAGGTGAGAACGTGTCAGGCGAACAGCTATGCCATTCGATACCCACTGTGTACTTGGACAGTTGTACCCTTGGTTAGGAGATTAACCCCAAAACAACTGACTCCAATTGTTGTGCTAGCGGAAAAAGGTAATGGTGAAAATCTACTCATAGATAACTCTTGAAATTACATGTGTAACATTGGGTTATAAGGAAGGTAACTCGACACTATTGTGTTTAATTCAAATGGTTAACGTTTGTATTTTACCTATTCTGATTTACTATATTGTCATGCTTGTCATTGGATATTATGATTTTATAACTTTATTCCTTAAGCCATTTGTTGCGTATTTATAGGAAGACATTTTTCAGTTACCAAGTGTATTACTACATTGCATAACTTCATTGACGCAAGCTTTTTCATGAAAACTTTTTTTGCAATATACATGCACACGATCACGAAACTCATTGAACGTAGCTCACATTTTTCCTAAATTCTTTCTCAAGATCATGTTACCGGTGAAAAAAAAGGTAGTTGGAAGATATTTGGGAGATTAGGGGCGTGGCCAATCTTTTCTTTTATTGGACTAGTTGTATTTGGTTACTTGTAGGAGTTTTCCCTTGGTTGTGGATGTTATAAGATTTGTAGATAGATGTAAACTAGGTTGTGCATTGTCTTTGATTTCTTTTGGGAATATTTTGGTTGTATTACACTTGAACGTTAAGTTTTAATTCCTTACGAGTCGCGTCTCTTTTATTTCGAGTTCTTGGTGATGTTAGTGACATTGTTTAATGTCGAGAGACAGGTAGCATCTCACCTACCCTAGTAGGACCTAGGGGCCGTTCGGGGGCTCAAATCAAAGGTTGTATTTATTTGATGACATAAGGTATGCCAATCGCTCTATTTTACACTTCACAATTCCTTTACGTTATATGCACAAAGTAAGAGGAGCCTTACTATTACTTTTTATTAATTGAATATAAGTTTATTGGCCTTAGTGCCCGGAAGACATTCTATTTACAGAGGACTATCAAAATTTTCTCAAAAATGTTCTATTGGTTTATATGCTTAAAATGACTTAATTATATCTTGATAGACCAATCTTTTGGTCTATACTCTCTTTTGAACAAAATCTTTTTAAACCATTAATATGGGATTGTTCTTCTAAGCTTAAAATCAACAATTTTTAGTTTTTTGCTTCATAATTTATAAACAAATAGCTAAAGCTGGTGATTTTAAGTTTAGGAGAACAACCCCTATATTGAGGGAAGCTTTAACACTTATACATATTTAATACACCTCTCATACTTTATGTTCCTTATTATTTACCACAATTTAAAATGCTTAAGGATATTATCATTATAAAAAAGGGGAGATTGTAAATTTTAAGGATATTTTTCATTTCTGAATTTTGATAATGACTCATGATTTAAATAACTTATCTTGCTTACTAACTTGCATTGTGAATGAACTTCATAGGTTCATTTTGTTAGACCATATTATAGACCTATGACATGAAGATGACATCTCCAAAATCTTCAGTGAAGATTCAAGTAAAGTTGATAAATCTAAATTACATAGATTTACTATCTAAGTGCATAGGACTTAGTTTTTATATATATTTTATTGTAATTAAGTTTAGATTTAATTTCTATGACGAAGCTTTGAAATCCTTGTAACATATTTTGAAAATATTTTCCAACTGTTTCATAAATGTATATCTTTCTGGAAAATATTTGTTGACCAATTTACAGATGCATATAGGACTTTGAAAATATCAATGGAAGTGTATCCTAAGTATTCTTACTTCAGACACACTACCCCTATTATTTTGGCCATCCTAAATATATTATGTTAAGTTTGAAATCCTTACATTGAAGGTTCGAACAAAGRAAGGCTGGAAATTGACAATTCGAATATCATGAGGCATGTAGCCCGTCTTGCTTCGACTTAAGATCTCATTACATGCAGTCGTCTGAAGTCAGCAAATGCTAAGTCCGAAATCCATCCAATGGAACCTTGGACTCAACATAGTTATGGTTGGTCGTTCAAAGCCTCATGAACCAGCGTCTGAAGACACTTCAAAGACAAGTTATAAGTAAATTTCAAACATCCGAAGATAGCATATGTAATCTCTGATATCCTTCAAGGAGAGGTTTGAAGGAAAACTCGAATGCAGCCCTTCCTATTTCAGCCGTCTAAAAATAGGCACATCAGGACATAAAAAAATGGATAGTTTTTTTGTAAACCATTTATTCAGTTGTATAAATAGGTATCCTGGCCATTTTTTCACAGCAACAATCACAGAAAATTTTCGGAAACATCATCAAGTTTTATATTGTTCAAAAAGTGCAATGAATCTTTTCTTTACATTGTAAAATCATATCTAAGTGATCTTTATTGTATTATCTCCATCATCAAGAGTGGTAATATTCCTTTGTCTCCATCTCTTTATCAAAGATTCGAAATTTATCTAGGACTTAAAACCCTTGTGAAAAGTGTGAACCTTGAGGTGATTGTGTGATACAAGGGTTAATGAGTGTTTGTAAAATTCATTTATGGGTGAACACACTTGGTTGTATAAAGTCTTGGTGACTTCTGATACGATGGATTTAAAATTGTTAAGGGTGTGCCCTTAAGTACTATATGTAGATTTCAAAGAAATCATAGTATTATAAATCTTGTGTTTGTGGACGTTTGATTTACTCTTTATTGCTATTGTTTATCTTGAATTTATTGCCCAACAACCACATATCATTTATTACCCCCACTAGGCATTTGATATTTTTGCTCAAAGGTTAAAAGTTTTAAAATCACAATTCACCCTTTCATGGATACTTTTCATAATTGAACTTACCCGCAAAGCTGGGCCTCAAAATCCAGTCAAGCACGAATCGCGACCCATGATGCACGATAGCTAGGTTGTTCATGAGCCAACTTTACCGCCTTATCATTGCTTAGTCGATCTTTTTTTAGATATTATTAAAAAATGATTTATTTTGACATATTTTTGGTGATATTTTTTTGAAAAGCCTCATGATACATTATATATAATCATACTATAAAATATAAAATGTAGCATCGCCATATTCATCTACAAAATGACCAAGTTTTAAAATAATTTTAAATTTCATYAGTACAAAGGTAAAGAAGTGTAGGAATAAGCAGCTATTATAAGGCTTTAAGAACACAGGATAGTATTACGATGCTTGATGAAACAACCCTCTTTAGCCAAAACTTTAACGTTATTTTCTCCAAATTACCTCCAAAATTGTTTCATGTCTCTTCCTCCTTCTCTCTTTCCTCGGACATCGTTCCGAATATCTCTTCTCTTTCTAGCTCCCCTCTATCATCTGAGTAGGTAATTAAGAAGCCCTTGCAGCCTGCAATTTCTGCAATCACTTGCAAGTAAGAAGCCCTTGTTGTCTGCGATGTCTACGATCTATTTGTAATTGAGGAAAATCGGAGACAGAAGGAGTCATTGGTGCGYTCTTGTCAATCCATTTCAGGTTGTGTTCCACCTCGTCATCTTGGCTGGAGATTTCGGTGCTGTTTTCAAGCCTGAGAAGAGCTTATATTGGTCGCCTTTGATGTTGACGTCGGCGTTGGAGTTGCTGCCAAAGTTCGCGGGCTGGGTAAATCTTCTACTTTTTTTTTTAAAGAAGATATTAGGGATTTCTAAGATAAATGGAGACTTTCTCCTTGTGATTCTGTTGCCTATAATGTTCGCATTTCTGGACAATTGAATTTTAAATCTGTTGGTCTCTTGGGATTTTTGTAATTAGGAAATTCTGTAAGACGGTGTTGAAGGTTTAGCGATACAGTGCATTTCAAGAGGAACATACTTTTATATGATATGTGATGTACCCTCTTGGAAATGACTCTCAAGGTGATGGCCTGGTTCATTTGCAATAGTTGTGAACCATAGTTGGCATCTTATTGGTAAATTACTAGCATAATTGCATTTCGTGCTGCTGCACTTGCTAGTATAGTATCATAAGGATAGCCTCTTTTGAAGCCAGCTCCTATAGGAACAAAGTGCTTGATTAATTCCTTTTTGGACTTGAAACAAAGCACCTTCATGAATTGCAATCATTAATGGATAAATAAAATGCCTCCCTGCCCCTTTTTTTTTTTTTTTTTCTATTTTTGGTTGTGGAGTGTGAGTCCATCATTGTATGAAATACATAAAATGGGTTGTTTATTTCTTTTAGAAGAAGACAATACAGAAAGATGTTCTTTCCTTTCCAAATGTACTTTCAAATTGTCCACAAAGGTCGCCAGAGGCATAAGATTCTGGGATTTCTCATCTTTTTTAATTTGGCCTTTGATTCTTCAAAATAGTTAAGATAGTTAAATCTAGCAG
The DNA here is from genome assembly GCA_001752375.1 of Rhazya stricta. Classification (NCBI taxonomy): domain Eukaryota; kingdom Viridiplantae; phylum Streptophyta; class Magnoliopsida; order Gentianales; family Apocynaceae; genus Rhazya; species Rhazya stricta. Next base: position 570,180 of record MEJB01000035.1, read on the forward strand.
TAAGACGAGGTCTATAACTGTGGCAGCAGGCAACTAAAAGCGTAATAATTCTTTCGTTGGACAGGAAAAAGCATAAAAATGTAAGTGGCCTTCAGCTTTTCATGTAGTATTCTTACCAAAGATAGAAATCCCAATTTGTGTAGAACTAATTTTATCACTTCTTTTCCAAAATATGTACTTTTGCTTTACCAAGTGTTTGGAAAATTGTAAGTGGGAGTTGGGAGATTGGTACATATTAAGATATCTTTTGGTCTTCTTTTCTTATATGGCTAATTTCTTATTTTCCTTTTTTGCTTCAGTTTTTGGGGATTTGAATATATCTTTTTGTAATACCTGAGATTTTTTTTTTTTTTTTTTTTATGGATTTGTGTTTGATCGTGCGAAATTGTGAGCCAACTAAGGTTGAATAAATTTCTATGTGGTTGTTATTTCAATAAGTATGGAATTTTCGTATATGTCGAATTAAGGTCTTCAGTTAGTTAGAGACTCGACTAGTGGGCCTATTTGTTTCTTAGTAGGAAGTTAGACCATTATCGAAAGAAAGTCTGTTGAATTTAATTTAATTGGATTAATTATAGATGGGAAGGCCCGAAGTGTTTAGGTTATGGCCCAAAATATAAAAAATAAAAAAATAAAAAAGAGAAAAATAAGAAAAATAGGAAAACAAAAACCTAGAATCTTCTTCTTCTTCTTCCTCATTGTTCTGCCGCTGCCTACTCCCAGGAAACCCTAACCCACCTTACCAGCCGCCGCCCTCACTCCCAGAAATCCTGTCGCTCGCACTGCCTTTTTCCTCCCTCGGCCGCTGCCATCCTCTATTCTCATTGCTGTTAACCCTCATGGCAATCGCTGCATTTCTTCCTCTCTCCTCTTCCTCCTGCCCGACGCAGCATCGTGCGGATCTGGATCTTCCCTAGCAGCTCGGTTCGGACATTGGACCTGCGCATCATCRGCGTAAAGGTCTGCTGCCCAAAACCGAAGCTTCCTGGTCGTTGTTGCTGCCGCCTCAGTCACCGCGTTGCTGCTGGTTGTTGCATGACTTCTGCGCAACCAGATGAGTACTGGTGTTGGAGATAGCCGCTCGACGGGGTGCTTCCAACTCGTCGGCTTCGACCAGAATAAGGAGTGCTCGTCTGTTTGGGCCTTGACCTATAGGTCCGATCTCTCCCCCGAGTATCTACTATCTGTTGTCTTGCTTGCCGATCGCCGTCGGCGTTGCTCTGCGACTTGACCGAATGTCTTCTGGGGCAGAGTTGCTACGGTTGGTAGCTGATCTCTTCGGGAAGCTACTCGCTGACTGGATCTTCCTATATCTGCCTTCATCTTCTTCTTCTTCTTCTCCTCTGCTCGCCACTCAAAAAGGGACGCCGAATCTTCGGTTGTCACTTGCCGATACTGCTAGAGCCGTTGCCGTCCTCTTTGTGAGCTGTCTTGTGGTGTTCTGGCAGGCCACCACCACCAGTTGCGCACCGCTAGATCTGCCAAGTCTGAACAGATGCCATTGCTATTCTACTCGTCGCCAAAGTTCACCGAAAAAATTAAGCCCTTGTTAGTTGTTGCTAGTTTCCAGAACTGAGAGTACCAATGGGCACCTAGCACCCAGTGCCGGCGCCCAAATGCCTAYACGCCAGAGAATCCAATAACACTCTCGAGACACTTAAATTTTGTGGACTTAACTTAAAAGGTGAAAACATTATTATTTGATATTGAAATTTATGACCAAAGAAATTATATCCTAAAGTAAAATCGTGAAAAAACATAGATTAGGTTTAATACCCGAGTTAAGGAGTTAAAATTGTACACCTAAAAGACGTGATAATTGGTAATGTGGGAACTAAGTACGGATTAATAATTGGCAAATGACATTTTTGGAATAAACACTGAATATTTAAGTTGGGACAATCGTACTAAATGAACTTTCCTTCTGTAATCGAAATTAGGTCGTTTCGAGTGCCTTAACGGTGAGAACGGTCGAAGGATTTCATTTTGCAACTTAAATAAGAACCCTGTAACGTAAAGGACTCCGGGTAAGTAAACTCTCACATTCTCATTAACGTATATATATTGTTGTTATGATTAAATTGTTCTTAGGTGAATTGAATGTATATTGAATTTGAGTTCTGTGTAAGTAAATTCTCACATTCTCATTAACGTATATGTGTTGTGGTTGTAATTAAATTACTCTTTAAGTGAATTGAATGTATATTGAATCTGAGTTCTATGTAAGTAAACTCTCACATTCTCATTAACTTATATYTGTTGTTGTTATTGAATCTGAGCTCTATGTAAGTAAATTCTTACATCTCATTAATGCTTATGAATGGATGTAATTGAATTCTTTTAGATGGTTTAATGTGTTGTATATGGGATTGTATTATGAGGTGTGTTAATTGTGTAGAATGTTTCATGTGTTTCATATCCTGTACTGTTTTTATGTCGAATGATATGTTATATATAGTGGTATGCATTTCATGTCATGGACATGTAATTAGTGTTCTAAATCATTCCTGGCATGAGCCATTCATACATTTAGATGTGAATGGTTTGGGAAATGAAATTTTAAAAAAAAATATTAAAGTTTTCGGAAATGAGTGTAAACCTAGCCATGAAAGATGTGAGTGGGAAATGGGGCATGGGGGACTGACACACTCAACCCTACCKTCTTGAAGGATAGGGAAGAATGTAATGTTCACCTCTTTGGATGTGAAAAGATGGAAGGAAAAGAAATGTGATATTAATTGTTTTGCAGTTCTACCGGTAGGAATGTAATTGGGTTCCAAATAAGAATGGCCCACTGCAGAGCTTAGTAGCTAGGCYTTACATTCAGTGAGCTAGTGAGCTCACGAATGTGATGAAATGAAAGGTTTTGCAAAGTTCTTGCATTTCAAAAGGAAAGATTTTATGGAAAGGTTATACAAGAAAAATATTTGAAAGTTTTCATTGAGAAATGTGAAGTTTTATAATTCATGACATGTAAGACATGTTCATGCATGCATGCATGAGATTTACTTACTGGGCTTTTTAGCTCATTCCATTTCCCTCATCTTGCATTTCAAGTGATGTGTAGCCAGATGGTGCGAGGAGGTCACTTGTAGGCAAGCCATGATACRGTGAAGTTAATTTAAATGAATATTATGTATTGAGATAATTGTTCACTTGAATGATTTTCGCTTACTTTTAAGTATTTCTTATTTGGTTTAAATTCCTTTGGGTTCCTGCAAATTTGTGTCAGTCAGTAAATGATGAGATTCCCGGATTAGGATAAAGTTTCTTAATCTGGAGGTGTTACACTTTTGCTCTCCTTTTCTTCTTTTACATGGATCTAAACTTGCAGATTTCTTTTCAAATGCTGTGCAGAATATGAAAGTTGGGGATGGTGTGGTTCCACTGATTGCCTCCCGTGCTAAATTCAAAAAAGTTGAACGTCTGAATGCTCCCATTTTATTCTTTATCTGTACAGTATTTTATTTTATACTTAATGGCACTTTTGATTATAAATTGTGGTGTTATCCTGCTTCATTTCTTCTCCTATATATATTTGCTTTGGAACTTCTTGCAATGATATTTCATCCTCTTTACTGTACTCTTGTACTTTTCCTCTTCATGTTAACTGAGAACAAGCAACTTATGTGTATAACTTCTTGTTGGTTCAATTTTCAAAAGGCCCTCTAGTGGCATGCAGAATATGAAAGTTAGGGATGGTGTGGTTCAGGTGACTGCCTACGAAGCTAAATTCCAAAAAATTGAACTTCTGGATGCTCCCATTTTATTCTTATCCGTACAGTATTTTACGTTATACTTAATGGCACTTTACTAATTATAAATGGTGGCATTGTCCTGCTTCATTTTTTTCCTATATCTATTTGCTATGGAAGTACTTGCAATAATATTTAATGCCTTTTACCAGTACTCTRGTACTTTTCCTCTTTATGTTAACTACAAGCAACTCAAGTGTCGGACTTATTGTTGTTTCAATTTTCGCAGGGCCCTATAATCAATGAAGCTGTTGTACAAAAGGTCAATTCTAATTTTTTATTTTCTTTCTTCTGTTTGTTTCAAGGGAGTGTGATGATGCAGAAGTATGAATATCTACACTGACTGAATTTTTTATGGACTTATATTGCAAGTGGAATCATTGGTTCAAGATACAATATAAAAGGTTTGTTTATAGCCTATCCTTTAAACTTCAGAGCTTTCAATTGCAGATCATGAATTGCATATACACTAGATTTCAAGGTTGTTGGATATTATTAAAGAAGAGGAATAATGTTTTTATTCTAATAAAGAAGAAAAAGAGTACTTGATGTCTCAAAACAAGTCATGCTAAAGTTGAGAGCTATTGCCCGGTGCTTCTGCAAATGTAAGCTACAGATAGCGGTACATGTGCATAGTCCTGCACTTGAAAAGGTATATTGTTTCATATGTTGAAAAGTGCCTTTGCTTATTCTGGAACAACCATTCAGATTGCAGATGCATTACCCATTCAAGCAAGGGCAACTATTTTTCTTATTTTACAATATTGTTGGATATATGTATTCAGTTGGTATATGAGATGATTTTGCTAAAATACCGCTAATTGTCCAGTAAACTCTTATCGCTCACCACGTGGTTTGATATTTTTCACTTGGATAATATGATTTGTATGATGTTACTTAATTTTAGTGGATATATTTTTCCGATGAGAGAAGATGCAATGAAGATTGATTGGCATTTTGAGTGTTGTGGCAAGTTAAAGCTCATCTTTGGAGGAATGTTTTGTTATCTTTATATTTTTGGTGTAACTTTGAACAATTGAAAGTGCTATATATTTTATATTTGACCTAGAAATAGTCATTCGGCAATTGAAGTCATGATATCCGTAGTTATTTGCTTTGGAACTAGTTTTTTGACAATTGATATGAATATTACATGGATTTGGATATTGAAGATTTGATTTTTAGAAATATGAAATTTATAATGTAGATATTAACAACTGATATTTGGTCTTGTACAAATATTAATTTATTAAATTTATAAGTTTTTTTTCGAAGTATGATAATAGTAAATATTTTTTATATATATATATATATATCAGTGGCTTTAGAAAATAAGAAAAAGAATTTTGTAAATAATAAAAGAATACCTTTCTTGACATTTAAAAACATAGTCACACAAAACGTAGTTACACAAACCTATGGTGATGCTTTAAAGCGTCAATTTAGATGTCTATTTTGGCACTTTTAAAGCTTCAGCGTATATGTTGGCCGTAACACTTATAAAGTGTCACTATGGATGTCTATTTCGAAGCTTGAAAGGTGGTTTAATCTCAAATTTTTTACTATCATGTTGCATATTGTGATGCTCAAAAGCATCACAATAGAGCATATATCGTGATGCTAGGAGTGTATATGGTCCGGTGTTGTTCAATTCGAGGTTTTTTAAATTAAATTCAAAGTTTTGATTTGAGATTTTTAAAATTAAAATTAAATTATTTAAAACTTTAAAGCATTAGTTTGACTTTACGTCGATTTGGTTCATTAGATCGATTTGAAAAGTGTTCAAAATCATGAGGAAGAACTCTAAAGAATTGACATCTTTCGYGGTTTAATTTTTTAGAGTTTTCCCATCTTAGCGCCTCCATGTCGATGTAGAAATAATAAAATAAAGATAAGATACTAATTATTGCTCAATTGAATAAAGCTTTCAAATGTAATTGTTCTGAAAGCCATCCCGGGGCTTCCTCATGAAATAGGAGTACTCACTCGTGGTTTATTCAACTAAAGACTGATCTGCCTATTCCTATTCCAAGATGGTTCTATGAATGGTGGGAAAAGTTTGGTATCACTCCAAACATTCTTCCTCCAGAGATGATGAATAGATACACCTCATTTATGAAGATGCRGTCTAAATTTGCTACAGACATAGAGAAACAAATGACCTTTTTCTTTTTGGTTAAAGTACCATGGATTCTTGTATGGTAATTTTCCAAGACACCTAACAGATTTGGACAGACTTCATTATCCAGAATAGTAAGAATTAAGTGATGGACTCAATTTGACGAAGCCAAAAGAAACGACCAGAAGACCTCTGCCAAAGGATCAACCTCTTCATAGAAAAGTAAAGCTGACAAGATACCATTACGAACGCCCTAAGATCTATTTTCTAAACAATACTAAAAATAGTAATAGTATAGAGAACAAAACCTTACAGAGAGGATATCAAAGAGTTGTTCAAAGGGAGGCTTCAAGTTCTGCCTCTTCAATTCATTTCATTCGTCTTAAATAGACAAAGCTTACAAGGCTATAGTAATACAATAATTGAGTACAGTAGTAAAAGTACAATTATTTTCTGATAATGTCTAGTGGTAGACAATCTTTAATAAAGTTGTACAAAAGTCTTCATCCTTATCTTCAATTGTCGGCCATTACTTCAGAAATCGTTTTTATCTGTTGAGTCTTCAGTCAAAAGTTTCTTCACATGGTTGTCACTTGAATCTGTTTGAACTTTCTGTCAAATCATCTTAAAAGTATTCTGGAAGTACTTGAGATAGTGGGCCCCCAGAGGGGTCGAATTCATCTGTTGCAGAGTGCTTTGGAGAATCTTCATCTTTAACCAAATCTTGATACATTTTTTCAAGATTCTTTTTCATATCTTCAATCTCTTTAATCTTGTRAGCTTTACTTTTTTGTGAAGAGGTTGATCCTTTGGCAGAGGTCTTCTAGTCGTTTCTTTTGGTTTCATCAAATTGAGTCCACCACTTAATTCTTACTGTTCTAGATAATGAAGTCTGTCCAAATTTGTTAGGTGTCTTGGAAAATTGCCATACAAGAATCCATGGTACTTTAACTAAAAAGAAAAAGGACATTTGTTTTTCTATGTCTGTAGTAAATTTAGACGGCATCTTCATAATGAGGTGTATCTATTCATCATCTCTGGAGGAAGAACGTTTGGAGTGATACCAAACTTTTCTCACAATTCATAGAACCATCTTGGAATAGGAGTAGGCAAATCATTCTTCAGTTGAATAAATCATGAGTGAGTATATGGACGAATCAGTAGAAACTTTTCCCAAACATTAATATAATCAAAGTAAGTAAAAGCAGAAGGCTTCATGTTTAATGATGCTGGAAAAGAGACTGTTGTAGTAAAGTGTGTAGTCTTCCATGTCTTAGGAGTCAAAATCTGTAATATACAGACTTTAGAGTAAGCTAGTCTTTCACATCCAGGCTTCTCCTTATCCGGTTGCATTGCATGTCTCAATAGATTTAGTGTAAATAAGAATGGCTTCATACCATTCTTTGGTCTTCATAGGATTGTTGGAGATATAATGAAAATCAGTAAATAAATAAATCGAAAATATCTCTTTAAAAGATAAATCTTCATGGTCATCTTCTAAAGTAATAATCAGTGTAGGAGATTTCTCGAACCACTCTCCCGGTTGAAACAGGAACAAAAAATTACAGTATCAGATTTACAGCAAGAAARTAATATTTTAAAAGGAAAATTAAAAGAATTACAATTTCAGGTAGGAATTTTAACAAATATGGTTAAGGAAGAAGAAGGGAAACAGAAAATAATTGAAGAAGAAACTTCTATAGAAGACTCTGTAAAAACTACAGAAGTATTTAATACATATTATATTTCTTTAATTTCTGAAGTTAATTATCAACGATAGTACATACATGTTTATATAAAAATTAAAAATGAATTTGTGTTCGATACAATAGCTTTACTAGATAGTGGTGCTGATCAAAATTGTATACAGGAAGGTTTAATACCTACGAGATATTTTGAAAAGACTAAAGAATGATTAAATTCAGGTAGTGGATCTAAACTGATAGTTAACTATAAGTTATCTAATGCTTTAATTTGTAATAATCAGATTTATTTTAAAAATATTTTTATTTTAGTTAGAAATTTAACTCAGAGTATCATTTTAGGAARTCCTTTCTTAACACAGATATATCCTTTTACAATAGATAAGGACGGTGTACACACAAGAGTTTTAGATGAAGAAATTATATTTAGATTTGTGACTTTATCCACTACTAAAGAAATAAATGATTTAAAGGACTCTACCATAAGTAAAAGAATAAATTGTATTAGGAAACAGATATCTTATCTTCAGGAAGAAATTAAAATAGAAAAAATAAAATAATTATTAGAAACAGATAAAGTTAAAAAATAAATAAAAGATTTTGAAGAATTATTAATAAAAGAAGTTTGTTCTGATTTATCAAATGCTTTTTGGGAACGTAAAAAGCATATAGTTAGTTTACCTTATTAAAAAGGATTTACTGATAAAGACATCCCTACTAAGGCTAGGCCTATACAGATGAACTCTGAATTATTAGAGTATTGTAAACAGAAGTTTAGATTTTATTAGATAAAATTTGATTAGATCATCCAAGTCGCCTTGGAGTTGTGCAGCATTTTATGTGAATAATGCAGTAGAAAAGGAGCGTGGAGCCCTAGATTAGTAATTAATTATAAACCTTTAAATAAAGCTTTACAATGGATTAGGTATCCAATACCCGATAAGAGAGATTTACTTAAGAGAACTTATGGATCTAGTTTGTATAGTAAATTTGATCTAAAGTCTGGATTTTGGCAAATCCAAATAGCTGAACAAGATAGATATAAAACCGCTTTCAGTGTACCTTTTAGACATTATAAATGGAACGTAATGCCTTTTGAATTAAAAAATGCTCCATCAAAATTTCAAAATATGATGAATGAAATTTTTACTCCCTATACTGATTTTTGTATTGTTTATATTGATGATGTGTTAGTATTTTCTAAGACTATAGAACAGCATTTTAAGCATCTACATATATTCTTTAAAACTATTAAAAGAAATGGATTAATATTATCTGCATCCAAGATGAAATTGTTTCAGATTACATGTAGATTTTTAGATCATGAACTAAGTCAAGGAACATATAAATCGATTTGTAGAGCAATTAGTTTTGGTGATAAATTTCCTGATGAAATTAAAGATAAACAGCAATTACAAAGATTTTTAGAATGTTTAAATTATGTATCTGATTTTATTAAAAATTTAATATTAATAGCAGAACAATTATATAAAAGATTAAGAAAGAATGCAGCACCTTGGATTGATGAACAAACTAATACTGTTAAAAAGATTAAAGAATTAATTAAGAGTTTGCCATGCCTTGGGATTCCACACCCAGATGCACTGATAGTGGTTGAAACGGATGCCTCGGAGCTTGGCTAAGATACTTGATTCTACAACTGAACAGTTGGTAAGATACCACTCAGGTATTTGGATTTCTTCATAGAAAAACTATTCTACTATTAAAAAAGAGATTTTATCTATAGTTTTATATATTACTAAATTTCAAGATAATTTAATTAATAAGAAATTTTTATTAAGAATAGATTACAAAGCTGCTAAAGATGTTTTAGAAAAAGACYTTAAAAATTTAGTTTCTAAACAAATATTTGCTAGATGGCAAGCTATTTTATTTGCTTTCGATTTTGATATAGAATTTATTAAAATAAAAAATAATTCTTTGCTTGATTATCTAACCAGAGAATTTTTACAGGATAAGCATGAGTAGACCTCGAGCTCCTACACCTGTACAATAGAATAGGTTTCAAGCCTTAACCCATTCACCTCCTTCCCCTCCTACTCGTTTCATTAAGAGATCTGCCACTGCCCTTGAACAGATAACATCTCCAAACACCTTTAAAGAAGCAGTATTCTCTAGATTAGCTGAATTTTCAACTTTACCCTCTCCTTCAACTTCTACTACAARAGATCAGGTTAAACCTGGAGAATGGTTTGAGAAATCTCCTYCACTGATTATTACTTTAGAAGATGACCATGAAGATTTATCTTTTAAAGAGATATTTTTTATTTATTTATTTACTGATTTTCATTATATCTCCAAAAATCCTATGAAGACCAAAGAATGGTATGAAGCCATTCTTATTTACACTAAATCTATTGAGACACAACATGCAATGCAACCGGATAAGGAGAAGCCTGGATGTGAAAGACTAGCTTACTCTAAAGTCTGTATATTACAGATTTTGACTCCTAAGACATGGAAGACTACACACTTTCCTACAGCAGTCTCTTTTCCAGCATCATTAAACATGAAGCCTTCTGCTTTTACTTACTTTGATTATATTAATGCTTGGGAAAAGTTTCTACTGATTCGTCCATATACTCACTCATGGTTTATTCAACTGAAGACTGATCTGCCTACTCCTATTCCAAGATGGTTCTATGAATGGTGGGAAAAGTTTGGTATCACTCCAAACATTCTTCCTCCAGAGATGATGAATAGATACACCTCATTTATGAAGATGCCGTCTAAATTTGCTATAGACATAGAGAAACAGATGACCTTTTTCTTTTTGGTTAAAGTACCATGGATTCTTGTATGGCAATTTTCCAAGACACTTAACAAATTTGGACAGACTTCATTATCCAAAACAGTAAGAATTAAGTGATGGACTCAATTTGACGAAGCCAAAAGAAACGACCAGAAGACCTCTGCCAAAGGATCAACCTCTTCACAGAAAAGTAAAGCTGACAAGATTAAAGAGATTGAAGATATGAAAAAGAATCTTGAAAAAATGTATCAAGATTTGGTTAAAGATGAAGATTCTCCAAAGCACTCTGCAACAGATGAATTCGACCCCTTTGGAGGCCCACTGTCTCAAGTACTTCTAGAATACTTTTAAGATGATTTGACAAAAAGTTCAGACAAATCCATGTGACGACCATGTGAAGAAACTTTTGACTGAAGACTCAACAGATAAAACGATTTCTGAAGTAATGGCCGACAATTGAAGATAAGGATGAAGACTTTTGTACAACTTTATTAAAGATTGTCTACCACTAGACATTATCAGAAAATAATTGTACTTTTACTACTGTACTCAATTATTGTATTACTATAGCCTTGTAAGCTTTGGCTATTTAAGACGAATGAAATGAATGGAAGAGGCAGAACTTGAAAGCCTCCCTTTGAACAACTCTTTGATATCCTCTTTGTAAGCTTTTGTTCTCTATACTATTACTATTTTTAGTACTGAAAGCTTTATTCATCAGATGATAAGTAACAAAATAAAATATTTAACATAATGTTTGAAACATCATTTGCTTGAAAAACATAAAGTTGCATATATTAAAATTTAAAACATTTTTTCTATACCTTTACATTTTAATTGTTTGTATAAAATCAAATAGCTTATGAAAATCGACTTGGTTTGAGGAAATTTTCAAACCAAGTCAATTTATCCGATTTGATTCGGTTTAAAAATTCTTGAAATCGAACCAAAATAAAAACTAAACTTTTGATTTGGTTTGGTTCAGTTTGATCAGTTTAGTTTGTTTTTGGTAACCTCTACATGATGCTTCGTAGCTGTCATTATAGGGGCATTATTATAGAATTTCTATTGATACTCGACTTTGGATAATATTATTCCAAAGTGTTACCATAGATTAAGTGTCACAACATGCCATCTATCGTGATGCTTTTTAGCATCACCATAGATCATTTTTCTAGTAGACCTCTAGGCTTGGTTTGTGAAATGTTCTCAAAAAGAGGATGAATTGGGTTTTAAAAACTTTTTATAATTAACACAAATTTTTCGCTATTTGACTAAAACTAACAAACATTTAGTGCATGCAATAAATACTAAATGTATTTATGACAATTGAAAGCAATAATCAACCAAGATAATAACAAGCAAATACGATGAGGAAGCACATAAAATAGACACTGAAATTGGGGTGGTTCGATTTCCCTTGAAATCTACATTCACTACCTAGGGTTACACCCTTACGATTTTCAAATCCACTAACAAAAAGCCACAAAGGATTCACCCCCACAAATGAGTTTTACGACATAACGACACCTTAATCCCTCAAGGTTCACCTTTCCACAAAGGTCTAATTCCTACACAATATTAGAATCTTTTCTCAAAAGTAGATAAAGRTTGGTTACATTTTTTCACTCTTTAAAGTGAGGATAGACAATGAAGATTTTGGAATTTGATTTCACAAAGATAAGTAAGAGATTCCTTGCATTTGGAAATAGAATGATCGAAAAGAGGTCTTCAAGTTGTTCTCTTAAGTTATTTTCTTTTTGAATCTCAAAGTTGTGTCTTCAAAAGAGTTCCAAAGTCCTTTAAATGCTCACATGAGTAACGATAAAAAAATATTTTTCTAAATAATTTATTTAGTTCAAACTACCAGACTAGAATAAGGGTGCAACTGAAGGATCATTCGGTCACTGGAGGAATATTAGTCTTCAAGACCTTCGAACATCCAAATTTTGTGTCAGGAAGTGTTCTTTGGGCGATTAAAAAGGAGACCTTCGGACGTTCGATCAGACATCGAAGGACTCTGAACTTACAATTTATGTACTTAACATCTGAAGTAGCAAAGTCATGAGTCTAAAGTGTACAAACACTTTGGATTCACTTTTAATAAAACTTCTCAAGTATTAAATCATTGTAAGTTAAAAACTTAAGGTATTCTTAAAGGATACACTTAAAAAAACATTTGTGCAAGAATCAAAAAGCCTTTTCAAGGAAATCAACCTAAGTACAAGTAAACATATACTTTATAAGCCTATGTACTTGGGGAAAAACCTGTAGAACAACTAGATCTCTTCTTGAAAGAGTTGAACAACTTTAATTTAAGGTTTCATAGAGATCTTGAAATCCAAAATAGGCTTGATTTGTGTTCCTACAAATATTCATACACAATATGAGTTCAAGTCATTATTAAAATCCATAATAAATTATAGGATAATCAATATAAGGTTGACTGTTTGGATGGAAAGAAGTGGAGAAAAAGGGAGAGAGTTTCTTTTGGAGTTTTGAGTGGAAAGAAATAGAGAGAAAGGGAGAGACTTGGAGGGATAAAAATGATTCACCTTCTTTCCAAAACTTTCTCGCCAAAATTGGGAAGAGAGGGAGAGATGATAAACTTGAGAAAATCTTGGGGCTTGTGATTCCATTTTTACCCTCAAAAAGCTTWAAAAAAAATGTTAATGCTTGATGTATCTTAACATTTCTTCTCCATCCATCTCTCTCTCCTTTCTCCAACATCCTTATCATGTCCTCCAAAAATCAGTTTTACAAATATTCATAGTCAGAAGAATTGAGTATCACTGCTTCTAGATTCGTTGGAGGTGGGTGGGGAGAGTTAAGATTGCAAGGGATTTGATATTGATCGGAGTTGGAGAAATTAATAGAAATAAGTTGAAGTCAATAATGAATTCAATCACAGAATGATATTAGGAATCCGCCATGGGAGAAAACCTAGAAAAATTTCAACGAAGTAAGTTGTCGATCACGTAGTGATATTTGGAATTCGCCATGGGAGAAGGGCGAAAAGAATTTCAATGAACTAAGCAAAAAAATTATGAGTGGAAGGAAAGGGGACGAGAGGAGAGCCCTGATAAACTCGGTGCTGAAGTAACCATGGCCAAGTAAAGAACCACACTGCCTATAACCAACCCTACAAGGCTCACAAGACCGATATCGAGCCCATGAAGCATTGCCATACTATTCTAGGGCCCAGATGCAAACCAAGAACCCAAAGAGGGGAAAGGAGCAGAAGCTAAAACAAAAGCAGTTCGTCTATCCCACTTCTGATCATTGATTCCAGTCGGTTTTGCAGAAAAACCAGTTGGGCTTCATATAATTTCTATTGATAATGAGTTTCTTTTGGAAAAAGGTTCAAGCTTGATTCCAGAGTTCTATTTCTCTCTCCTTTTCCTGTCACATACTGTTTTTTGTAAAACAAAGTGAAACTTGATATAGTAAAAAGGTAAGGGCTTGTCCTCTGTGATGTTTCGAAGCCATTTTCTATTTTTAAAAACATGAAAAAAAATTTCTCTTTATCCATTTCTTAAAATGTACTTTTTTAAAAAAAAAGAATACAAAACTGTTTTTTGTTGTTTTCCACTTTTTCAATCCAATTCTAAGGAAGATTGAAAACATGGGAAACGACTTCTTCAATTGAGTTTTCAATTCTGAGTGCACATTACTGCAGCTGTCACTGGTTTCTCAGTTTATCAAATCAAACATCGTCGTCCTTCTCCCTTTGGCACTTGCAATTAATATAATTAATGTGGGGTTGAAATTTTAAGACCATTTTATAATAAAATTACTATAAAACCCTCAAAGATGTTAACATACGTTATTCTAGTTTTCCAGCTTTACCAGTTTGTCTGTATAATTAGATGACGCCAATCAAACATCATGCATTAAGTTTGATTATATCCGAGCTTTACTTTATTCGAGACGGAAAAACTTATTCAAGCTCAATTCAATTAAAATTTACCATGTTGATCATGAGTTTGACCTAATATGACATGTGAACATTTGGTTAAGTTCAGCTCTATCCAATTATAATCTCGTTTTTTCTTTTTGTTGGACAATTTTCTTATACCATGAATCTTTTTTAGAAAGCAGCTTCTTCAATTAACAATTCACTGTTCAGACTTGTCTGAATTTCTAGCGACAAATATAATTTGATCTCCATTAGTTGATACTAGACCAGATGTTATACTTTTTCAATGCCAGAGAAATAACACCTCAAATGGAATAAGTCAGAGATCAAATTACTAAGCTAATGTGGAATAACTATTAAAGGAGGCATACATGATTTTATGAATAATTTTCACTTTATGTATAGCATTACACTTTGAATATTATCTCACTTATTATTTATGTTTTATATCCTATCTCAACTTACAAAGAACAGTTTTATTGAAAAGTATATTTTTCATTAATGATTAATTATGTAATTGTGTAGGTATATACTTGTTTGAAGGTAAAAAAAAATTTACTATTAGATCATCAACTTCAAAATGTATGAATTATTTAAGATTATATAATAAAAATAATAAATTTTCAATAAATAAAATGATTTTCCAAAACATCTTAAATCAACAAGTTTTAATAAAAATAATAAATTTTCAATAAATAAAATGATTTTCCAAAACATCTTAAATCAACAAGTTTTTCAATTTTTTATTTTTAAAAATAATTTTCAAAATAACCAAAAAAAGTATTTTTAAAAACTCACAAAATATTTAAAATTCAAAATTCAAAATATCAAAAAGAATGCACCCTAAGCTTTTTCCTCTATCATTTTGTGTTTCATATATGGACATTGGAAGGACTTTAGAGAATTACAAGCCAAAAGAAATAGAACTATTTTTTGGTAGAGATGCTTCTGTGTTGGATGTAGAAGATGAGGAAGATGCAAAGTGACCTAACATTAAAGCTGTAAATGTTAAGGGGAAAATCAATTGCTGAAAATTTTTCAAATCGCAGCCCACAGCAACTAGCCCCTTAAGAAGTGTTATTCTAGATCCATATTTATACTATATTAAAAATATGAGAATGCAATAAAAATTATTTTTAGACAATTTTATCTCTTTATCTTATTAAAATTATTAATAATAATCTTATTTAATTTATTTAAAATATAAAACATTATTTAAAAAAAAGTGTGTTCTTATATTTCATATTTCAATAAAATTAATATTAATGATGTTATTAAATATATATGATATTTTGTATTAGAGAACGTGCAAATTATAACTATACAAAACAATGGGATAATATGATTTTTATCAATTATATCTTTAAATATGGGTAGCTTTATGCATTGCACACTATAGTACATAGTACTTTGAGTAAAAGACTCAAGCTTTAAGGATATTTTACAGTTATATTTTTATCCTGATTTTCACTATATTTCAACTAACCCCATCAAAACCAGAGATTGGCATGAAGCTGTTTTACTACAGACGAAGTCAATAGAAGTTTAACACGCCATGCAGCCAGATAGAGATAAGCCTGGTTGTGAAAGGCTAGCATATTCAAAAGTTCGTATAATTCAGATTTTATCAGCAAAAACCTGGAAGACCACTCAACTGACGACACCTGTTGCTTTTCCAACAAACTTAAACATGAGACCGTCAACATTTACCTACTTTGACTATATACAGGCCTGGTCAAACTTTCTACTGGTTAGACCATACACCCATTCATGGTTTATTCAYCTYAAGARAYAYTTACCAGATCCTATGCCTAGATGGTTTGCAGATTGGTGGAATCCCATGATTTTACCTAAGGAGCTCTACAATAGATATGCTTCTTTTATGACTACTCCATCCAGATTTAGTTCAACAATTGAGAAACAGATAACTTTCTTCTTTATGACTAAGTTCCCATGGATACTGATGTGGCAGTATTCAAAAGGAACCGATAATTATGGACAGATGGGACTTGTCAGAATTGTGAAGACCAAATGGTGGACACAGTTTGATGAACAAAAGAGGAATATTCAGAGTACAACAAAGTCTACATCAAGTCATCAAAGTCGAGAAGATAAAAAGAAAGAATTGGAAGAAATGAAAAAGAATTTAGAAAAGATGTATGCGGATTTGACCAAAAGTGAAGATGATTCACCGACAAACTCTGCAACAGATGATTTTGACCCATATGYTGGACCCCTTTCACAGACACCTATCTGAAAGATCATGTGATTAAAGATATTGGTAGACAACATCATGTGAAGAAAGAGAAAAAGGACATATGAACAGAAGACAACTTTTGAAAAGGAAAGATGCATTATCAGAAGACGACGAGAAGACAAAAGATAGTGGATAGATAAAGAGATTCTCTCTTTTCTACTTGTACTAGAATCAATAATTGTAATGAATTATTATAAACAGTATCTTTTGTAATCGTCTATAAAAGAAATGAAATGAATTGAAGAAGGCAGATTTAAAAGCCTTCCTTGAACAATTTCTCTGCATAAGATACTATCTCTCTCTAAAATGCCTTTGCTTGTAAAAATCTTTGCTATCTACTACAATAGCTGTTTAGAAATAGATCCTCGGGTAGAATTGGTATCAGAGCAAAATGGTGCGATGAAATGAATAGATTGCATATTCATTTAGAACTTTTTACTTGGCTAGATAAATATTTAAAAAACCAAGAACAATGGAACAAATATAATAATGAAGTAAATATGCTACAAAATTGGAATACTACCTCTGGAAAGACAATTAGTTCAGCTGATCCTCCTTAGAAGAAATTAAATTAAATGTAGATGGTAATATTATTATTGCTAGTCCATTTAAAACAATATCTAAAAATAGAAAAGAAGATAGTCAGCCAGTGTTAAAGGATATAGATAAAATATATCAACAGAATAATTATACTAATCAAAAATTACATAGTTTGTCCGAACAGGTTAGTAAATTAGAAAGCCCTTCGATTAGGAAGTTACCACAGAAATTTAACCCCGAACAACCTTTATTTAAACTAGAAAGTACTCAGAATTTTAAAATGCAAAGTGAAAATGCTTTATTAAAAGAAATAAATAAAAAATTAGAATCCTTGAATCTAGATAAAGGTAAAAATATTAATAATTAAAAATGATGAACAGTCTGAAGATGAAATTAATGAATTAAGTATAAATAAATTAAAAACAAGTAATAATAAAAAATATACTATGGGAAGAACATATAGTAAAACAAGAAATTATTATCCTAGACCATCTTTTTCCTGATGTACAATTTGAAGAAGTAAGAGGACAATTTCATTACAACCTTGATACATTATATGATTGGAATTTAGATGGCTTAACTGAAAACCAGATATATACTTTAATAACTGAAATGGGAATAGCGATATCTGCCAATAAGTCAGCAGGTAAATCAGATGTAGAAGCCGTTGAAATGATAATATCAGGATTTACAGGATCACTTAGATGATGGTGGGAAAACATGTTAATTGAAAATGAAAAGATAAGTATCAGACGAGCCACTAAACAAGTAATAACAAATGCTTATGAAAGTACTTCACAGCCTGGACAAATAGTGACAGCTTATACTACTATAGAAGATGCTACGAACACTTTAATATTTGCTATATGTAAACATTTCTTAGGTAATCCAGATAAGTTTCAATAGAGAAGTTTTGAGATATTAATTAGCTTAAGATGCCCTCGCTTACATGATTTTAGATGGTATAAAGATATGTTTTTAAATAAATTAATGGTTAGACATGATGCTAGTTCGATATTCTGGAAAGAAAGATTTTTAGCAGGCTTACCTAAATTATTTGCTGAAAAGGTTAGAACTAAGATAAGAGAAGCCCATAATGGTGATATTTCTTATGCTAGTTTAACCTATGGAGGTATAATTAATTATGTAAATAATACTGGATTAAGTCTCTGCAATGACATTAAATTAGCAAATCGAGTGCAACAAGAAAATATGATACTATCTAAAGAATTAGGAGGATTTTGTGACCAATTTACTATATCAACTGAAAAAATTAGTGCTCCTTCAAACAAAGTTAGAAAGAAAATTAAAAAGAAGCCTAAAATGGAAAAAGAATATAAAAAGCCTAAATATAGTTTATCTAAAAAGACTTATTCTGAACCAAAGAGTAGTTTAACTAAGAAATCTTCTAAATTTTCTAAAACTGATAAGACTGGATCAATGAGTAATATTAAATGCTATAAATGTGAAAAAAATGGACATACATTTAAAAACTAAATCTGGATGGAGTAGTCATAAAAGAAGCATATCTATCATAAATCTCCTCAGGTAAAATCATAAGATCAATACCAAATTTATTCCACCAATCTGCAAACCATCTAGGCATAGGATCTGGTAACTTTATCTTTAGCTGAATAAACCATGAATGGGTGTATGGTCTAACCAGTAGAAAGTTTGACCAGGCCTGTATATAGTCAAAGTAGGTAAATGTTGACGGTCTCATGTTCAAGTTTGTTGGAAAAGCAACAGGTGTCGTCAATTGAGTGGTCTTCCAGGTTTTTGCTGATAAAATCTGAATTATACGAACTTTTGAATATGCCAGCCTTTCACAACCAGGCTTATCTCTATCTGGCTGCATGGCATGTTGAACTTCTATTGACTTTGTCTGTAGTAAAATAGCTTCATACCAATCTCTAGTTTTGATGGGGTTAGTTGAAATATAGTGAAAATCAGGATAAAAATATAACTGTAAAATATCCTTAAAGCTTGAGTCTTCATGATACTCTTCTAAGGTTATTATCTGTACAGGATATTTTTCTTTCCATTCACCAGGTTTAACTAAATCAGCTGTTGTAGTAGAAGAAGAAGGTAATGCAGGAAAGTCTGCTAAGTGACTATGTATGGCTTCTTTGTAAGTTGATGGAGGAGTCTGTTCAGTAGAAAGGGTTTTGTTAACAAAGCTAGTCTGTGAAGGTGAGGGAGTATTTGTAGGAGAATTTGTTAATGATAAATATCTATTTTGAAGAGGTGGAGCAGGAGCTCTGGTTCTAGGTCTGGGTTGCTCATGTTTATCTTGTAAAAACTCTCTAGTTAGATAATCAAGTAAAGAATTATGAGATCCTTTAATAAATTCTATATCAAAATCAAAGGAAGAAAGAATCGCTTGCCATCTAGCAAAGATCTGTTTAGAAACAAGATTTTTAACATCTTTTTCTAAAACGTCTTTAGTGGCCTTACAATCAATTCTTAATAAAAATCTTTTGTTAATTAAATCATCCTGAAATTTTGTTATACATAACACAATAGATAAAATTTCTTTTTTAATTGTAGGATAATTCTTTTGTGAAGAAATCCATATACCTGAGTAAAATCTTACCAATTATTTTGTTGTAGAGTCTGGTAATCTCTGCTTGAGGATACTGCCATAGCCAAGCTCTGAGGCGTCAATCTCAACAACTATAAGAGCGTCTGGATGCGGGATTCCCAAACAAGACAATGACTTAATTATCTATTTAATTCTTTTAACTATGTTTGTACGTTCTTCAGTCCTAGGTGTAGCATTCTTCCTAAGTCTTCCATATAAAGGTTCTATAATAATTCTTAAATTCTTTATAAAATCAAACACATAGTTTAAACATCCTAAGAATCGCTGTAATTGCTGTTTATCTTTAATTTCATTAGGAAATTTGTCACTAAATTCTATTGCTCTACATATAGATTTATAAGTACTTTGACTCAATTCATGACCTAAAAATCTACACGTTGTTTGAAATAATTTCACTTTAGTAGCAGATAATACTAAACCATTTCTTTTAATAACTTTATAAAATATATGTAGATGTTTTAAATGTCGTTCTATAGATTTAGAAAATATCAACACATCATCAATATAGACAATGCAAAAATCAGTATAATCATTAAATATCTCATTCATCATATTCTGAAATTCAGACGGAGCATTTTTTAGTCCAAAAGGCATAACATTCCATTCATAATGTCCAAAGGGCACAGTAAATGCAGTTTTATATCTATATTCTTTAGCAATCTGAATTTGCCAAAATCCAGATTTTAAATCAAATTTTGAATATAAATTTGCACCAAATGTTCTTTTTAACAAATCTCTTTTATTAGCTATGGGATACCTCATCCATTGTAAAGCTCTATTCAAAGGCTTATAATTAATTACTAATCTAGGAGCACCTCTCTCTTTTTCTGCTGCATTATTAACATAAAAAGCTGCACAATTCCAAGGTGACTTGGACGGTCTAATTAATTTCTTTTCTAATAGAGTTTTTATTTCCTTTTTACAATATTCTAGTAATTCAGCATTCATCTGTATAGGTCTAGCTTTAYTGGGTATATTCTGATCAGTAAATCCTTTCTCATAAGGTAATTTAAGTATATGCTTTTTTCTATCCCAAAATGCATTCGGTAAATCTGAGCAAACTTCTTTATGTAATAATTCTTCAAAATCTTTTATTTATTWTTTAACCTTTTCGCTATCTATAAGTTGTTTTATCTTTTCTGTCTTTACCTCTTCTTGTAAATAATTTATTTGTTTAGTTATGCAATTAATTCTTTTACTTATTGTAGATTCTTTTAAATTATTTATTTCTCTAGTAGTGGGTGATGTTACAAATTTAAAAGTAATATCTTCTTCTAATATATTAGTATGAACTCCTTCTCTATCTACTGTAAAAGGGTAAATCTGAGTAAGAAAAGGTGTACCTAAAATAATATTCTGAGCAAGATTTTTAACTAGAATAAATGTAGTCCTAAAACATATCTGATTATTACATATCATTGCATTAGAGAACTTATAATTAACTATTAACTTAGATCCAGAAGCTGAATTTAAACCTTCTTTAGTTTTTTCAAAGTATTTTGTTGGAATTAATCCTTCTTGTATACAGTTCTGGTCAGCACCACTATCTAATAAAGCAATTGTATCTAATACAAATTCATTTTTAATTCTAATATAAACATGTATATACCATCTTTGATAATTCACTTCAGATATTAAAGACATATAATCAGTATTAAATATTTCTGTTATTTTTACAGGTTCATCTGCAGGAGGTTCTATCAAAACGTCTTCTACCTTTTGTTTTCCTTTATCTGTTTTAGCCATAGTAGTTAATATTCCTACCTGAAAATGTAATTCTCTAAGTTCTCCTTTCAATGTATTTATCTCATGTTGTAAATCAGAGATAGTAACTTTACTTTCTGTTTTAAATCTAGAAATAACTTCATTAAAATTAAATAGTTTAATTTCTTGTTTATTTGCATCTGTAATTATTAAATCTTCTAATTTTAATAAATATTCCATTTTAATATCTTTATCTTCTATTTTATCTATTAATTCAAGAAAGAATTTCTTATCAGATGAAGAGATAACATTTATACTTGGATAACATATTCCTATATTATTTATGCAATCTACACTAGATTCAACTCTCTGTTGAGCTATAAAATAATTCATTAAGCTGATCATCATCCTCGAATTCATCAGAACTTATTATATCATCGTCTGTATCATGATGTTCTATTATTTCTAAAAGCTGTTTCTTAACAGTTTCATCTAACTCTAAACTGTTAACTTTATCCTTTAAAGTATAGTTTTTAGATGTATGTCCAATTAGCTCGCAAGTACTATTTTGGGAAGTGTCTTGGTCTTAATAGTTTGAGTGTGGTCTAGTTCAAGGATCCCTTGTTTTACACAATCTGCAATAATTCCAATAATATGCAGTAGTAATGCTGCAGCATCGTTATAGATTTTACTTAGTATTATTAATCCTTTGGGATTTTAGTGCCATGTATGACCATGATTTGATTGTGATTGAACAATACCTACCTATCTATTCTTGTGAAGACACAAATGTGATTCCAATTTGGTTTGCAAATTTCTTTGAAACTAAATTGCGGAAACCCTTTCTTAGTCTTGATAATGGAGTGAAATTATTTGGAAATAAAATTTCAAGCAAGTTTGAGGGTGTCTTTTGGCTTGGTTTACTTGATTATGCAATAATAATAACTACCCCAATGCCTTGAAGTGCTTAGTAACCAGAGTTATACATGTTGAATTAGCAAATTGGTCACAAAATCCTCCTAATTCTTTAGATAGTATCATATTTTCTTGTTGTACTCGATTTGTTAATTTAATATCATTGCAGAGACTTAATCCAGTATTATTTACATAATTAATTATATCTCCATAGGTTAAACTAGCATAAGAAATATCACCATTATGGGCTTCTCTTATCTTAGTTCTAACCTTTTCAGCAAATAATTTAGGTAAGCTTGCTAAAAATCTTTCTTTTCAGAATATCGAACTAGCATCATGTCTAATCATTAATTTATTTAAAAACATATCTTTATACCATCTAAAATCATGTAAGCGAGGGCATCTTAAGTTAATTAATATCTCAGAACTTCTCTGTTGAAACTTCTCTGGATTACCTAAGAAATGTTTACATATAGCAAATATTAAAGTGTTCGTAGCATCTTCTATAGTAGTATAAGCTGTCACTATTTATCCAYGCTGTGAAGTACTGTGAAGTACTTTCATGAGCATTTGTTATTACTTGTTTAGTGGCTCGTCTAATACTTATCTTTTCATTTTCATTTAACATGTTTTCCCACCATCCTCTAAGTGGATCCTGTAAAATCCTGATATTATCATTTCAGCGGCTTCTACATCTGATTTACCTTCTGACTTATAGGCAATGATATCGCTATTCCCATTTCAATTATTAAAGTATATATCTGATATTCAGTTAAGCCCATCTAAATTTCAATCATATAATGTATCAGGGTTGTAATGAAATTTGTCTCTTACTTCTTCAAATATTGTAACATCAGGAAAAGACTGGTCTAGGATAATAATTTCTTGTTTTACTATATATTTCTTCCATAGTATATTTTTTATTTTTACTTATTTTTAATTTATTTATACTTAATTCATTAATTTCATCTTCAGACTGTTCATCATTTTTAATTATTAATATTTTTACCTTTATCTAGATTCAAGGATTCTAATTTTTTAGTTATTTCTTTTAATAAAGCATTTTCACTTTGCATTTTAAAATTCTAAGTACTTTCTAGTTTAAATAAAGGTTGTTCAGGGTTAATTTTTTACGTTAACTTACTAATCAAAGGGCTTTCTAATTTACTAACCTGTTCGGACAAACTTTGTAATTTTTTATTAGTATAATTATTCTGTTGATATATTTTATCTATATCCTTTAACACTGGCTAATTATCTTCTTTTATATTTTTAGATATTGTTTTAAATGGACTAGCAATAATAATATTACCATCTACATTTAATTTAATTTCTTCTAAGGGAGGATCAGCTGAACTAATTGTCTTTCCATAGGTAGAATTGTATGTCCTGTTTTTCCACATTTAAAACACTTAATATTACTCATCGAACCAGTATTACTAGATTTAGAATATTTAGAAGATTTTTTTGTTAAACTACTTTTTGGTTTTGAAAATGTCTTTTTAGAACATAAACTATACTTAGGTTTTCTATATTCTTTGTCTATTTTAGATTTTTCTTCTAATTTTCTTTTTAACTTTATTAGAAGGAGCACTAATTTTTTCTGTAGATATGGCAAACTAATCACAAAATCCTCCTAATTCTTTAGACAATAAACTATTTTTCTTGTTGTATTCTATTGGATAATTTTATATCATTACATAAACTTAATCCTGTGTTGTTCACATAATTAATTATGTCTCCATATGCCAATCACGTTTTTCTGTTTTATCTTCTGCATAAAACTATTTTCGTATATTTATTAAAATTAAAAGATTTAATGATTACAGATGTACATAAACAAGAAATTAAACCATTTGATTTTAATGAAGTTATTTCTAGATTTAAAACAGAAAGTAAAGTTACTGTCTCTGATTTACAACATGAGATAAATACATTGAAAGGAGAACTTAGAGAATTACATTTTCAGGTAGGAATATTAACTACTATGGCTAAAACAGATAAAGGAAAACAAAAGGTAGAAGACGTTTTGATAGAACCTCCTGCAGATGAACCTGTAAAAATAACAGAAATATTTAATACTGATTATATGTCTTTAATATCTGAAGTGAATTATCAAAGATGGTATATACATGTTTATATTAGAATTAAAAAAGAATTTGTATTAGATACAATTGCTTTATTAGATAGTGGTGCTGACCAGAACTGTATACGAGAAGGATTAATTCCAACAAAATACTTTGAAAAAACTAAAGAAGGATTAAATTCAGCTTCTGGATCTAAGTTAATAGTTAATTATAAGTTATCTAATGCAATGATATGTAATAATCAAATATGTTTTAGGACTACATTTATTCTAGTTAAAAATCTTGCTCAGAATATTATTTTAGGTACACCTTTTCTTACTCAGATTTACCCTTTTACAGTAGATAGAGAAGGAGTTCATACTAAGATATTAGAAGAAGATATTACTTTTAAATTTGTAACATCACCCACTACTAGAGAAATAAATAATTTAAAAGAATCTACAATAAGTAAAAGAATTAATTGCATAACTAAACAAATAAATTATTTACAAGAAGAGGTAAAGACAGAAAAGATAAAACAACTTATAGATAGCGAAAAGGTTAAAWAATAAATAAAAGATTTTGAAGAATTATTACATAAAGAAGTTTGCTCAGATTTACCGAATGCATTTTGGGATAGAAAAAAGCATATACTTAAATTACCTTATGAGAAAGGATTTACTGATCAGAATATACCCARTAAAGCTAGACCTATACAGATGAATGCTGAATTACTAGAATATTGTAAAAAGGAAATAAAAACTCTATTAGAAAAGAAATTAATTAGACCGTCCAAGTCACCTTGGAATTGTGCAGCTTTTTATGTTAATAATGCAGCAGAAAAAGAGAGAGGTGCTCCTAGATTAGTAATTAATTATAAGCCTTTGAATAGAGCTTTACAATGAATTAGGTATCCGATATCTAGAAATTCTCTTGATTTGTGCACAAAAAATTGTGACAATAGTAACAAATCAGTTTCTATGTAGCGTATAGAGACTAGCTTATTACTTTTTGTTCATAGAAAAGAGTGTCTCAAAGAAGTTCCAGCGAGATTTGATGAGTAGTTATGTTCTTTGGATCACCAAGTCTGTCCATGCAGTTTGATCCAGATTCATTGATTACACATGATAAACCAGGAAGGGAACATCGGATCAGAAGCTTGAGAAACTTCTTGAGTTCTTTCTTTGCAGCATGACCACACTATATATCAATGTTTTGATAAATAATCAACCATAATGCAGATGGCAGTGACTTCTTATCCAGTGCACCAACACTAAGATCCCATCCATTATATTTTCCKAGATTCACGACAGAAAAATTTCTACAAGACCCCCATTTAGATGAACATAGAGAAATGTGTTCTTTAACCAATGGTAAAACACATCCCATCATGAATTTGGTCAGACCAGCCGCCTCTTGCTCCAGATATAAGAGATGCTTCTTCCACTTTTTGTTTCTCTTATTATGCAAATGAACARGAGATTCATCGATCATCTTTGTCTCAACAAATTTGTCATTTTTCACAACCAAATATTTAAAGGATTTTATCTTCCTATTTAAATCAACAAGTGCCTGAAGAGCAACGGCATTTAGAAGATAAATCAGAGGTGGGCAATGAGTGAGAGTGTCTTGAATATAAGTGTTTGGAATAGTTCCTATAATATCAAGAAGGGAAGCAGAATGTTGGACTTAGGGGATCCCGAGGCTTATAAGCGGTGGAGTGCCGTATCTTGATAGCTTAAGCTTTTGGGATAGCTGGTTCCATTGCCTTATGGTATCAGAGCCAAGTTTCTAAATAGATTTCGAAATAATTTCAGAAAGATTTACTATTTTCTGAAAACATTTCTTCATCTCTAAACACTATTTTAAACTGTAATGAGTTGCTGGAGTCAATGGAGTTTCTGCAAGATGATAACATCCGTTGATCAGCGCAATGAGGCCATTGGTCAGCCAAGAGAAGGTGGTCCCGGTAGTAAGATGTGGTCCTGGCAAGGCATCTGAAGAACTCTTAGATTCTCAGTAAATTATTACAGAATTAAGATGTTGTCTAAAGCTTTAGTTTGTTTAAAAGAAAATCGYTAGATAATTCTGAAATGATTTCAGAATCTGATAGAATCGAGGATTTAACTGAAGTTAATACCATCGAATTAAACATAGCTAAAATTGAACAAGATTTGCATAATTGGAGTATACCTAGGATTAATGTTAGTACTTTTTATCAAAAAGGTTCTTTTGATATATTTGCTGATTATGCGATAAAAACATCTGAACATACTTTTTCTATTAGAAATGAATGTGAAACTTTGTATTTATTGAATAAACAAAGTATACTGCATCATAGAAAGAAATATAGATTTTTGCATATACGACTTGTACAGATAGTTGTAAAGCCTATGTTTAGATTGGGATTAGACATACCTATATTAATTATGTTACGTGATGCTAGACATACGAACTTTGAACATTCGTTGTTAGCTGTATTAGAATCTAATATAGCTAATGGCTCTATTTATAGTAATTGTTATCCGAATTTTACAGTAGATTTATCTGATGAAAATATATTAAAAACCTTAACAGTTAATATACAGACAAAGAATTTATCTTTGGATAAATCTAAGTCTATAGGATTAGTATACAGAGTGTATTACAAGGTAATGAATACAATGGCTCCTAAAGCAAAGATTATATCTAAGATAGCTGAATCTTTATTATTTGAATCAAATAATGAACATACAAATACATATATACCAAGAACTATACCCTGGAATGAGTTATTACAGAATGAGTCTAAATGAAATTTAGAACAGATACAAGATATAAGTAAAAGACCTGAAAATAAGATAGAACCAGGAAGATTATCCAATATTATTGAATATAATAATGGATCTGTAGAATTGAGTTTTACAAAAAGACGATTCTCTAGCAGATTAGAAGTTGGTGAAACATCAACTGTAAGAGAAGATAAGACAAAGTTACATAGTATAGATTTTGATAGAAATATACCACAACCGATATACTCGTATAGATCACATGGTATGAGAGAGTCTACATCAGACTTTAGTCCAACTGCGAGTCAGATGGCACCAGACTTACCCCCTTCATTAAACATGATTATTAACAGTAATTGGGAAATTAACAAAAATTTATTACGAAAATGGTTTTATGCAGAAGATAAAATAGAAAAACGTGATTGGTTTTTTAAAACTTTTTCCCCCCGAGAGAGAGAGGATATCAGAGCAAAATGGTACGATGAAATGAATAGATTGCATATTCATTTAGAATTTTTTACTTGGCTAGATAAATATTTAAAAAACCAAGAACAATGGAACAAACATAATAATGAAGTAAATATGCTACAAAATTGGAATACTACCTCTGGAAAGATAATTAATTCAGCTGATCCTCCCTTAGAAGAAATTAAATTAAATGTAGATGGTAATATTATTATTGCTAGTCCATTTAAAACAATATCTAAAAATAGAAAAGAAGATAGTCAGCCAGTGTTAAAGGATATAGATAAAATATATCAACAGAATAATTATACTAATCAAAAATTATATAGTTTGTCCGAACAGGTTAGTAAATTAGAAAGCCCTTTGATTAGTAAGTTAACGTAAAAAATTAACCCTGAACAACCTTTGTTTAAACTAGAAAGTACTTAGAATTTTAAAATGCAAAGTGAAAATGCTTTATTAAAAGAAATAACTAAAAAATTAGAATCCTTGAATCTAGATAAAGGTAAAAATATTAATAATTAAAAATGATGAACAGTCTGAAGATGAAATTAATGAATTAAGTATAAATAAATTAAAAACAAGTAATAATAAAAAATATGCTATGGGAAGAACATACAGTAAAACAAGAAATTATTATCCTAGACCGTCTTTTTCCTAATGTACAATTTGAAGAAGTAAGAGGACAATTTCATTACAACCCTGATACATTATATGATTGGAATTTAGATAGCTTAACTGCACACCAGATATACACTTTAATAACTGAAATGGGAATAGCGATATCTGCCTATAAGTCAGCAGGTAAATCAGATGTAGAAGCCGCTGAAATGATAATATCAGGATTTATAGGATCACTTAGAGGATGGTGGGAAAACATGTTAACTGAAAATGAAAAGATAAGTATTAGATGAGCCACTAAACGYGTAATAACAAATGCTCATGAAAGTACTTCACAGCCTGGACAAATAGTGACAGCTTATACTACTATAGAAGATGCTACGAACACTTTAATATTTGCTATATGTAAACATTTCTTAGGTAATCCAGAGAAGTTTCAATAGAGAAGTTCTGAGATATTAATTGACTTAAGATGCCCTCGCTTACATGATTTTAGATGGTATAAAGATATGTTTTTAAATAAATCAATGGTTAGACATGATGCTAGTTCGATATTCTGGAAAGAAAGATTTTTAGCAGGCTTACCTAAATTATTTGCTGAAAAGGTTAGAACTAAGATAAGAGAAGCCCATAATGGTGATATTTCTTATGCTAGTTTAACCTATGGAGATATAATTAATTATGTAAATAATACTGGATTAAGTCTCTGCAATGATATTAAATTAGCAAATCGAGTACAACAAGAAAATATGATACTATCTAAAGAATTAGGAGGATTTTGTGACCAATTTGCTATATCAACTGAAAAAATTAGTGCTCCTTCAAACAAAGTTAGAAAGAAAATTAAAAAGAAGCCTAAAATGGAAAAAGACTATAAAAAGCCTAAATATAGTTTATCTAAAAAGACTTATTCTGAACCAAAGAGTAGTTTAACTAAGAAATCTTCTAAATTTTCTAAAACTGATAAGACTGGATCAATGAGTAATATTAAATGCTATAAATGTGAAAAAACTGGACATACATCTAAAAACTGTACTTTAAAGGATAAAATTAACGGTTTAGAGTTAGATGAAACTGTTAAGAAACAGCTTTTAGAAATAATAGAACATCATGATACAGACGATGATATAATAAGTTCTAATGAATTCGAGGATGATGATCAGATTAATGAATTATTTTATAGCTCAACAGATAGTCAATCTAGTGTAGATTGCATAAATAATATAGAAATAGTTCTCTCAAGCATGAATGTAATCATAATAAGTAAATGTAGCAGGCTTCATGTTTAACGATGCAGGGAATGATACTGCTGTTATCCACTTTTGGTATATTCCAATTATGAAGGTCTTAAAAAACAGATATTAGAAATTTTGGATCAYGATACCATAAGGCAATGGAACCAGCTATCCCAAAAGCTTAAGCTGTCAGGATACAGTACTCCACCMCTTATAAGCCTCAAGATCCCCCAGGTCCCACCACGCTTTTGCACGGCGCCACTCGGACCTACTCCCCACACCTGACGGGACCACGTCTTACTGCCGGGACCACCCTCACCTGGGGCTGACCAACGGTCTCACTGCGCTGGGCTGCACCAACGGTCTCACCTGCGCTGACCAAACGGCAGGAGGAGTTTCAACCCTTTGTGGAAAATCCTACCTTCGCGGGAACTCGGAACCTGGGTGGCTCTGCAATACCATATGGGCAAGATGGACCAGCTCTCACCAAAAGCAATGCTATCAGGAAGAACGGCACTCCATCACCACTTATGTCTTCAGGATCCCCCAAAAGTCCCACCACGGCTTTCGCAGGCTGCCCTGGAACCCAGTGCTTTTCGGGATTACCTACTCCCCTTCTTACTGCTGGGACCACCTGCTGGACCACCCTTCCTTGGCTGACCAACGGCTTTACTGGAGGTTCGATCTCCTCTCTT